>JANBXA010000190.1:11500000-11812500 GCA_030556225.1 Cricetiscus sungorus | reverse complement strand
TCAATCCCAGTTCCCTCACCCTCTCCTTCCCTGTCCACCATCCCATCCCCTTTCTGCTCCCCAGGGAGAGTGAGGCCTTCCATGGGGGATCTTCAAAGTCTTTCATAGCATATGGAGCAGGATCAGGTGTCCAGGCTGAGGGAGTATCCCTCTATGTGGGATGGGCTCCCAATGTCCATTCATGTACAAGGGATAAACACTGATCCAGAGGCCCCATAGACTTGCCCATCCCTTCTAACTAACACCCACATTGAGGGAGTCTGGGTCCATCCTATGCTGGTTTCTCAGCTATCAGACTGGGGTTCATGAGCTCCCCTTGTTCAAGTCAACTGTGGGTTTCTCCAGCCTGCTCTTGACCCCTTTGCTCATCATTCCTCCCTCTCTGCAACTGGATTCCAGGAGTTCAGTTCATTGTTTAGCTGTGGGTGTCTGCTTCTGCTTCCATCTGCTACTGGGTGAGGACTCTAGGATGGCATATAAGGTAGCCATCAATCTCATTATCAAGGAAGGGCATTTAAGGTAGCCTCTCCACTATTGCTTAGATTGTTAGTTGGGGTCATCCTTGTAGATCTCTGGACATTTCCCTAGTGCTAGATTTCTCTTTAAACTTATAATGGCTCCCTCTATTATGGTATCTCTTTTCTTGATCTCCTCTATTCTTCCCCTGACTCAATCTTCCTTCTCCCTCATGCCCTCCTCTTCCCTCTTCTTCTCACCTTCTCTTTCTCCCCTCCCCACAAGCTCCCAATTTGCTCAGGAGATCTTGTCCATTTCCTCTTCTCAGGGGAATCATGTATATCTCTCTTAGGGTCCTCATTGTTTTCTAGCTTTTCTGGCAGTGTGGATTATAGGCTGAGTCTTTGCTCTATGTCTAAAATTTATAGAGTGAGTACATGCCATGTTCAACTTTATGTGTCTGGATTACCTCGCTCAGGATGGTTTCTTATAATTCCACTCATTTGTCCATTGTGTAAATGTACCACATTTTCCCCATCCACTCTTCAGTTGAGGGGCATTTAGGTGGCTTCCGCGTTCTGGCTATTACAAATAATGCTGCTATGAACATAGTTGAACAGACGTCCTTGTTGTATGAATGTGCATCTTTTGGGTATATGCCCAAAAGTGGAATTGCTAGATCTTGTGGTAGACTGATTCCCATTTTCCTGAGGAACTGCTATACTGATTTCCAAAGTGGCTGTAGGAGTTTGCACTCCCACCAGCAATGGAGGAGTGTTCCCCTTTCTCCACATCCTCTCTAGCATAAACTGTCTTTGGTGTTTTTTATTTTAGCCATTCTGACAGTAATAAGATGATATCTCAGAGTTGTTTTGATTTTCATTTCCCTGATGGCTAAGGATGTTGAGCACTTTCTCAAATGCCTTTCAGCCATTTTAGATTCCTCTATTGAGAATTATTTATTTAGTTCTGTACCCCTCTTTATAATTGGATTATTTTGGCTTCTTGAGTTCTTTGTATATTTTGGAAATCAGCCCTCTGTCAGCTGTGGGATTGGTGAATATCTTTTCCCATTCTGTGGGCTGCCATTTTGTCTTGTTGACTGTGTCCTTTGCCTTACAGAAGCTTTTCAGTTTCAGGAGGTTCCATTTATTAATTGTTGATCTCAGTGTCTGTGCTACTGGTGTTATGTTCAGGAAGCGGTCTCCTGTACTAATTCCTTCAAAGGTACCTTCCTCTTTGACTTCTAAGAGGTTCAGTGTTGCTGGATTTACATTGATGTCTTTCATCCATTTGGACATAAGTTTTGTGAGTGGTGATAGATATGGATCTATCTGCAGTCTTCTACAAATCAGCATCCAGTTATGCCAGCACCATTTGTTGAAGATGCTTTCTTTTTTCCATTGTATAGCTTTAGCTTCTTTGTCAAAAATCAGGTGTTCATAGGTATGTGGGTTAATACCAGGGTCTTCAATTTGATTCTATTGGTCTACCTGTCTGTTTTTGTGCCAATATCAAGGTGTTTTCATTATTATACTCTATAGTAGAGCTTGAAGTCAGGGATAGTGATGCCTCCAGAAGTTTCTTTATTATACAGGGTTGTTTTGGCTATGCTGGATCTTTTGTTTTCCATATAAAGTTGAGTATTGTTCTTTCAAGGTCTGTGAAGAATTGTGCTGGGATTTTGATGGGGATTGCATTGAATCTGTAGATTGCTTTTGGCAAGATTGCCATTTTTATTATGCTGATCCTACCTATCCAAGAGCATGGAAGATCTTTCCATTTTCTGGCATCTCCTTTAATTTCTTTCTTTAAAGACTCAAAGTTTTTATTATATAGGTCGTTCACTTGTTTGTCTTGCATTGCCCCAAGATATTTTATGTTATTTGTGGCTATTATAAAGAGTGATTCTTTTCCTCTGATTTCTTTCTCAGCCCTTTTATCATCTGTATATAGTAGAGCTACTGATTGTTTTTTAGTTAATCTTGTATCCTGCCACTTTGTTGAAGGTGTTTATCAGCTGTAGGAGTTCCCAAGTAGAGTTTTTAGCCTCACTTATATAAACTATCATATCACCTGTAAATTGTGAAAGTTTGATTTCTTCCTTTCCAATTTGTATCCTCTGTATCTCCTTTTGTTTTCTTATTACTCTAGCTAAAACTTCAAATACAATATTGAAGAGAAATGGAAAGAATGGACAGCCTTGTTTTATTCCTGATTTTAGAGGAATCACGTTGAGTTTCTCTCCATTTAGTTTGATATTGGCTGTTAGTTTGCTGGATATTGCTTTTATCATGTTTAAGTATGTTCCTGTTGTCCCTGATCTCTCCAAGACCTTATTCATGAAGGGGTGTTGGATTTTGTCAAAGGCTTTTTCAGCATCTAATGAGATTATCATGTGGTTTTTCTTTTTCAGTTTGTTTATATGGTGGATTACATTGATGGCTTTTCATATGTTGAACCATCTCTGCATCCTTGGGATGAAGCCTACTTGGTCATGGTGAATGATTTCTCTGATGTGTTCTTGGATTCGATTTGCCAGTGTTTTATTGAGTATTTTTGCACCAATGTTCATGAGGGATATTGGTCTGTAGTTCTCTTTTTTAGCTGTGTCTTTGTGTAGCTTGGATGCCAAGGCAATTGTAGTCTCATGAATATTTTGGACTCTTCTGCTTCTATTGTGTGGAACACTTTGAGGAATATTGGTATTAGCTGTACTTTGAATTTCTGGTAGAATTCTGCACTGAAACCATCCATCTGGCCCTGGACTTTTTTTTTTTTTTTTTTGGTTGGGAGACTTTTGATGACTGCTTCTATATCATTAGGGGTAATAGGTCTATTTAAGTTGCTTATCTGTTCTTGATTTAATTTTGGTAAGTGACATCTATCCAGAAAATTGTCCATTTCCATTAAATTTTAGAATTTTGTGGAGTACAGACTTTCAAAATATGACAGGATGATTCTCTGGATTTCCTCAGTGTCCATTGTTATGTCCCCCTTTTCAATTCTGATTTTGTTAATTTTCGTGTTCTCTCTCTGCCTTTTGGTTAGTTTGGATTAAGGTTTGTCTATCTTGTTGATTTTCTCAAAGAACCAAATTTTTGTTACATTGATTCTTTGTATTGTTTTCCTAGTTTCTACTTTATTGATTTCAGCCCTCAATTTGATTATTTCCTGGAATCCACTCCTCTGGGATGATTTTGCTTCTTTTTGTTCTAGAGCTTTCAGTTGTGCTGTTAATTCTCTAGTGTGACTATTCTCCAATTTCTTCATGTGGGCACTTAGTGCTATGAACTTTCTTCTTAGCACTGCTTCCAAAGTGTCCCATAAGTTTGAGAATGTGGTGTCTTCATTCTCATTGAATTCTGGGATGTCTTTAATTTCTTTATTTATTTCTTCTTTGATCCAGGAATGGTGCAATTGCGCATTGTTCAATTTCCATGAGTTTGTAGGGTTTCTGCAATTTGTGTTGTTCTTAAATTCTGACTTTAAAGCATGGTGTTCTGATAAGATACTGGGTGTTATTCCATTTTTATTTTTTTACCCATTGAGGTTTGCTATATTGCCCAGTATGTGGTTTTAGAGAAGGTTCCATGTGGAACTGGGAAGAAGGTATATTCTTTTGTGTTTGGGTGGAATGTTCTATGACCCAATTGGGTCATAGCTTCTGTTAGTTCCTTTGTTTCTTCGTTTCCTTTGTTTCTTCGTTAAGTTTCTGTCTGGTGGTCCTGTCTACTGTTGAGAATGGAGTGTTGAAATCTCCCACTACTAAGTGCATGAGGTTTTATGTGTGATTTGAGTTTTAATGATGTTTCTTTTAGGAATGTGAGTGCCTTTGTATTTGGGGCATAGATGTTCAGAATTGAGACTTCATCTTGATGGATTTCTCCTGTAATGAATAAGAAATGACCTTCTTCATCTCTTTTGATTGAACATCCAATTTAACGTCTCTTTTAACGTCTAATTTGTTAGATATTAGGATTGCTACACCTGCTTGTTTCTTGGGTTCATTTGATGGAAAATCTTTATCCAACCCTTAACTCTGAGGTAACATCTATCTTTGTAGTTGAGGTATGTTCTATGTATCCCAAAGGATGAATTCTGTCTTCGTATTCATGCTGTTAGCCTGTGTCTTCCTATAGTCCAGTTAAGACCATTAATATTGAGGGATATTAATGACCATTGTTTTTTAATTCTTGTTTGTTTCGGATTTGGTGGTGGTATTATGTGTGGATTTCCACCCCCCCCCCCCCCATTTTTCTTTTGGCTATTAGTAAAGTAGGATTATCTATTGCCTATGTTTTTGTGGGTGTAGTTAACTTCCTTGGATTGGAGTTTTCCTTTCAGAATTTTTTGTAGGGCTGGGTTAGTTGATACATATTATTTAAATCTAGTTTTGTCATGGAATATCTTGGTTTCTCCATCTGTACTGATTAAAGTTTCTTTCTTTTAAAAATGAGTTATCATTGTGTGAGTGTGTGTGTGTGTGTGTGTGTGTGTGTGAGAGAGAGAGAGAGAGAGAGAGAGAGAGAGAGAGAGAGAGAGAGAGAGAGAGAGAGAGAGAGTGTCGGTGACCAGTGGGCAGAGGTGTCAGAGTTACAGACAATGGTGAGCTATCTGATGTGAGTGTGAGGGATTAAATGAAGCTGAGTTGGTCAGGAAAAGCAGTGCATGCTCTTGACCTCTAAGCCATCTCTCTGCCCCAATAAGGAATTTTCTTTTCTTTACAGTTTCTGTATTAGACTCACGGAATAAGCAAAGCAGAGAGTATGACTAGAAGACACATAGAAAAGTGGGCAAACACTGTCCAAGCAAATTGGGTCCAATATTAGAGTTTTTCATGCAGGACATGTGTCTCTCAATTCACTTTTTAAGTTGGCTCTTACTTTAACATTCTTCTGTATATAACAGAATTCTGCATAACTGAGATGAGTCTGAGATTATTTTCTGAGGTTTTTCTCTCCTAAATACAAACTTCTCAGATAGCTACCTACCTATAAAAACTGTTCCGAACCACAACAGTTTATTACTTGCCAAGATGCTATGAAGTGCTTGGCTCAGCCAGAAGGCTCTTCTGCTACAAGGGTACAGCCATATCCAGTGGGCACTGTGTCAGAACCTGTAGCATCCAAGCAGCTTTTCTACTTTCACAGTCTACTTTCACTGAATGTAGTTCCCCGTCATCCGAACACCTAACCTGTGCATCCTAGAAACTTGGCTGCCTCGGCCTCTTTTAAAGTTTGGACATAGAAATTGAATATATATGGGGAGATACAGCTCTTGGCAGAACAGCTTGTATTTACAAAGGAGAAAAGCATTGACTACACTTGCAGTGTACCTACTAGAGGACATTGTAATACAACAAAGAATATTTCTGTTCTTTATCCCCAGTTCCTAGAACAGCTTCAAAAACTCTTGGATTTTGCAGAGTGACACATGTCTAATGTCTTCTGTTGTTCATAACAAGCTCCTTTCCACCAGAACTGAGCATATGCTAATGAAGTAACTCTTTATACAGAGCTCTCAGACAGCATTAGGATAATCCCCAGAAAAAAAAACAACCACAGGTTTAGACGTTTGGAATTTCAGCCCTGCTGCTCAGTGTCCTGAGATGGGAGAGGGACCGGAGATCGAATTTAATTACTAATAACCTGCAATTAAATCAATCATGTCTACGTAATGAAACCTTCACACAAATTTCCAAAAGCATGGAGGCTCAGACAGTTCCTGGCTGTAGCACACATACATCCTTGTGCTGGAAAACATTCATAGATTTCATGAAGAGTGAAGACACTGAGCCTCTAGTCCCCAAGCCCTCACTCAGTGCAACTTTTCATCTGGTTATTAATTTGTATGCTTCATAATGAAATAACAGCAAGATGGTGAATGGGATGGCTTAGTGGGTAAAAGATGTTTGCAACTCCACCTGCAGACTCAAGTTTGATCCCCAGGAGCTGCAGATTAGGAGAGGACTGACTCCAGAAAGTTGTCTCTAATCTCCACACATGTGCCATGACACACATGTGCCCACCCACATTCACACATACATACATGCACATACACATATGCAGAAAGAAAGAAAGAAAGAAAGAAAGAAAGAAAGAAAGAAAGAAAGAGAAAGAAAAGAAGAAGGGAGGGACAGAAAGAAGGAAAAAAGGGAGGGAGGAAAGAAGGAAGGAAGGCAGGAAGGAAGGAAGGAAGGAAGGAAGGAAGGAAGGAAGGAAGGAAGGAAAGGAAAAGTAACAGCAGCTCTTTCTTGGGTGATACCACTCTGGTGACTTGTTGAATTGCTGCGAGTTGGGGGAGCCTCAAATGACTCAAAATTGTCATTGTGTCAGACAAAAGTGCTCTTTTGGGACATGGCTGCTGAACTCGTGAGAGGGAAGCTGGCTTTGGTTCATTGGCATCAGCATGCATCAGCATACCCAGTTGGTATCAGAGGATGGCAGCTGCCTGCAGCATCACCTGGAGGGCCTGAGTTAAGTGGCATGTATGTACACTGCCCATGCGCTTCTTGCAAAGATATCATTTTCTCATCAGTTAATGTTGGCATGTATATTCATGGTTAATAGGCAGTTAAAAACATATAGGAACAGCACTGTACAAACTGAAGAACGCAAAGCGAGTATTAGCTGTAATTATGCACCAGACTCTAATGCATAGTCAAACAACTCAAAGCACGAGCACTTGGTGCCTACAGCCTTGCTCGTGTGCCAGCCAAGTCAGAGAAGTGATGAATGTAGATTCCCAAGCTAAAGATAGAAACTTCCTCCTATGTGTCTTCTGCGTGCATGTCTGGGGGCTTTTTTTTTCCCCCAACATTTTTTTTTCCATTCAGTCCCAGGCAAAACCTTGGCAATTTCTTCTCATGAATCATCTTGCAATGGCACTATTCCACACCAGCAGAAGAATTATGTGAGGCCACAGTCTTGGCTGGCCTGCACTCAAAGAAAACATGCAACCCCGAATTCCATGTGGTGTTTGAACTGGCCCAGTGACCCTGCATCCTGCCAGCCCCTGAGGCTGAGCTAAGCAGGAATCCCATCTAACGCTGTGGGACCTGGCAGAAAGATAGGGACGGTACTGGCCATCTGAGCGCTTAAGATCCACCCTCGGAGCTTTGCTGTGGACACTCATGAAGTGGAACATGGGCCTGGACCACTTTTAATAGTTCGAGCATACAGCTATCGTTTTCCCAGGCCTACTGGGCACCAGTGGAAAAGACAACAGCAGACAGGATGTCACTGGACAGGAAAGCAACACTGGAGATATGTCAGACAGTGTCCCCGTGGCTGTGGGGATTAGGAAATAAAGTGGGAAACACCTATCAACTTAACTCAAATATATATGTATCAACACGGGGGTGGGGGGATGGGGGACCCATGACGCATACTCTCTTTAAATACTCTTTAAATGCTTTATGTACACACATAAACACACATCAAAATGCACTCACAGTGAATATATCACACTTTACATGCTTTCTATGAAGCTCTGACAAGGGAAAGATTGAAGAATAGCTACTTAAAATTCCCTTCATTGTCTGATGGCACATAATTGTGAATCTCAGCATTCAGGAGGGCGAGGCAAGAGGCTCAGGGGCCCCAGGCCAGCCTGACCTGCACAGTGAGACCCCATTTAAACAACAACAATAACTGGCTAAAGGCCACCATCACAGCCAGGTGTACAAAGGAGACCATTTCTTTCTTGCTAAATGTCCTCATCTCTTCATGGAGCCTCAAAAAGGAAGCTTCCAGGACATTTGTCACCATCACAAAACTTACAGAAATGACATGGAGTGGTATAAGTTATTTTGGCCCACAGGCTTCAAGTGGAGTTGTATATTTCCCTAAGGGGGCAAAAATAGAACATTTATTAAATGGTGAGTTATTCGAAAACCAGCACAGGCCCCAGCTGTCTTTCAAAAGCTCTGATTTACTGCATACTTCTCCCTTGAGAAAGGCCCTTTTTAAATGTTCATTTCCATTTTAAGAGACTCTGGCTTTTGATCTGTTGGGAGTATTCTTTCTCTTTCTCTGACTGGAGTTCTCAGAGGCAGAACTGGGGCCTTGTTCTCGGGGCCTGTATTTTTCCATGGCCTGCGCTCGGCATGTGAGCATCAACTTCTGTAAATGCATTCTCACCCTACTTAATGTGGAGGTCAGAACTGGTGTTCCTCCGCCAGCTGACATCGTCACACCCCAGTGAAAAGCGTGCCCCAGCACCTACGAGACAGGTGAGATGGGCTTTGGTGTTCTGGTACCCAAAAGGCTGTGCCACGTGTTCCTTTTAATGATAATCCAAGATTTCATAATAAATTGAATCTTGTCGCTAAAGTAAAATGACAGTCACAGAAATCTTAGCGTGTCCTTCACAGCAGAGAATATTCCTGTCTGTTTTTACTTTCTTTGGGTAACACGGACAAGCACGGAGAGCCATTTGGCTAGGGTCATGGTGTTCTTGACAAGGTGAGAGAAAAAGGTTGGCCCCAGCCGGTTTTAATATCAAAGCTGGAGGACGGGAATTGGCTCTGATGAGAAACTGCTTGCTGTGCAAGCACAGGGGTCTGAGTTCCAGTCCTCAGGGCCTTGTGAACGTCTGCATGGTGGCAAGCATCTGGAACCCCAGTGCTGGGTACAGAGACAAGGATGGTCTTAGAGCTCCCAGGCTAGCCAGACGAGCCAAAGCAGGAGCTGCAGATGCAGTGTGAGGCCTGCCTCAGAAAGGATGTGAACCCACATCCACATCCTCCTATACACAAACATGTCGTCTCTCCCTCTCTCTCTCTCTGTCTCACACACACACACACACACACACACACACACACACACACACACACACACTGTATCACACCTGTTGTCCTGCTTTGCTTTTACACTGCACTGATCTTCCTCTGGCCCCACTTTGCCCGTAGAGCAAGTTTGAAAAACATGCCTCTGCATGGACAGATACAGGTCCCTGATAGTGTTCGCCTTAGTAACAAACCCAAGTCTGCACATGCCTTAGAACCATGGTCATAGTTGTTTGACCTCCATTTAAGTCTTCTATCCACATTTCCCCCCTCTCACACACACATGTACCTATTGCGGGGATAAATAAGAATCTGGGAAATGATAGGCTGATGGAGGTTTATTCAGGGAGAAATCGCTTACACCAGAAACAGATGACCACCCGCAGGTTCCCATCCCAAGGATGTTTCCAGATGCTCTCTGTCTCCAACCAGGAAGCAAGAGAGTGAGCTGGGGTTCTGGACCCCAGACTTAGTCCCCCCAGGCCATGCCTGCACCTGTCCCCATGGCCCAGTGGGCGTGGTCAATGCAACAGGTGCAGGCAGGATGGATAGCTCACTACAATTCCCCTTTTAGTCTAAAGAAAAGATTTAGGCTTGATTCAAAACTATAATCAAAGACAGTAAATATCAAGTATGCTCTAAGAAACAAAAATAAAGAACCCACAAACGTAAGACCTATTGCCAGTGAGGTAACAAGAGCAGAAGGCAAGAACTACACACACCATGTGGTTCTATCAGGGTTCTGTCCCAAAAATCGTTTCTGTCTCCTCCCTTCTTTTTCTCCTTCCTTTTTCCCCTGCATTCTTTCTCTTCCACAACAACAGTGACCATTTGCATACACCAACCTGAAGATCCACCTCCTATGGCACAGGCCTGTGCTTTGACCAGAGTCCCTTCCTCCAGGTGTCTGTCACTCAGCAATGAATCACTGGCTATTCTATCAGAGCCTATACCACATGCTAAGTGGTTGTTAGTGAAAATAGGATTAGGAGGAGAGCAGAAGTAGAATGAGCCAGCGATGGCCAGGCTGCCACCATTCGTCACAGGAAAGTGACATGCCCAGCTTAAAAAGCCACAAGGCTCCCATTTCCTTGTAGCGCATTTCGTTTGACTGTCCAGTTCTGTGTTCGGTTGATTGTGACAAGCCACTACACCATGTAAGACACCCCATGATCCATGTACACTTGCAGCTCTGCAGATAAAAGGAAGCTGGTCTGGGGACAAAAGGGGACAACAATGAATTTTTTCTTACTGACTTTCTACATTAGGGGATAAAAGAAATTGTGTTCCCCAGGAGGAAATGGTCTGTTTTATTTTATTATCTTATTGTTTTGTTTTATTTTATTTTATTTTTATAGCTGTAGGCAATCAGTGGATAAGTGAGTATTACGATCTTGGTACATCTCTAATTAATAAGATCAATTGCTACTGTATTTTCTTTTACAAACTCATTTAGATATGTCAGGGCTGCAATTATTTTGAGAATGATCTGGCTTTGAGCTCATTCATCTTTTCTCTTCCTCAAGGAGGAAATAAAACTGTCAGCTTGAGTGCCCTTTGAAGTCCGTCTCAGATCCTTGGTTGAAAATGAAAAACAAAGCTGTCTTGCCTCACACCATTTCCAGGGTCAAAGTTCCTGTCCTCCCTCCACTGGTGTGTGTGTGTGTGTGTGTGTGTGTGTGTGTGTGTGTGTGTTGAGTTTTGTTTTTGACATATTTGCTTTCTAATCACATGTTGTAGCTCTGTACTTCCAGCTACTTAGAGGGACAGCAATTCCAAACTCTGAAGCACAGGCCAGTGCCACTCTGCATGTTTGCTGACTTCTGGTTCTAAGCCCTTCTCGACCAATGGACATTCTACCATATTAAAACCTCAAGCACAGTTTAGGTGGTGACATTCACCAATGTCTTACCAATTGCATTAATTAACACTACTTAATTGAGTATAGATATCCAACCTCTCATTTATATTTATTTATCTTAACATGTAGCCCAAGCTGGCCTGAAATCAGTGATCCACTTGCCTTGACTTCCCAAGTGCAAGGATGAAGGTGTGTGCCACCATCCTACCCCATCCCTGCAAGTGTCTCTCACAAGAAACTGCCCAACATCTGCCTGATTCTTGGATTCCCTCATTCTGGTCTCCCACAAATGCAGACAAATACACTTGGCCATCCCAGAACACCAGAGAGATGCTTCTAGATCCTCCGTCAGGGGAGAGCGAGCCCACTCATTTTGAAGGGAGATTTAAACCTTTTTTTTAAAGATGGCAGAGGCTGGCACGAGGCTCACGAACCAACTCAACAGCAATGAGACAAACCACTGTCTCTCCCAGGCCACTCCCTGCAAGCTCCTGAGTCTCTGGCTACGGTCTGATTTGTCTTTAAGGTTTTAACGTTATCCTCTGTTGACAAATGAATGCTTTTCTGGAAAATGAGGTATTTCCAGAAGCTGGCAGACAGAGTGGAGTACAGCAAGTGTGCAGTAACTCTCTGGCTCCCTCAATTCATAATGAACAGGCAAGGCCTGGAGCTCTGGGCGAGCCTCGCATTCAAGGTGATGATAAATGAGGTGTGGCTGGGGTGGTAACACGGGGATTTCCAGCCAGGTCCTGTCTAGACCAAGGTTTGTTGTGGAGGAAAAGCCACAAAAGGGGGGCTATACAATCCCATTCCTTAGAGACACCGTCCTCAGGGAGCAACAGCCACATTCCCAGTCTTAGCCTTCGCCTGGCCCCTCATGGGGACTGCTGTAAATAACATTAGCCTGTCTTTCAGCAAGCATCAGGAAGCTTATAAACTGAACATGGTGTTTGTTGTCTGTAGTTGTACATTAAGCTCGGTACTGTCAAGTCTAATTATTCTCATTAAGGCCTGGAAGTTTTAGAGATTAATTAAGCAGTGAGCAAAAGCTTATGCACAACAGCAATCTTCTCCTTCCCGCAAGGATTAGCCGCCATTCTAGTGGGGGTTTCCATGAGTCCTGCCCATTACTTTGTGAGATAGCAGAGTGAGGAGCTCATACAGTGTGGATTAGAAATTGCCTACATTTCACATGTGCTATTCAGCCATGAAAATAAGCCCTGGCCCTTGTGTCCGTAACCCAGAAGGCTTACTAATGAGAACCAGGCAGTGGGGCTAATGAGAAATTCAATACGTGCTGCCTCTCCTTCCCATTTCCTTTCGTTTGCTTTCCATGGGATCGGATGAGAGCAGAACGGCCCACGTAGATGCTTGTGCTCTCTCGATGAGAGCTTAGGCATGATCTAATTCTGAGTTCTCCTCCTGCACACACGGAAAACAAGAGCGGTCAGTTGGTTTTGAGTTACTGTGACAAAATACCTGGGATAATCAACTTAATAAGAAAAATGGTTTATTTTGGCTGATCCTTTCCAAAACTACAGTGCACAGTCATTTGGCCTTGTTTGTGGACCTCTGGCAGCCAGAGTACATCATGGCAAGGGTATGTGGTCAAGGAAGCTGGCTACGTGGTGTAGCTAGGGAACAGAGGCAGGGAGAAGGGAGACTGGGGTTCCGATATCCCCTTCAAAAGCATGTCGTCAATGACCTAACTTCTCCATGGGCCACACCTCCTAAAAGTTCTGCCATTGTCCAGGAGAGCCTTCCTGGACACCAAGCCCTTCTGTCACAGGCATTTGAGGGATACTGAACCAAACCATTGCTTCGTATATTAGTTACTCTCTTTGCTGTGACTGAAGATCTGTCCAAAAGCACTTCTCGTAAGAAAGAATGATTCTATTTTATTTTATTTTTTGTGATTGACAGGATACAGTCCATCACGGCCAAGAAGACATGGCAGTGGACAACTCCGTGGTGGCAGGTGGGAGAGTCTGCTAACATCTTGGTGTCCCAAGAACAGATTAAGATGGGAATTAGAAGTGAAGTATAACCTCAATACTCAGAACCCAACACTGCAAGTGGCCCACTTCCTCCTGTGTGGGCCCTGCTTTCTACAAACTCTGCAGCTCCTCCAAATGTCACTATGAGCTATGAAGCAAATGTTTGAACACACAGGCCTGAGAATGTTCCAGATTCAAGCTGTCCTAGAGAGCGTTTCTGTTGCTATGATAGAACACCATGACCAAAGCAAGCTGGGGAGGAAAGGGTTACACCTCCACATCCAGCAGCTCCTCACTGTGGGAAGTCAGGGCAAGCAGGGCAGGAACCTGGAGGCAGGAGCTGATGCAGAGGCCATGGAGGGGTGTTTCTTACCGGCTTGCTCCCACAGCTTGCTCAGTCTGCCTTCTTGTGGAACCCAGGACCATCATGCCAGGGGTGGCATCACCTACCCTGGGGTCAGGATCCACAGGTTTGAGAACCACTTCTGTAATTCTTAATTAGTGATTGGGGAAAGGCCTCCATGAGACCCAGCTGCAAGGCATTTTCTCCTTTAGTGGTCAATGGGGGAAGGCCCAGCCCATGGAAGGGAAGGAGATATACCCTCACATCCTAGAGCCCTCCCTTAGGCACATACTCATCCTTCCACCCCAGCCTTCTTCTAGTACAGTGGTTCTCAACCTTTCTAATGCTGCGACCCTTTAACACAGTTCCTCATGTTGTGGTGCTCCCCAGCCATAAAACTATTTTGTTGCTACTTCATAACTAACTTTGCTAGTGTCATGAATATTAACGTATCTGGTATGCAGGGTAGGTACCTTGCCAAGGGGTCACTTCCCATTGGTTGTCACATCTATATTAATCCTTCAGAACTACTCCAAGAGTAAGTGAGGCCCGGTATGGCTGCCACAAAGAGAACAAGTGTCCAATGGCATCAGCAAACATGGCTGAAAAGTCAGTGGCCACCACCATCCACAAGAAATTGGGTGCCATTTCCTAAATGTGACACATTCTTCAGGATCCTCAACTGTGGCTTGTAAAAGCCTCATTCTTGGGACTGAGGAGAAGGCTTATTAGGGCCAGCAATGGGAGGGTGGATTTCAGGAACTCGGTGGCAAGTGAGTCTAGGCAGTTGGTGAACTACAGGTTCAGGAAGGGAAACTGTCTCAAAAGATAAAGACAAGAATAATGGAGACTTGACTGTCACTGACCTCCAACTTCTGCATGTACAATTGTGCACATGTGTATGTGGACAAACATGTGTGCAAACATATAAGAGCTTCATTCTCTCCACATTTCTTTAGGTATTTGCATGTACTTAGTCCTGTTTTCTAACTGATGTATTTGTGGCTATCTCTGTGTGAATCCTGAGCCCAACAGGGGTTCTTTATTCTCATTTATCCTCTCCTTCCCAGGTGCCTGTGCAGTGGACTGACTGTGCCTTCCCATTCATATACTGAGCTTCTATGTGATCATTAGGATTAGGTGAAATTATAGGTGGGATCTTCCTGATACAATTCCTGCCTTATAAAAACAAAAGAGTGAAACACCAGACCTTGCCTGACTCTGAGTCTGTGCTCACTAAGGGAATTCAAAAGTCTTAGCCATAACCACACCACAACTCAACCATGCTGATCACCCTGATCTCAGGCTTCACAACTGCTGTGGAAGTCAACCAGTTGCTGTGGTTCATGTGCATGTAATTTTCAGCACACATGTTTGACATGTAGATTAAGAAGGGTCACATGGCATCATTTTTACTGAATCTGGCAGTCCTGCAGGGTCACTATCTAACCACTGCCCATAAGATGCTCAGTAAACAGAACTCTCATGGAAGGAGCAAAGACACAGGAAGTCCTGTGAGTTCCCAGGGAAGACTCATGCCAACAAGCAACAGATCATGTGGCCACCACAATACAGGTGTGCTTATCAATACCATCAACTGACTGGCTGAGATTCCTGTCACTTGTCGGTGCCCTGAACAGTCCATGCACATGTATCCAACTCCCGGAGTAGGAAAGTACTGTGCTGAGCAGCCTAACAAATACTTAAAGTTGCTTAACACCGCATTCTTTTCTCTCAGGTGGGGTGTGCTATTCTGCTCGCAAGTCTAATTAATCATATTTCCAGTGCAAACACTGAATAGTTCAACAAAAGAAATTGGTGACACAAATCCACACTTCTACTAATTTGAAGTCTTCATATGTCGAGGTTCCGGTTTGAAATTAGAACTGTTTAGTGAGATGGGAGGGAGGTGCGGTACATGAATGTTAAAGAAACTCGAGGAGGAGGGATGACACAGCTCTGCTCCTCTCACCAGTTTCCCTCTCTCTCAGTTCCTCAAGCGTCTAAGGCAAAATAAATGCTTAATAAACAAATGACTGATGGATGGGTCTTTTGTTGTTTCTAAATCTATCCACAGAGTTGTTGATTACACCTGCCCAAGGCTTCTCAAAGCCAAAGCTGCATGCGCTGAACCCGGGCATGAGGGAAGAAGGCCCAGGACAAAATAATACTAGTGGAGGGTGAAGGTTCTCCCACAGAGGCTGCTTGACTGGCGATGAGTCATATCCCCCAGGGAAACCCCACTGTAAACTGTATGGCAAGTCAAAAATACATCTAACACTCCCAGCCTACAGAATACGCCACTCCAGCGTCAGGACACACTGTAGAGGGTGGACTGCTCCCCCATTGTGATAAGAGGCAGGCTGGAAGCTACAGTTCCCGGAACCTGCCTGATTGTGTATCACTAGCCCAGTAAAAGATTCAAGTTCAAAATTGCCAGCAGAGCTTCACCATCACGAGGTAGGAAAAGGGTTAAGTGGAACCATCAAGAAGTCAGGAGGCATCTATAATAGTCTCCCTGTTGCTTGCTCACAATGTCTCCTCAAATGCTGGGTGCTGACACACATTGCCCTGTCCCCTTTAATTAGTTCTGTTCACCAGGTTTTCATCTGACAGGTCTAAGATGTGTTTGGCTGTATATAGCCAATGACACCAGAGGACCCAGAGTTGGCAAAGACGATGCTTTAGGACATTGTAAAGCTCCTAAGATGTATGAGGGACTATATGCACTTTGCCAACAGACATACTTCCTTGCTTCTGGAGCTGTGGTTGCTAGGGAGCTGAAATGTGAGTGAGGACTCCACAGCTGGGAGATCAGAGGAACAGGAGGCTGCAGGGTGTTGCCAGTGGGAACCTGGACATCTAACGGCCAGGGAGTCTTTCCTCGTAGAGTAGCACTAAGGAAGCTAGTACCATCTTGTCTTCTCCTCCCCCTCATCCTGCAGACCTTAGTCCCCAGAAGCAAGCTGGGCCATTGAAGGGACTCTAATCGATCCATACTTTTCCCATTATCCATACAACTGCCCATTATTTGCGTGTTATATAAAGTCATCCACTTTTTAAGTATTATGCTAATTCAAGTATTTTATTTTTATTAATTTCTTTAGAGTGCATGCATGTGTGTGTGTGTGTGTGTGTGTGTGTGTGTGTGTGTGTGTATGGAGGCCAGAGAACAATCTTGGGTGTTGTTTTTTGTTTGTTTGTTTGGTTGGTTGTTTTTTTTTTTTTTTAGACAGGCTCTCACACTGGTTTGGAACTTACCAAATCAGAAGTTGACTAGGTTAGTTGGCCAGCTAGCCCTAGTAGCCATCCATCTGTTTCTACTCCCTAGCCTAGTTATGCCTGCCTTCTTATTTTTTAAAAACATGGGTTCTGGCTGGGTGGTGGTGATGCATGACTTTAATCCCAGCACTCAGGAGGCAGAGGCAGGCTGAGCTCTGTAAGTTTGAGGTTAGCCTGGTTTATAGAGCAAGTTCCAGGACAGTCAGAGCTACACAGAGAAACACTGTCTCGAAAAAAATCAAAACAAAAAACAATTAAACTCAAGTTCTCATGTGTGCAAGACAAGGCCTTTACCACCCAAGCCATCTCCCAAGCCCCAAAACTCAAGTGTTTAGAAACTGTAGAAACTAAATAAAATTGGAGGAAAATTCTGCAAGAAGACAAATGTTCACAAGGACCTAATGGGTGCAGTTATATAATTAACTGGGAAGAACATTCTAGAGACAGACTTCAAAGGCCTTGAAGTCTGTTGAGCCAGAGTCAGGCCAGGTGAGACTGAATAAGTCTGGAGAATAGGAGGCTTACAAAGATGGCTCTGGATAGCCAATCAAACAGCTCCTGTGACCCATAAAGCCACAGAAGCCTTCTGGGCTTGCTTTTGAATATTCTCACAGTAAAGCCAGCTACTTAGGTCAAGGAGAGACCTAAAGATGGCTTGATCTCAGAGCACAGAGATGAGGGGCGATGTTCTCCACTGGGAGAGAGACCATGACAGACCAAGTGCTCCCATCACTCTAGAAATTTTTCAGTTGCTTCTTATGACATATCTGGTCACAGCCACAAGAGAAATAACTAAGGTCCCCCATAGCTTCCCCTCCCTTTGCCACTCCTCCTTAATGGTACTGGAGCCACATCTCCTAAATGACTGCTCAGACCTGAAGCTCCCTCCCAGTGTCTGTAGTCACTAGGACCCAAGCATGACAGGCCTACGAGTGATGACACCACACAGTAGCCAACCAGGCCTCTGCTGCATGCCTCCCTGGTTCTTTAGACAACACTGACCTTGATTACAATGGGAAGGCATGTCCCATTATACTTCACAATACAGGCTTACACATGTATCTCTTCTAGGGAAATCACCCCTCCTCACCTTCACCCTCATCCCACCCCCTAGGTGTTTCCTCCCCTCCTCCACAGCTGTGAAGCCCCTGTATCACTGCACATCACCCTTTCATGACAGCTGAAGTTTCACATGGGCTCCAGCATGCAAATGTGAGGTACTCTGGTTCTCATCCCAGACTCTCTGACTTTCCTAGACCCACATCTACTGGCAGAGGAAGGGTACCCAGGTATGCCTTATAGACACCACTGAATCCCCAAATGACCCTTCCACCCAAGAAAACCAAGAGCAGAAACACAAAGGTAGCACTTGGGGACCCTCAGAAGTGACAAGGCATATCACCGGAAGTTGGTTCTTAAAGTCAGTCGTAGTTGATATCTGAAAACAATGCAGCCTCTTCAGGCAGGGATAGACTGGTCATGCCGGTATCCATCGTCTGCACTCAAACTCGGTCTGGTTGGCCTTACCTGATTGCTGTATAGGGCATTTGACTCATCCCGGCATAGGTGGGTTTTAAAGCTATCAGGCAGAATCCCAGATACATTCATCTAGCAAGCTCTACAGAGGAGAGGCAATACATGTGAAGATTTATAAAAGCACCCTTGGGGACTTGGTGAGTACTGGGGGTGGGGTGAGTGGAGCAGTATGCATGTGTATGTGTGCCTGTGTGTACGTATGAGGCATGCATGTAGGCTCAGAGGTTGGCACCAGGTGTGTTCCTCTATAGCTTTCCACCTGATTTTTTGAGACAGGTCTCAGTGAACCTTAAGATCACTGATGCTTCAGGAGTAGCCAACCAATGAGTCCCAGGATCCTCCTGTCTCCACACCAGTAGCACCACAGGCATATATCTTCCTGCTGAGCTTTTTCTTCATGCGGGGTGTAGGGGTACAAATTTGGGCCCTTGGATTTGTTCCAGTAAGCCATTTCCTCAGTTTTAGTCCTTGATATTCTTAACATCGACAGGTCTTGGCTAACTAACCCCTTTGTCCCTGATAGGCCTAGCCCATGAGCTTCTTACTCTAGCTCTGTGGGGGTTAACCTTCCTTCCAGGAGGCCCTTGACCCTGAATATTTCTGCTAATGCAGAAATGAGTCCATATGGAAGCAGTCCCAGGGAGATGGGAAGGGATGTGTTAGCAGTGTCTAGAACCCTGCTCACAGGAACAGGTGCTAAAACTAAAAGCTGCCAGGTATCTGGGCCATGGTAGCACACATCTTTAATCTCAGCACTCTGGAGGCAGAGGCAGGTGGATCTCTGTGAGTTCCAGGCCAGCCTGGTCTACAGAGCAAGTTCTAGGCCAGCTGGTCTACATAGAGAAACCCTGTCTCACAAAACCAAAAACAGAAAAGAGAAAAGCTGTCATGTAGATAAATGAGTGAACAAGACAATTCATCAAAAGGCTCAAAGCCATCACTCAGCCAGCTCCTAAAGCACATATCCCACGTTGGGCCCCACTACTGTACCCACCCCTATGCTTGGTCTGGCTGATTAAATGCTTTTATCTTCAGTTTTCACACAGGACATTGTGGATGCTGTATGTAACCCAAAAATGGTGTGATTCAACCTGCTAAAAGAATCCAAGTCTGGCAGGACAGTAAGACTGAACTTGACTCTCAGTTTGGACCAAAACCTTAAGTCCAGTTCTACATCTTCTGTTTCTCCAGACTCTTCCTTGGACTTCCTTCCCTGCCCTGTGGATTCTAGTTTGACCACAAACCTTGCTATGTCAGCGTGGGGACACATCTGTGTTGTCTGCACCCCCACAGTACTCTGGGTGCTGTCAGCAAGGATCCTTGCAAGTATGCTTACCCAGAACCCCACGTGCCTGATGCTTGCTCACAAGACCGGATTCCTTGGTTATAAATCCTCACTTATTCTTTAGAGTCCAATCTCCCCAGCCACACAGAGACACAGCTGTGGTGCCTGTGTCTATCACCACGGTCCCCTAAATCAATTCTGCCTTACCACATTGTTTAAATGATATTTTTTTTCCCCTTTGAACCAAGTAAAGCAAGGAAAAGCTAGAAGAGATGAGAAATGAATTCAGCCCAGATGATGGAAGCTGTAATGACTACACACAGGTACTATAGCCCCCAAAACATCTATGGGGGGGACCATCTGGGTGTGGTAGAGGGGCAGAGGGATTTCTGGATTTCTCTGGCTTAAAACTGGAAGATGCCACCACTAACTAAAATCAGGAACATATTAAAAATAAACAGCGCCCTCCAGCCTGGCACTCTTGCCTATGGCATAGCTTGACTCCTAAATAACATCGAGTCAGGAATTTCTCATTCCCTTACCTGATCAGTTTGATGGAGATCTACAGCTCCATCTTGGCTAAGCCAAGCCAACAAAACGCATACCCTGTTGAGAGTAATTAATCAAATATCTACCTTGTTTTCCTCTCCCAGACGCATGCGCTTTTTACATGTACAGTCACGTGAGTGCTCAGGGAGCAGTGGCAGAGCCAATGTCACAGCCCAGCAGGGCCTGTTGTCTTCCGCCAGCTGTGATGGGGCCCCACGTGGGCCAGAGGTGGCTTCTCTGGTCTGAAGCAATCCTTGACATATTCAGAGTACATGCTGACAGCAGTTGCTTTTCAAAGGCCTGAAAATTTCAGTTCATTGTTCTGCCTCATTTTCCATTCAGAGGCACAGCACGAGGTACTTGGCAGCCCATGAAATAAAACTCCACACACGTGTTCCGATTCCTTGGAGGCTGGGTCTCAGCCTGACTCTCTCCCTCTCTCTCCTCCCACTCATTGAAGTATCCTGCTTCCTCCCTGTTTTCATGCTCCTCTCTGACTCTTTGGTTCCATGGATGTAGCTAAGTGATCTTTGGAAAGAGTTATTCCTACAACCAGAGGAGTTAAGCAACTGGCTGGTGGGATCCCAACACAAATCGTGATTCTGGCCCTATGCAGAGGGAATCCTGGGGTAAGAAGGATGAACAGCAGTGTGGATGGTAGGTCTAGAAGCGTCCACTAGACAAATCCTTAAGCAGCTCCTCTCATTGCTGGAAACGAGGATGGCCCCTTGTTCTGCATGGGGCCAGACCACCCAGACATCTTCCTAAGAAGGAAAACAAGACAAGAAGACAAGTTCAGAAGCTGAGCATGAAGGTACATGATGTTCACTATTCTTCATAGTAATAGAAACTATTAGGGTCTTATAGTAAAGCATCAGCCGGCCTCTAACCAAGGATCCCCCTGCCTCCAACCCCAGGGTGCTGGATTTACAGGCATGCCATCCTTCCCTACACCTTCCCAAACATTTGTGAAAAATATTCAGGGCAAGGATTCTTGCTAGGCCTTCACTATATGTTACATGACCCACCCCCAATCCATTTAAAATCAGAATAGTTTATTTAATAAACTTTATGACTATAAATGGGCTTCACTCCCAAGACCTTCCTGCTGTCACTACACAGGGCAGACTCAAGTCTTTGACACTGTGCACTACAGCCCAACCTTTCATTGTCCCTGGGAGCCCCTTTCCATTTTATACATGGTCCACGCATACCCTCCAACTGCCCTAGAATTCTTGCCTACGCCATCTCTCACTTCTAACTTCTAACCGCCAGTCTTCTGCTAAGAGGTCCTGCTAGCTCACAAAAGAGAGCTCGTCCATTCCTGCCCCATGGTCCTTCCCCACACGGCAGGACCAAGACCCAGCTTCACAGGGCGTTTCATGATGTGGACTGTATTAATTATTTTCCTCGATGCTGTGATAAAATGCCTGGCAAAAGTGTCTTGAAGACGAAAGTGCTCTGGCTCTCTGTTTAGGTGGTGAATGGCAGGGTGAGCTTGCTCATATCTGAACGGATGGGGAAGGAAAGATAGGAAGGAGGGGAAGGACAGGGAGTGGGGCCAGACTGTAACCTCAAAGCCCACCCTGGAAGAAAACAATTTCCTTCCGGAAACCCCCAGAATAGCACCGCCAGCTGGCGACCAAGCCCTTCAAACCCCAGACCCTGGGGGAGAAGTTTTACATCCAAACCACTGCATGGGCAGTGTCAGTGAGGACTTGAAACTCTCTCATTCAGGCTGACAGCTGTATGCTGAGCTCTCGGGCCCCTTGCTGTTTCTCTTACCCTTTAATCTTTCCAGAGTTTAAGAGATGCTAGGCATAAGCATCCCTGAACATCCACCAAGGCCTGTTACCTCTGCTCAGAGATTCCCTTTCATTCGGACACTGCTGATTTGGAAGTGGGTCAACTGGAAGAAGCTGCCAAGTGTTCTCTACAGAAAACACTCATTAAAGAACAGCATGGCAGAGGCCTCCTCAGTGTCCCCTTCTCCAGCCTTTCAGCTATTCAAGCTCTACCTTCCAAAGAGGACTGGCCTTTATTAAAATAAAAGGCTAGGAAGACATGGGCAGACACACTACCTGGGAAGCCGGGACAGGCAGGTCTAAACTCTCCACTCCAGGGTTGCAATGCTCAGAAAGAGGTGCTATTGCAAACCATGGCATGCATGCCTTCCTCCAACCTCTCAGATGCTGGTGGGTGGAGGAACACCGCAGTGTCCCAAACTTCTGCTCAAGGCCAGCCACTCTCCACATGGGTAGCTATATGTCAGCTTAACATCAGAAAGCAAGGTCTCTCCCAAAGGATGCTGTAGTCCCATTAGGAAGACTATACCCAAGGGATGCCTGCCCTTCGATGTGGGACTGCATCCTGAGATCTCACCCTGAGATGGACTTTGTACTTGGCTCCACCACAATTGCTACACTATACTGTGGTGTCACTATACTGGGTCTTACCTTTTGGGTGACTTATTCTCCACTGTTGTCAGCAAAAAGGGAATCATGGGTCAAACAGTAGTAACCCTGCAAGATGAATTTACATTCTAAATACAAGAACCATGAATGTAGCCTTATTTGAATGAGGGAGGTCTTGTTGACATCTAGCGTTGTTAAGGGTCTTTAAATGAGATGATCTTGGGCTACCAGGGTACCCCTAAATCTAATGGCATCTGTGCTTACAAGAGATGTGACTCTTATAGGTAACTACACTTAACAATATAATATGCTACTATATTCCAACATACCTAGAAGAGAAAGGGTTTTGAATATGCTTCCCACAAAGAAAAGATGACTGTTTGAGGGGTCAGATACTCTAATTACACAGTGCATTAAAACATCATACTGTACCCCACAAGGTAGGAATATAAACGTTAGGGGCAATTTAAAATACAGTAAAATTTTTATAATACTGATTAAATGGTGAACTCCCTATTATATATGTTTACTATTATATATGTTACTGCCATGTTTTAAAGATTAATAGCACAATATACGGAAGGCTGATGAATTGTGTACTTTACATGGGTGCAGCGGGTGATTGCACACAAGCAGCATCCCATCGCTGTGGCAAAGTACCTGGAATAAAAGGGAAGGGTTTATTTTGACTTCGAGCTGTGAAGGGTTCAGTCCATGATTGGTTAGCCTGTGGTGAGACAGCATCTTGTGGCAATGACACATGGGTGGGAGCCTATTCACCTCAAGGCTTCATGGAAAAGCAAGGGATGAAGAAGCTAGGGCTCTGTAGTGTGCTACAAGGATGAACCCCAGGGACCTAAGACCTCGGGCCAAGCCCCCTCTTAAAGGTCTCTAACACCTGCTAACACCTCACGGGCTAAGGATGAAGAGTATAACATGTGGACTTCTAAGGAACGTTCAAGACCCAAACTATTGTAGCACATGAGTTGTGCCTCAATAAAATCATTTTTAAAAACATAAACAAATGGAAAATAATTGCACATTAGTAACTTCAAAACCAAAAACTTAAAGCTCCAGTGAGCTGAGCCTTGGGTAACAGAAACTGAAAATAGGGCTGAGCTGATGGCAGCCAGTAAAGTGTTTGCTGTGCAGCATGAGGACCAGAGTGTGATTTCCCCAAAACCCACATGAGACAGCCAAGCCAGGCCTGGAGGCAAGCACCTGTAACCCCAGTGCTGGGAGTGGAGACAAGTAGGTCCTTGGCACTTCCTGGCCAGCTGGCCTCATCTACCTGGTGAGCTCAGGCCAGTGAGGAGACCCTGTCTCAAAACTCAAGGTAGTCAGCACCCAAAGAACTATGAACTCTATAGGCATGGCTTTCACAAATGGGCAGTGAGGGGAAACGCAGACACAGAGACAGAAAGAGAGAGAAGTTGAAAAGTTACTTATATGCTACTTATGTACTAGAAGGACCTCTGTACCAGACGGACTCCCCCTGTAACTAGCCAGACCTTGTGGCTACCTTTGGCAACTTTTGGTTGTGGACTGCTACAGCCACAGACCTTGGTGTTGAAACTGGACTGTCAAGAGCGTAGGTCAGGATGCCCACCCCTCGGGCTCTGACCATCACAGTCACGTTTTCTCTGTCCTCTGCCCTGCAGTCCTGTGTGCAGCTTCACCCTTCCTCTCTTAGCAGACCTGGCATGTTCTAAGCCTCCCCTCCTGTGCCTAGTTGTCCTCAGACTTCAGCTTTCACTACCTAGTTCCTTTGAACTCTTGAAAGTCGGAGCAGAGTTGTAGAAAATTTTGACTGAAATAGTCACAGGACAGCAGCAATTTCTCAACACATTTTGTATATTTTCACATGTGACAAACACAAGTTGCACAAAATCAAATACAACTTGTTAATTAACCCGTTTGTACTATGCCAGAAAGTACAGTCTAGAATCGAATCCTGACATACTCTGCTTGCTTTAAAAGTGTTACAACAGAGAGTGTGAACTCAGCTGACGGAGGCAGGAAAACAGTGTCCACAGAACAAACAGCTTAGATGTAAAGTGAATCTCTTGTCCAAGGGAGGTGTCATGTCCAGACTAGTGTTGAGTGTCATCGGGTCCTGATGTTAGCTTAAACATCCAGCAGCCTGCCATTTTCTCGGATAGATTTGTGTTTTTCCTGTATGAAGCACTGAAGTCCAGGGGGAAGGCTTAGGCCTAAAGAAAGGAGAAAAAAATATTAGCCATCATAAAATACTAAAAGAAAAGTATGCTACCACATGTAACACTTGTATTGTTAGGTATGGGAGCTTTGGGAAAGGGACCAGACACCACATGAGAGGTGAGAATGCTCCATCAGATTCTAATTTTCGGGAAGCCGGCAGTTTGCATATGGTGCCTGCAGTAACCAGACACTGGACTGAGCAGAGACCAACTCCTTGTTCTCTGAGTACCAGGCCCACTAGGATGACGGAGGGGGCGTGGGGGGGATGGATTCTGGTGTCAAATGAAGAGCAGAAGAGTGGAGAGGAGACTGAAGTCAGTACTTGATGAAATAATCTGGCACTTTTATTAGGAAATTGTTATATTTACTGAAGGAAAAGCTCATTTTTGAAGGCAAACATGGAAAAACCAAGCAAATGATTTTACAGGCTGTGTGGGTAAGATTAGTTAAATATATATACATATATATAACATATGTATACATATATAATATATATGTGTATATATAAGTACTATATACATAGTATTTTTATATATATGTATATGTACATATATATATAGTCAAAAGAGAATGTTATGAGCATAATTCTCCTGAGGTCATTGGAGTTGGGCTGCTTCAACATGGAAATGGTCATATGCAACCCAAGGGAAACAGTGACACTATAGCAGGCTCAGTCACAAATTCCGCAATGGGAAATGTGTGTGCATGTCTATGTGGTGGTGGGGAGGGGATGCTGCTTCCCTGGCCTGTTAAAAGCACTGGGCATCCACAAGAGCAGAGCTGGAGGGTTGTGAAGGAGGGAGGATGCTCAGCAGACTCTGGGGTGTATTTGTGACTATCGGGTGTATGGGAGTTCAGCTTTTTGCATTGTGCTAGTTTATAGTGTGCGACGGTCCTATGCAGGAGGTGCTATTTCCGACAGTACCACACACCCACCGACACTTAGCATTGATGGATTTGTTAAATTCAGCCATTACGGTAGGTGTCCTACCACGCTTTAAATTTATCTTTTCCAGAAGACTCATGATACCTTTACAAATGCCATTGTAAAGGTCAGCCATTGAGTCCTCCTTCTTGACACAACTGTTTCTTGCATACACCCACAAACTGTCTTTTTCTTGTTGGCTAATACGTTTTCTCATCTCCATTGGATAACAAATCAGTGTCCTATAGATGAATTGACCAGCACTCTTCCTTGTGCTCTGGTTTCATTTTCAGCCATTTATTCTTTCCATAAATACGTGTTCTTATTTTACTATATAGTCAAAATTTTCACTTCTCTTGTGGTTATTACTTTTTTGTGTCCTGTTTAAGAAGTAGCTGCCTAACGTAATGTTATGAAGATAACCCCTATTTTTCATGTAGGCAGAAGTTGAATTGCTTTATCTTTCACACTTTGTTATTGACTTTTCTCCTTGCTGTGGCCAAGAGAAGAGACAACTCAAGGGGAGAAGTATTTACTTTTGTTCATGGTGTCAGGGCACAGCCTATCTTGGTGTGGAAGGCGTAGCAGTGGGATCATGAGGCAGCTAGTCATGTCACGTCCTCTATCAGGAAGATGAAAGAGATGGACGCTGGCGCTCATCTGGATTCCTCTCTTCCCATTTTTAAAAACTGTAGTCTGGGCCTCCAGCTCATGGGGTGGCAGCCCACAGACGGGCAGTGTGGGCCACATTCAGAATGGGTGTTTCCTCTTCAGTTAGACTATTCTGGAAATGTTCTCTCACACATGCTCGGGGGAGTTTTCAGTCATCTTGACAGTCAAGATTAACTGTCAGGATTTCTAATTTCCCTGAAATCTGATTTTAGATATAAGATAGGAATAGTGTAGATATTTAACCCAGGTGCCTAGGAAGAGGGTCATCTATTAGCCAGTGTACTTCTGTGATAACTTTGTCACAGGTCTAATGCTCCTTGTTTTGAAATTGATTTGCTAACACTTCAAAAAAGAATTTAAAGTGCATATATTTTTTGAAGATATCTATCTATGTTTGTCTTGCAGTACCCTTACCCCAGTCTGAATTATATCTAACCTAATTCAAAATTTTAAAATGTCTTTTGTTTTCCTATTCTATGGAACAATTGTATATGACCACGGTTATGTGTTTATTAACCTTTGGAAACGATTTGCTAATGGGATCATCTGGGCTGGAGTTATTGTGAGGTTTTCTATAATAAAAAATATTCATGTTTAATGCATTTTGAACATTTATAGAATTCCTACTTCTATGCCTCAACTTCATGTAAACTATTTTTTTTATAAATTATTAAGTATTGACATGAAGTTGCTGATATCAGTCGGATCTATAATAACACATTCAATTCCTAATACAGAGCTGGAGAAATGTCTCCATGGTTAAAAGTTAATATTGCTTTTTCAGAAAACCAGTTTCCATTCCCAGAGAACCCACCTCAGGCCCTCACAAACATCTGCAACTCCAGCTGGAGTGGACTCAGTGCCTCTGGCCTCCTTGGGCCACACGCATGGCACATATTCACACACAGAGACAGACAGACAGACAGACGACAGACAGACAGATGGTCAAAATTAAATCTTTTTTGAAATTTGTGATAATCTCTCTCTTTCTCCCTCCCTCCCTCCCTCCCTCCCTCCCTCCCTCCCTCCCTCCCCCCTCTCTCTCTCTCTCTCTCACACACACACACACACACACACACACAGAGTTTATAAACCATTCTTTTTTAAACCCCTCTGTTGGGGTTGGAGAGTTTTCTTTGCTGGAGGCCTGTTGTCTGCTTTCTTTTGTCCTCTTCTCTCCATTACCTTCGAGTTCCACTGAGAATCCATGCCCCAGAGTCCCCATGTGAACAGTCACACCCTTCCTTGCACCAACCCCCCCCCTTGCATCTGTGGGTATACACTTCTGATACATGCACATTCTTAATGTTTAAATATATTTTAATTTATTTCCTTGACAATCATACACATTTATGCAATATATCATGCTCATATCATGCCTCCTCCTACTCTTGTTGTTGCTATGCTAACAATCCACCTCGTCCAGTTAGTTTGGTCTGCATGTACATGATCATTCTACCAGCAGCCACACTCCCACAGAAAAATGGCCCTCACCTCCCCACAGAAAAATGGCTCTCACCTCCCCACAGGCATCAATTCCTAACAGTCCCTTAGTAGTTCCTAAAAGCTGCCAGTGGGGTCTCATGGGCCCCTCCCTCATCAATGCTGCAATTATTGAATATAAACACACATTTGTGTTTTCCTTCATGAGACTAAGTCAGCCATAATCCCCAGGTGGATATTATCCAATCCTTTCAATGTTGCCAAAATTTATTATATTAAAAAAAATGCCTTATTCATCACCTTCACCAAGCAAAATAGAAAGGTGAGTCCCTAGCACTTTGTACAAAGCTCTATGTTCTCTGGGTAACCAACCCAATGAAATTGGGCAGGGCTGGGATGCAGCATAGCTATGTCTTTTCAAGTCTGAGCATCTGTCGGCAGTACACTAGACCATGTCACCCCTTCCTTCCTGTAACACAGATAGGAGAGTAAACGAAACACACAGAACAGAATCACACACTGCAAGAAGTCTCATGGCTGTAGGCCTGACTTGCGTTTTAAACTCTGTAGAAGGGCGTAGGAGTTCCCAGCTCACCCAGGCAATCATCACATTTTGACACGCCATTTGTGGCAGAAACTGCAGATCGTCCATGTCCCCTTCTCTGTAAGTTTCCTGTGTCCATGATCAGGTGGGGCGGCTTTGGGGGAGAGAGGTAGTTGGGAGAGGCAAGTGGTTCTTTTTCTCGCCTACACGTTGGGAATAGCTAATCCCTGTAAAGACACTGGTGATGTTTAAACTGCATTCACAAAAGTCTCAGGTTCAACCCTCAGCATCTCAGAACAAACAAACAGGCAAAAAGCCAAAGGAGGTCAGAGAAAGGGTCACAGGGTCTCTAATGTCCTTTAAAAAAAAAAATGAGGTGTAGTCCAGGAGTTGGTTCTCTGAGTCCCCCGAAGCTCGTGTGCACTTTGACGTGGACAGAAGCAGATAGGGCCTGGGCAGCTTAGACAGGGCATGCAGGGAGAAGGGTACTCTAGTGGAGGTTGACAGCTGCTTCCCACCCAGCTGATTGATGTGTGATCTAGTGCAGGCCACCACCTGCCACACTTCCCCTTCCCTGCTCAGCTCTGCATCTGGCCACTCTGCCGGAAGAGATGCTCTGTGCTTGGTTATCAGAAGGCCTGGCTCACTCTGGTCTCTGCCTGGCACAGCCATCAGCTACCATTATTCTAGAGGCTGTCACAGGGCCCGGAAACTCCACCCACCTCAATTCCCAGGTACCTGAGCGCACAAGGTTTCTTCTCTGTGTGCTAGGGAACCATAGAAAGACCCAGCATTCTCTGGCTTCTTCCTGATATTTCCAGCTCCCAGTTACCCACAAGAACCCACTTGCCCCTGACAGGCTGTTTTCATTGCCTTCCCTCCCAGTCAGGTGTGAAGGGTGGGGGCTGAGGGTGAGGCTGTTAATCAGTTAGGCAACCCTGATTGCATCTTAATAACAAATGCAAAGCACCCGAGAGCAGCAATTTACAGTAATGGGTAAAATCAGCAGGTCCCTGGGGTGCAACGGGAAGTAAACACTCTCCAGGTTCAAATTTGGGGGAGGAAAAAAAATCACTTTTGAATGTCCTGGTAATGCCAGGAGATGCCTGTGCCTTAGAGCTAGCTAAGAAGAGACTTCGGACGCTCAGAGCAGAGCAGGGGAGGCTAATGTCAGGGCCAAGGCCACAGGCTCCCTGCCTGTCTGTGGGAGGAATCTGTTGCTGGAATGCTGCCAGTGCACAGCCTACCCCAGCATAGAGAGGTTAGCCTCAGCCACCAGACCCAATGTGAGTCTTTAAATTTAGAGACAAAAAAAAAAAAAAACCCCAGGAAAACTGAGAAGAAATTTAACCAGTCCATCGGGAAGAGGCGCAAATAAAGGGGTCTCGTTCCTCCTGCCCCCAGCTTCATCTTCAGATTATAGACCCAAACTTTAGGTTAAACGGGGAAAGAATTGGGACAAAGAGCTGAAGGTGGTTAAGGCGGAACTTTGTCTCAACACTTGTTCTCTAAGGTGGTCCCCAAAAGTCCTTACTGCTTGAAGGGACAGGCTGGCTCTGCAAAGATGAATATTTATGCCTCAGATTGCAGCCACAGGGAGGGAGGCCCAGGGCTGAGACACCGTGTAGCTCTGCCCTGCAAAGCTCTGCCCTTCCTGGAATCCTACGTGACTGCAGGTTTAGGACAATAGCTTATCTTGGTGCTTCAGCCTTGAAGGAGAAAGATAAAGGTTAAGTAGTCACTCCCTGGGGGATAAACATGTCTGTGGAAAATCAAGCAGGAGTCTGCGACGAAGGAGACAGACACCAATGAAGACAGCTGCAACATCAGACTTTCATTGCACTCCTAGGCCCAAGGAAGGGCCTGTGCATTTTAACAAAAGCACCATCTATGAGCCTTTTATAGGAACACCACCCTCTCCCTCATCTCTTCCACTAGAAACCAACAGGGAAGGCCGCTACTAGCCAATTCTGGCTAAACAAGAATACTTAACCAAAAGGGTGCCTGCTGTGGAGAGGCCAAGACAGAGATGACTGTCGGTCACCAGTCCCTCTTACTGTGGGCACACCAAGTCAGAAAGCTGAGGTCTCATCTAATGCACATCCTGCCAGGGACGCTTATCCCATTTTTCTCTCTCTCATGATCTGTTTGGAATGCAAAGGAGCAGTTATTTCCCACTAGAAGGTAAATTGCCTCACAGCATCCATTTTTCTTCCTCTTTGAGAACATTCCCAACACTGAACACACAGATTTTTCTTACTTGTAATTTGATCTGGATGGTTTCTTGACCTGCATCCAAATCGAGCCGTGGGTAATTATTACTGTCACTGTTGTTATTAACACTGATATTTATCATAATCTCACAAATGCCGGGGACAGCCCTTAATCTTGCTGTTTTATTTGGTTGAAAGGAAAATGTGAGGCGCTGGCCTCCCTCCCGGTTTAGCCTCTTGTATTCACTTTTACCAAACTCCTACTATGGGGATAATTAGCCCAATTTCCAGGGATCCCGAGTCAGCTATAACTCTGAATTGCATTCACAGGATTGCGCCAAGGCCAGCAGGTGGAAGTCACAGAAGTTAGATTAATCTCACTGACGTGAGGACATATCCAATTGTTAAGGCTTGTAACCAGACGCCTCATTCGGCGATGAGCTCCTTGTATCTAGAAATACTCAAGTAGAGACAGAAGAGCATCTATCATGTAGGAAGTTGTAGAACTGAAGAGAAATTCCCCGCCACCCTTGAGAAATTGCTGGTCTCAAGTGACAGAAGGAAACTTGAGGAAAAGATTCACACATTTAGTACAAGCATGGAGGCCTTCACGGCGTCTTTACTAACTGTGACCCAGAAAATGACAAACTCCTTTTGGGTGGTGAATGGGGAGAGTGAGGAAATGCAGAAAGTTTGTAGAAAGATAGTAAATGGCTTTCAGGGAAACTCGGTGGTTTGGAGAGTGTTCTGTGGCCTGTGGCAGTCTGTCTGGTCTGTATAATAGACGATGGTTTGGAAAAGATTCTCTATGGACCAAACAATGACGTGTGATGAGAAGTCCATCCAGGTGTGTTTAACAGTTGCAGCCTGTCTTCCTGGGGTGTGAGATTAGTTTTCTCCGGCTAATGGAGATACGTGTGTTATGATATGGGTGGGACTTCAGCAGAAAGCCATGCCCACATCGGGTGAAGGACAAATACACCATGGGACAGAACTTACGTGGGAAGTTTTATTGGTAGAAGGGAAGGGAGGGAGGGGAGAGAGGAGAGAAAGAGACGAAGTCCTGCCTGCCCCTTCAGAGGAACATAGGAAAAGAGAGAGGGGGTAGGCAGAGCTTGTCTCTTAAGGGGGTACAGAGCCAGGGTACTGCTTGCCATGTGCACAGAGGTAAAGAACTCGGTCTGATTCCCCCAGGGGCGGGGCCAAGGTGTGCCTGATCCCCCCAAGGGGCGGGGCCAAGGTGTGCCTGGATGCTTTAGGCAATGGGTCCTTAGGAAGATGAGAGGCCCTTGCAGAAAATCTCTTTCTGCTAGAGAAGGGGAGGAAAAAAGGAAGGTCGGAGGGACCTAAATTCTGAGCCTAACTTAAGGCCTTTTAGATTAAGTTGTCCAGCATACCCAGAATACCACATTTGGGGATATCACTCACTGGGTCCCACTCTCTAAAAAAAAAAAAAGAACGAGTCAGGACTGCATTCTCAAAATTTCAGAATCGCCTGGAAGGCATTCTTGGATTTGGGGATTCCATCCCCAGAGATGGCATTCAGTAAGTCTAAGGCAAGGCCCAGGGACCTGCATTTCTAGCTAGCAATTGCCCTGGTGTTGCTGACCCAGAGACAAGACCCTGACAATGACCCAACTAAGAGTCGGATTAGATTGTTAAACTTTGCTGCTGGTCTAGGGGTTTATGGTGCCCCAGGGGACAAATGACTTAAGAAGTGAGTAGAGCTGGCTGTGGCGGCTCACTCTGGTAGGATTTGCTGAAGGAGGCAGTGGCAGGAGAATCACGAGTTCGAGGCCAGCCTGGGCTACACAAAGAGGGAAAAAAGAAGTAAGTGGAAGCAGGCTCTGGGTAAAGAGCTAGGTGTGGCAGCCCGCTTGGGAGGGTAATGCACATATTGAACCAGAGCATGGACTTAATCCTGGCCTTTTAACATTGTTCTGTCTTCACAGAGCTCCTGGTTTATCCCGCCCATATTTCAAGGTTGTTTTCTTCCCTTCCACTCCATCTCAGTTTGCTGGAAGTTTTCCATTGCTCACCGAGTTCAGATGGAAAAGCACAGAGTGGGAAAGATAAAGCTGTGACCTTCATTCTTCCAGTAATGGTTTTGCACTTTCTGACTCAGATGCCATAAAACAAATAACACAGACAAAAAAAAAAAAAAAAAAAAAAAGGAAAGGAAAGGAATGGTTTCCTGGCGTGTGATGAGGACAGTTGAGGACGGTCACACCACCTTACCTGATGATCTGTACTCAACTCTACTCAGGGGTTGTGAAGTCACCCGACCGACCAAGCGGAAATGGGTCCCACAGGCAGCTGGAGCGGGGCATACAGAGAAGAGCAACCTGGCAATGCCTTGTAGAGCATAACTTTTGTGTGAGAACACTCTGCTCGCACATCAGTCCCGCACACATTCTTGTGTTTCGCTTCACCATGCAAGAAGACAGAGCAGGCACTGTTCGAAGAAGGAATGTGACACTCGGGGAACTTCTGAGTTACTTGAAGGTCACAACAAACGTTTTAGAAGGAAGACTCAGGTTGTCTCAGCTCTAAAACTAAAGCTTTCGTGGGCTAGGGACGTGGGGGAAAGCAGAACTGGGGGAAACTGGGGGGCCTGGGTTGGTCCTCCTGGGCCTGCCAGGGACTTCGTCACTCCCATCGCCTCCTCCTCCGATTCCACCTCACCTCCTGCAATGTAACAGCCTCCAAGAAGCCCTCTCTCCCTATCCATACCCTCCTTGCCTCTCTCTCTCCCACCTGCTCCTCTCCTGAAACCCAGGAAACAGACCAGTGGTCCCAAAGTCCTAGGAGATGAACAGCAGGCTTAGAAGAGCCTCTCACCAGAGGTGTGGGGATGAAGTGACCCTGCTAGGATGGAAAAATTTAGCCTAATTCCCCAGAAAACCCAGGAAGCTGGGAGTCTTAAATTCCAAGCTGATGGTCACCCTACTTTAATGTTTACAGTAGTGAATGAACACCCAGAAGCCTGTGCAAAAGCAGACTTCCTGGGCTAAGGGCAGGGTTGGATATTTTAAAGTAATTGGTCTGCACTGGATGCTACGAGGTGATTGGTTCACGATGCACAGACTTTGCTATAACCCTATAAAAGCTGTCTCAATTCTGTGCTAGGGGGTTGTCGCTAAGCCCTCTACCATGGCTGACGACCCCAGTATACTGGAATATAAAGAACGTTATGCATTTGCATCAAGACCGCTTCTCGTGAGTGATTTGGGGGGGCCGCCTTTCCTGAGTGGGAGCGTGAGGGACCACACTCTTGTGGGTCTTACAACCCTACCCAGAAGAACAGAGCCCTCTCCTAGGAATTTTAAGACCGAATACCTCCTGATGTAAAAATGAAACCTGGAAGAAAGAGGAAGATCCTGATTTATGGAGGAATTTTTTTTTTTTTTTTAAACTGGAGTGAATGTTACCAAAAAGCAAAGGTAACATTTCAAAGCTATTTTTTTTTCACTCTGCATTTTCATTTGGCTTCATAGCTATTCTAAGAAGCTCAAAGGAAAAGCAACAGGTAAAAGTTTGGAGAGAACAGACAGAAGAGTGTCCTGGGGTGGCGTCTTGTCTTTGAGACGGTAGCAACAGTGGGGCCGTAGAAATAGGTGTAGGGAATTCTTTAGGGTTCTGTTTGCATCCTGGAATCCTTGCTCCTCAGCTCTCATATCGTCCACAGGCCTGTGACATCCTAAAGGCCATAGGGGGGGAAAAAAAACAAAACAAAAAAAAAAAAAAACAAATTTAGTAACACCAAAAAGATCCTGTTCTACCAGCTCTACAAAGGATGTAAAAGTGATTCCTAATGTTATAGTGATGGCTCAGAGGTAGTAAGGGAATCATGGGGACCCGATTTCAGACTAGCGCAGCCATGTGCAAAGCTGGGCATTGTGGAGTGCTCCTGTAAGCCCTCTGCTGGAGTAGAGGAGTGCAGAGTGAAGAGGCTCACTGGCTAGCTGCTCTAGCCAATCAGGTAACTTCAGTGAGAGGCCCTGTCTCAAAGATTAGAGAGCAAAAGAGAAAGATGCTAAACGTTGACCTTGACCTCCACAGGCACACATTATTGAGTGCACACTTATGCACATGCATGAATACAGGAGTGGTTATTAGCATCTCTCCACAAGGAGATAAGCATCCCCAGCTGATCATAAGGCTTAAGCGGTTGGTCAGGGCCATGTTACCACCTCAGCAGAGCAATCCCCAGACCCCATGGTCTCCCGGTCTCAGCTAAAAGAGTCCTTCTCCCAGGAGTCGAGAAGTCTGAGCCAGGGAAGCCTCCAACAGACCATAGGAAGAGCAGACTGACTCCCGGGCCACCTGCGGACATCATTCCATAACCTTGCATGAATCCTGTCACCTTCTGATGTTCTCGGCAGTAAGGACATTCCGGTAGCCCCACAAAAAGCCGGGATCACCCGAGGACACTTCTTGCAAAGATACAGCTGGCCTCCATCTCTTAGTCACCTGATTCTGTGTCCCTTTCAGGAGTGCTGGCCATCTTTCCTAAAGTAATAAATACCCTGTAACTGAGCTTATGAGGAGGGTAAACAGAACCCTTCTAATCTACAAAACAATGCCTTGATCCTTTGTCCCCGGTCAGAAAAGGAGAAAGCAACTAATATCCCAACAAGTCTTTGTTGAGCCTGAAACTACTAAAAAGAAACAAATGCTTTGGAAAAAAATATAAAATTGTAATGTGAAGCTGCCACACATACAAACATCTATCTGCAAGCAGAAAACGTGTCCCCAGTGTGACATTCAGGGAAAGAGCATCACCACACAAGACTGGCTCAGATCACCTGCCCGTGACATAAATACAGGTCTATGGAAAAGCAAACCAAGTCTCCTGTAAGTCACCTCTAATCCCTTCCTAGGTTGTTATTGATAGGGTCTCCAAACCCCAGTCCTACCCTACATACAATGGGCAACATATCAATAGAATACAGATGCTGTCTTCCTTCTCAAAGAAGTGACAGTCTAATGTTCCTAGAGGCAACAATTGGAGAACAACACAAAATTTATTATAAGTAGAAAATACAAGACAAACAGTTGCTGGTGTGTCTGTCGTTAAGGACTTACTAAGTGTCAAGTCCTTGACTAAACTTTTCAGACAAGTTGCCACATTACATCACTGAGAACACGAATGAGAACTTTTCTTGGTGTGTGAGGTTTGAGGTGGTTCAAGGCCTGTGGGACTTTGGGAAATGTGAGAATGTCCCCAAAGAGGTAGATGGCTCCATTCAAGCAAGGTGGCATTAGATGCAAGAGCAGTAAAAACAAACAAACAAATAAATAAATAAACTGCCTTGCACGAGGGTTGAGCAAGGCCTGACCTGAACTGATGCCAGCTACAGAGAAGGCACAGGTAGCTGGTCTCTGGCCATGGCCATGTGCCCTTGGCAATTTGAGTTCTGTTCCCAGATCTGCCTGTCCAAGGCCTGGAATTGTTTTTCAGTGTCACAGCAATCTCTTGGCTGTGAAAGGTGGCAATTATATGAGAAATTGTCCAAATTTGTCTTAGGGACAGGGGTTGGAGAAGGATACTGTGTTGCAGCACGTGATACAACCTGGGCTGTTCTGGGAGTTTATCTCCTTTACAGGATGTTTTTTGATTGGATATATTTGTACACTTAGAGCATCAGACCCTACACCCAACACCCAAGTGAGATGGGCATATTTTCCCTGGCCTGTGTTCTGACTCTCCATGTATTTCTATTTGAGGTCTTAAGCTATCATGAAGTCACCAAGATCTTGAGGATATACGTAGAGTGTTTCATCTCAAACATGTGGAACTAGCTTCTGAGAGCCTGGCCCTTCTCAGGTTGCTAAGGAGACCATAGAGTCGGGGAGATGCTGTAGGAATGGAAGAAGCAATAATCTGTGGATAGTATGAAAGATGTAAACCCAGGACCAAGTCTGTTTTCTTTTTGCATACTGGTGCATTCATGTAGTGTTGAGTGGGATGTCCTGGGAACTCTCTGTTGGATTTCTGAGTTGAATTCCTGTGGGTGCCCATAAAGATGGCTGCACTCCATCTTGGCACAAGGACAGAGTTCAAAGCTGTCAGCAAGTCATAAGACCTAAAGGTCAAAGGTGTGGCTAGAATGTTTTGGCTGTCTTAGTCTAAACAACAGACCTGAATCTGAGGTGTGGCTACCCCTGACCTCAAGGCTAGGGAACAAGAAGTTGGGGCTAAGGTGTGGCTACTGAACCCTTAGAATTAGTAAGGAAGAAAAGTCTGTTTGTTCTGTATACATGATACTGTGCTTCCCTTTTTGGAAAGGGTATTTCAGTATTGACTGATCTGCCCTCCTGACCTTTATTCTGTCTCTGTCTTTTCTTTATTGTCTATAGCTAGCCTTTCCCTCATCCACACACCCCACTCAGGTACCCACTTGGGCCGCTTGGCTGGCTCTAACTGCAGCCCCACAAAGACCACTCCCGACAAATTCCCAAATCCTAAGGATATCCTCAGTTTACTTCTAATGTCATAGTCTGCATATATGTCCCATTCTGGTCCCATGCATAATCTATGAACTGGGCAATGTGTCCCTCACCTACTAATGAGGTGACAAGAAACTGTGCAGTTTGTTCAAAGTGTAGTAGATAAGAATGCTGGAGCCAGGATTCAGACCTACCTCTACCTGAATCCCAGCCCTTGATAGCTCTGCCATCTTCTCTGATAGCAGTGAGACTATCAAGTCACTTTGCTTCTGCTTGTGTGACCAGGGCACTTCCAGCCTGAAAAGACTCTGCTTTGGACCAGTCACTCGTCTACACAGGGAGGTGCACAAGTTATGGTTCCTAGGGATTTCTTCAAGCTAGGTGACCCCTGTCACAAGCAACAACAATGACCCCACACTTAAAGGATTTAAGCAAGGATGAGAAAGCAAGTGTTTGGAATCTACAGCTATTATTCTTAGGCTCATGTTTTCTAGAGTGAGAGCTACATGTCTTAAGTCAACATGTCTGGACCAAATGCCATCTATATAACCAATATACAAAAATACTGCCATTCTTCCAGGAGTTTCCTTTTCTCCTACTCAATACCCATAGATACCCACCATTCTAGCATTAGAGATTAGTGTACGTAGCATAGAACTTTTACAGTTAAAATAGGAGACTATATTCCTGTGTCTCACTTCTGGGCTTAGAGTCTTTTTTTCTCACACTGTCACAGAGTCACAGGTATCACCCATAACAGTCTTTTTGTAGCTGAGTGTTAACCCAATATATGGCTTCATCACATCCTCCACCCTCCTCCTGTTGATGAATATGCAGGAATTCTGATTTTTAGCTATTACTAATGAAGGCAGGGTATTTTTCTATGTCTTATGGTAACACACTACCCTTTCTCCTCTCTAGCAGTGGGATGCTGAATCATTGAGAAGGGGTACAGGTAACTCGTTCAGAGTTCTCTGAGATGATTTTCAGAAGGTTTGTGTTGTTTCACATCACCATCCACATTTGATGTTGGTTTTTCATTCTAGTTGTGCTGGTGAAAGGTATCTCACCATCATTTTAGTTTGCATTTCCATGATAGCTAATGACATGACACATCTTTTCACAGTCTTAGCAGAGGGGTCAAGGTTTACTACAGTGTTTATTGTTCTTACAGTTAGAAAATGTTCTTATTTTAGGAGGTCATTTGCATATTAAGTAGAAAAAGACCTTGAAGCCAGACTTGAGTACAAATCCTCATGATCTCAGATGACCTTTGCTCTAGAGGCCATCCTTCTGTCCCCCTTCCATGTCCCGGTAAGATGTCCTTCCTCTTCTCTCTCCCATGCAGAGTTGATTCCTCTTGAAAGGACAGGTAACCTAAACTGAGCCAACTAGATGGCTCCCTGGGAAGTTTGAGAGAAAAGAGAAGGATGGTTGGAGGAAGGAAGAAGGATGGGTGAGGATGGGAGGGAAAAGAGGGAGAGAAACCAGAAAGGGTGTTTCGGGTACTGAATCAATAAAATTGACATGAACCTCTGCGGGCACCATACTTCCAACAGATGGACTGCTGAATTTGAAGGGATCCAGTGTGCATGACTGAGAATTATCAAACAGGCAGAACAGGGTATAAATGCAAGCTTGACCAGGGGTAGTGAACGTTACTTCCCTTGCCTCTGACAGATGTGGTTCAGTGAAGACTGAGTCAGCATTTAATCAGGGTCTTCCTGACTCCAAGTACCATGTGTCACTTTCTGGCTCTAAGAAATGAAAATCCCCCAGGAGAGTCAGTCTCTCACTTCCCCTGCTGGGGCAAATTCATAAGCTTCACATTGAGGTAACAGATCCAACAGTATCAAAGCAGCTGGGTCTCTGAGTCACAACACAGAGGACAGCTGCTCTGGAGAACCCCACAGGCCTGTAGGCTGGGAGAAATGGCATTTGCTCTCTTCTTTATTTTTTGTATGTGATTTTTTTTAATTTAAATTAGAAACAAGCTTGTTTTACATGTCAATTCCAGTTCCCTCTCCCTCCCCATCTCCCCTGCCCACCCCCACCCTCATCCCATCCCCTTTCTGCTCCTCAGAGAGAATGAGGCCTTCCATGAGGGATCTTCAAAGTCTGTCATATCATTTGGAGCAGGGCCTAGGCCCTCCCCCATGTGTCTAGGCTGAGAGAGTATCCCTCTATGTGGGATGGGCTCCCAAAGTTCATTCTTACACTAGGGATAAATACTGATCCATACTGATTCCCATAGACTGCCCAGTCCTCCTAACTAACACCCACATTCAGGGGGGCTTGGTTGGTCCTATGCTGCTTTCCCATCTATCAGGCTGAAGTCCATGAGCTCCTCCTTGTTCAGATCAGCTGTTTCTATGGGTTTCTGCAGCCTGGTCTTGACCCCTTTGCTCATCACTCCTCCCTCTCTGCAACTGGATTCCAGGAGTTCAGCCCAGTGTTTAGCTGTGGGCCTCTGCTTCTGCTTCCATCAGCTACTGGATGAGGACTCTAGGATGGCATATAAGATTGTCATCAATCTCATTATCATGGGAAGGGCATTTAAGGTAGCCTCTCCACTATTGCTTAGATAGTTAGTTAGGGTCATCCTTACAGATCTCTGGACGTTTCCCTAGCACCAGATTTCTCTTTAAACCTCTAATGGCTCCCTCTATTATGGTTTCTCTTTTCTTGCTCTCCTCTTCCCCTGATTCAATCTTCCTGTTCTCTCATGTCCTCCTCTCCCCTCCTCTTCTCCCCTTCTCTTTCTCCTAGCTCCCTCTCTTCTCTCCCCATGCTCCCATTTTGCTCAGGAGAGCTTGTCCCTTTCCCCTTCTCAGGGGGACCATGTCTGTCTCTCTTAGGGTCCTCCTTGTTTCCTAGCTTTTCTGACAATGTGGATTGTAGGCTGGTGATCCTTTGCTTTATGTCTAAAATCCATATATGAGCGAGTACATACCATGTTTGTCTTTTTGTGACTAGGTTACCTCACTCAGGATGATTTCTTCTAGTTCCATCCATTTGCCTGTGAATTTCAAGATTCCATAGTTATCTTTTCACTGAGTAGTACTCTATTGTGTAAATGTACCACATTTTCTCCAGCCATTCTTCAGTTGAGGGGCATTTAGGTTGCTTCCAGGTTCTGACTATTATAAATAATGCTGCTATAAACGTAATTGAACAGATGTTCTTGTTGTGCCTAAGAGTAGAATTGCTGGGTCTTGTGGTAGACTGATTCCCATTTTCCTGAGGAACTGCTATACTGATTTCCAAAGTGGCTGTAGGAGTTTGCACTCCCACCAGCAATGGAGGAGTGCTCCCCTTTCTCCACATCCTCTCCAACAAAAATTATCTTTGGTGCTTTTTTATTTTAGCCATTCTGACAGGAGTAAGATGGTACCTCAGAGTTGGTTTGATTTGCATTTTCCTGATGGCTAAGGATGTTCAGCACTTTCTTAAGTGTCATTCAGCCATTTTAGATTCCTCTACTGAGAATTCTTTAGTTCTGTACCCCACTTTTTAACTGGATTATTTGATGTTTTGGTACCAAGCTTCTAGAGTTTTTTATATGTTTGGGAAATCAGCTCTCTGTCAGATGGGTTGGTGAAGATCTTTTCCCATTCTGTGGGCTGCCATTTTGTTTTGTTGACTGTGTCCTTTGCCTTATAGAAGCTTGGCATTTGTTGTCTTATGCCATGGAGATCTTGAAATTGTTATAACTTAATTTGTTCTTGTTAATAGTCTCTCCGAGCCTTAGCTCCCTCTTGAATAAAACAGGGATAAGTTTGCTGTTCACGCATGAAGTCACGTCTTTGATGTGCTTCTCATGGCACGTAGACAGAGAGGGATTCTGAAGAAGCATAATTTCTTCTTCTTAAGCAGCTGTGGTCTCTGCCCTGATTTGTTCCAGCACAGTCTGGGTCTACCAGACACTTTCAGCAATAGGATCCAGTTAGTGCATGTCCAATGCCATGGGACACGTTCACATTCTCTCAGGGATTTATAGCAATGTCAAGAGGGAGCTGTGTGGATGAATATAGCTTGTCCTTTGTTGGGGGAGGCACGAAGGACAGAGGGATGCCAGACTAGAGGCTGACTTGCATTGCTCCTGGAAACTGCAAATCTCATTGTGCTCAAGGGGAGCATGGGTCAACATCCAGGCTCTGTGGGATACTCTCCTCCTCTTCCTACTCCTCACTGGGACAGAAGAACAGGGAGAAAGGAGTTGGTTTTGCCAGCTGCTACTGAAAAAGCAAGGAAATCTATGCCCCTGCAATATGCTGGAGGTACCAAGGGCAGCCTTGGATACCGTTCCTATACCCGATATATGTTCTGTCTTGCCAAACTGGACCCTATTATACCTCCCCCAGCCCGTGTGTGTGTGTGTGTGTGTGTGTGTGTGTGTGTAGAAAGTCATATTTGGGCTCAGTACAAAGCATTTATTATCATTCTTTTCTTCAGTTCTGTTTGGCATTTACCACACTTGCTGTTTACTGTTGGAACGGTTCCCACTATGGCCAACACCTCTATCTCCAAATTAGCACATTCACTCAGCCAAAAAAATGACACAGTCATGAGAAAAGGATTTGAAGCTTGAGTTCAGTGTGGCTTATAAACTGAAAATGCTTCTGGTACTCCATAATCATCAACTGGGCCTGACAGAGAACAATTCTATAAGAGTTATTCACACAGACAGAAGGAAGTTCCAGCATTCCCTGATATCTGAGACCTTGGGCTGGTTGACGAACCTGCAGAAAACACAAGGCTTTCCCTGGCAGAAAGGAGGTTCTCTGCCTTGAAGAGTCCAGGAAGCCCTTATAGGCTTGCTTTAAGCTGGTTTTGTCTGTGACTTAGGACAGGTGGAAGTGAATGTGAAGGGACCGGACCCTCACTCAGCTACCTGCTTTAGCATCCAGCAGGCTGCATAAAAGGCCCCTGACTCATCAACATGTGCTTGCCTGACTTTGCCTGACCTCCTAATCACTAGGAAGTCAGATACCCTCCACTTTGCAAGAAACCAATCAGAAGTTATCTGACAGGCTCCAGAAGTGCTTTACAGTAAAAGTGGTGTGACAGTGGCATGCAGAGCATAGCAACCACCCTGGGAGGGCCTAAAGGCCATAACAACCAGCTGACCAATCAACACAGGACAGGTCGCCCAAGCCTGGAAGTGCACCAATCCTGAGACTGTTGAGTTTCCCTAGACACTCCCCTTGCACACCCCAATAAATTCCCCACCTTGAAGCTGTGGTGAACAAAGGGCCCTAATTAAGACAGCTAATGTGTTAATAATAAAAGATTCTTTGGGAATGGGTCTTTTGGTGATTTGGGGGTTCAGAATTTGGGCACAACAGAACTAAGAGAATAAGAAAAGATTCATCTACCTTCTTATCCACTTGTCTCCAAGCTCCAGTTTACCTTCTTGCCTGTGAGCATTTTGGTGGGTGGGGGGAAAGTAGATTTCTGGAAATTATTTTTGCCTAGTGGAGATCCCTAAAATCAGAATCTAGGGCCAGAGATAAATATATGTATGAAGGGACACTAGCCCACTCAAGCACTTGGCACGCAGGCCTTGCCCTCCTCCCCATTTCTTCTGTCTTGCTAAAAACCATTAGAATATATTCCTAAAGCTAACCACTGTAGCGATATACTACTTATGATTTATTAAAGCTTGACTGAGGGTTCAGAAAGCAAAGTCAGCCACAAGCTATAGAAGCCAGGCACACGCCTTTAATCCGACTGGATTATGAGATAGATGGATCTTTGTGAGTCCAAGGACACCAAGGTCTACACCTGAGTGAATCAGTCTAAAATAGAATTATAGTTCATACCTTTAATCCCAACATTAGGGAAGTATATAAGACAGAAGCAAAGTCTCAGAGAAGGATTCGTTCTCCAGCCACACTGAGGAGAGGCAGCAGTTTGAGGCTTGGTGAAGAGCTCATGTGCGGATCAGTCCTCTCAGCCTGAGCTAGAGGTGAGAGCCAGTAGCCGAATGCTTTGCTTTTCTGATCTTCAACTTGAAGTGTGAAGCCCAGTATGTGTCTGGGTCTTTTATTGTTTCATGTTACAAGCCACCAAAATCTATTCCCTTATTTAGCCACTTCCTCCTTCTGAGGCTGACTGCCAAGGTCCAATAATCAAAAACCCTCTTTAGTTCACCTAATTAACATGCCCAATTAAAATTAAACAGCCCATCCTAACATGGGGTTTCCCCTTTGCCTTTATAAGCCACCATTTGCCTACGTGTCACATCTGTCTCCTCTCTATCTAGAGGCAGCCCTTCGCCCCCGGAACAAATACCCTTGTCCCTTTTTCAGTGTCCCCTCCCCCTTCTCCCTTGTCCCCTATCTCCTTTTTGCCACAGCATCCTAGCCCATTCTAACACAGACCTCTCTTCTCCTCTTAAAAATTACCCCTGCAAGGTCATCTGCTGCCGTTTTCTGCTGGAGTCAGAAAGAGGCCACTTTACTTTTCTTCCCCACTTAATGAAGGATCTCTCATTGAAAACAGGTGTTTGGGTGTGGTTAGTGCCTAATCAGGGGGTGGGGATTGAGCCCCGCTGTGCAGGAGTCCCCTTCAGTGTGTTATACATAAGCTTCCTTAAAATAGACGCTATATATCTTTAAGATTGAACTGAAACCAAAGTGCAAAAGGAATTTGAGTGTTTATTTGTGGTTGAGAAGGCTTGAGACCCTGTTTCCTTCCTTGTATGCAGGTAAGGGGCTTCTGCTTCCCCCTCCTTTCCTGGGGGCCATTCCATCCGTGAGTGTGACATTTGTTTAAGTTAAGGGCAGCTCCTGGAACAGTGAGTGGCTGGTTCTTCCCTTCCTGGCACATCGGTGGTCTACATGTACACTGTGGCTATTCAGGGTTTATTTGGCTATTGGTTTTCGTTTCCCTCTCAAGGGGGATTTTAACTACCTCGACGCTCAGTTTCTCAGTTATTGGGGGTTGTTTGGTTTGGTTTGGTTTCTGCTGGTCTCTGAGTTGGCTTTGGAGCAGAGAGGAATGGGTGGCAGCAGGGCAGGAGATGCATTACAAAGAGGACACTCTGGAAAAGAAGGGGATGGCCACAGTAGTTGTCAAGGCTTGTTGGTACACTAGATATGGAATCCCAAGAGTAGGAAAATTGAGGGTTACTGCGGGAAACTAAGTACAATGAGTTCCCATCTTGGAAAAGACAAGCCCAAACAACTACTGTCAAGAGACAGGAACCCAGAGAAAGCCTTATTACATGCAGAGGGAGGGGCACAGAAGTTATTCCCAAAGCAGAGCTTTTCTTACAGAAAGAAAGTATGTTTTTATTGGAGGACTACACACACACACACACACACACACACACACACACACACACACACCGACACACGGACACACGCACACACACACAGATCACTGTATAGGGGTGGTGCATAGTGAGCATGTCCAATGTAAAGTCAAACATAATTCAAGAAAGATGACCTACACATTTAGGGGTATGCTTAGTTCTAACTCACGGAGAACATGTTCAAAGAGTCAGGTGATGGACAGAAACTCTTTGGGGCCTGCTCAGCTTTGGCCACAAAATTTTGATTAAGAAATAAGGAAGGAAGGAAGGAAGGAAGGAAGGAAGGAAGGAAGGAAGGAAGGAAGGAAGGAAGGAAGGAAGGAAGGATTGTAAAGGTGTTTTTAGGGGTTGCCCCTAAAAGCGCCTACCTCATTTTAGTGGCTAACCATTGCTCAGGGTAGCACTCACACAACTGAAATGTAGTCTAGTTTATACACATATCAACTTTCTAACATCCTCATTTAAAAAGTGGAAAGAAATTGATTTTTTTTGTAGTTGGAGGCAGGGTCTTATGTAGTCCAGGCTGACCTCAAAACTTGATATGTAAGCAGGAATGACCTTCAATTTCTAAGTCTTCTTTCTGCCTCTGCCTCTCAAGTGCTTTGACACAGGTGTGTGCCACCACACTGGGTGATAGATTTTGTGTGTGTGTGTGTGTGTGTGTGTGTGTGTGTGTGTGTGTGTGATTATATATTACATGATATGAGTCCAAGCTAGCAGCATTTGAAGTTACTTTATATTTTGTTCATATTCATCTTTATCTGTACTCAGATGGGTCTTCCATTTATAGCATTCTACAGTGAGGACCAGCCACACCCTAAGCGGACAGTCCCCACCTGTGCTCACATCATCCAAATGATCAGCACAGGCCCAAAGGATTGGGGGGATGTAGGGAGAGAGGAACCGGAAGGGGGCTATTGGGTGAGGTTCTGCCATGCTGGGTCATGGTGAAATGATTTGAAGAACGTTAGAGATAAAAAACTGGTGGAGAAAGAGCATTGATATGTCAAGACAGACTTGAGGTAAGAAGAAGCTGGCCTTGAGGCACTGCGTGAATGCTCCCTGTCCCACAAGGAAGAGGGGCAGCCTGTGTGCAGCAAGCAGCTGCCCTCTGAAACCGGAAGGAAGCCTACTGTTTCTCTCCCTGCCATGTGTCTGTCTCCAGGTTATCATCCAGCATACACTGAGGTTTCAGGTTCTCTGTGCACAAACCATCTGACACTAGCCATTGATTCCCGACCTCTCTTGGTCAATGAGGGCCCTTTACATTCCTTTCTAGCCACCTCTTCCCTATCTTACTTTTCCTTTGAAGTCTCTCTCTCTCTCTCTCTCTCTCTCTCTCTCTCTCTCTCTCTCTCTCTCTCTCTCTCTCTCTCTCTCTCTGTGTGTGTGTGTGTGTGTGTGTGTGTGTGTGTGTGATGCCACATGTGTGGAGGTCAGAAAACAGCTTTGAAGAGTTGGTTCTCTGTGAGTTCTGGGGATCAGGTCATCAGGTTTACACAGCCAGGCCCTTCTAGCTGGTTGCTTTTACCCACTGAGCCATCTCACCAGCCTCACGGTGGCACTTTCTACCTTGAAAATATCTATTTACTTATTAGCAAACCACATACATACACAATCTACAACAGCTCCCCAATATGTCTTTCAAAATAAAAAGAGCTTTTTGTCATAAAAGCTGTGCACACTAATATATGTATATACATGAATATATGTATGTGTATACATATATGCTTGCACACATGTGCTCGAGTGCACATACACACATGCATACAATGCAGAAGAGCACTGAAAAGATTTTAATCATCTCCAAATCTGGTATAAATCTCCTTTGGTTAAACATCAAAGGACATTCACATTTTATTTTCATAATAATTGAGTCTCTAGCCTATCATAAGATAGTAAAAAATAATATATTTCTCTATTTTCTTACAGAGATAAGTTAGAATATTCTTGAAAGAAATGCCAGGTGAGATATTAAAAAACCAGTCTTTGGAAAGTAAGTTTGTAACTTCAGAGGTAGCAGAAACAATCATGAGGGAAACGACTCTCAGCTGGAACAAGTTTCTCCACCAACATTATCATTTTTATTGCAGATGGAGATTCTGCACTGGATTAAGTACAACATTGATTCCACCGCATCTTTAAGCACCTTCTTTATGCTAAGTACTCCTGCAAAAGGAAAGCTTTCTTGCCAGTTGGCAGTGGGGCACTCGAATAAGTTGAGGAGTGATTATTCTAAATGTGCTCTTAGTTTACAGCTAATGAATACAGAAAAATCTGCTGGGGCAGCCATGTTTTGAGGGGCTATGGCCTAGAGGGCACACATCCTTGAACATGTGGGCTGTGTGGTACCTGCCTCTGTTGCAGTGATGAATGTGGTGTGGTGGGAGATTGATTCATTGTGCAAGATTCTAGCAGATCTCACGCTGGGTCTCGAAAGGATTTATGCAATCATGCTATCCAGAATCCTGGGAAGCAGACTTCAGGTATTACAGAGGAAAAACAGGTGATTCCGAAGGGCAGGGACTCCAAAAACACCCACTGCCTTTAAGATATTCTGCTAAGCAGGTTTCAGAGCTCCAGAGTGTGAACAGTGAGAATGCTCCATGCACAGACCATCAGATGAAGAGTGACCATGGAGCCAGCATTGCCCCAGTGTGGCTCAGCCTCTAATGTGGCTTCTTTTCAAAACTGAGGTTTATTCCCATGCCGTAAGAACAACAGCTTTTATCTGTTGCTCTCAAGTGTTATTTCAAGCACCTTACATATGAAAGCTCATTTTATCCTGGAAAGCTAGGGATACTGGGATGCGGCAATGTCCACACAGAACACGTGACTCGAGGCCATCCAGGCACTGGGTGGGTAAATTTGACACTGTGTTTGATCATCTGTGATCATCATGACTTGTCAGCAAGCAGCTGCTGTGACTGTGAGCAGACTACATTCTAAGCATTTACACCAGCCAGCTCAACATCCCCTGCACACAGGCTGTGTGGCTGATACCATCATCAGTAGGCCGAGAAAACTAAACTGAGCATTGAACAGTTTCCTTAAGAGGCAGAGTTGTCCCCAGCAGGTTGAATCAGTTCTTCCTGGAGGAAGGAAGACAGCTCACCAGACTCCTAAGGACGTTCATATGAGCAGGAAACAATCAGTACAGGACGAGAGTCCTGGGCAATGTGGCTTTCACCAAATTGTACTAGAAGCTACAAGGTTGCACTTTTCAGGGAATTATCACCCACGCTGGGGTTGGCTTTTTGGTTCTGCAGCTACTGGCACTGCAGCCCTGCTTATAAGTTATGCATCACCCAGACTTCCATGATTCCAGGAAAGTCACTGGTTCACCAAGCTAGACTTGGAGGGGATGACTTTTATGGTCTGTCATTGGTCTCCTCTCTGGGGCAAGCAGACATTTGTTGACATCTCTCAGAAGCCATGCACCTGTGCTTGCCTGAGATTTCACAGTAGGAAGTGCTGGAAGTGGTAGGCCCAAGGGACAGTGACCCTGAAAGAGTCAGAACCTGTAGATGTGTTATGGATGCACGGAGGTAGAAGGGGTCCCAAGTGCCATCTAAGCAGCAGCAGGAAGAAGAAGAAGAAAGAACCAGCTGCCATGGTAGCCCAGAAGGGGCTGCATTTGACAGTCCCAAAGACAAACAACTCCAGCAACAGCTGTCTCTTGGGGCAGTTTTTGGGTGCAGTGCGACACCACCAGAAAGAAGATCACAGCAGCAGCCACAGATCTGAATGTCACTTTGACAATGAGAAAACAGTTTCAAATTCCAGAGTACAAAACCGTCTTCTAGCGCCCTTCCGATGACCCATGTTCCTGCCGCCTTACCATCGCGTGGCAGGAAGAGAGACAACTTACGGACATGGCTGGGGACTCTTTCGGTATGTTTGTGTCCCCCTCCCCTCCAGATTTAGCAGCTGTGTCCTGGTTGACACTTACTGTGCCTCGTTTGTTTATACACAACCAGTCCACCAGAAACCTCCCGGACTGCTCCCTTCGGCCCATCTAAATTCCTGCACACAGCATTTCACTGTGGTTGCCACTGCTCCAGCCTCCAAGAGTCAGCCTGTGGCAGCCGAGGGCGGGGGGACACTGATCTCTGCCTTAGCGACTCCAGGCTCCAGCAGCAGAGACTTTACTCCTGCAGAAGGACTGACCTCTTGCTTAGTTCCTTGTCCTCTGAGACCCACTGCTCTAGACATCGTTTGGAGCTAGAACACACACTAAGGGCTGTGATACCCCTAAGATTTGTTAGCAAGGTCGTTGGGTTCAGAAGTGTGCATGATTAATCTTGGTTGGTCTTGGTGAAAGTCAAGAGTCTTGTGGAGACCAAAGGAAAGCTTCACGTGCCAATGAGGTGCCTGGTAGGCATTGTGGTTGCTGAGTTCTGTGGGAAGAAAGAGCTGAGCGCTGTTGAGAGCACACAGGGGATGGGAGGTGGGGTGGGGGGTGGAGGGGGAGATGGGGGTGGGGGGAGGTGATTAGAACTCAAGAAAAGAGCTCACAGGTGTCTCTCACTCCTTGCCTGCTCTTTCACATATATAATGAAGGTTCCAGAAGCCCGGACATTCCGTAGCAGCCCCAGAACCTTCTCCTCTCAGAGCCAGGTTCTCCTTGGTGTGATGGCTTTGGGCTTCATTTTGTTGGAGAAACTATGTATCAGTTACTTTTCTATTGCTGTGATAAAATAGCACAACTTAATGAAGAAAGAGTTTAACAGTGGCTTCCGAAGGAGCATCCACAGTGGTAGGGAAAGCGATGGCATGGTGGCAGGAAAAGGAAGCTGGCTGGTCACATGCCACTTGTATACAAGAAATAGAGACAAAGAACAGGAAGTGGGGTGAGGGTATAAACCCTCAAAGCCTGCCCCAAGTGACATACTCCCTTCAGCAAGACTGTACCAACTAAAGGTTCAGTAACTTCCCCCAAAACACCACCAACTGTGGACCACGTATTCAAATTCAAGAGCGGCACATTTCTCCTTCCAAACACTTCGGATAGTCTTCCAAGCACAGAAAGACGATGAGGCCAGGGGAGTCATCGTCCAGAATTCTTCTCTTGGATACCCCACCACCACCACTGAAATGTAATTCTCAGAGACCATATTAAAAGAAAGCAGATGCTTAGGTTACACAGGATGGACCAAGCTGTCATCCATCTATCTATCTATCTATCTATCGATCTATCTATCTATCTTACACATCTTTAATGTAGTAGAATGCATTTCTCACTTATGTTCATCTGGTGGTCTGCTACTGACCTATGTGTCCAGCCCAGTCTTAACTGCCTAGTATAGTCCAATAATCATAAACATGTTGATATTGTTCTAAACAATCTCAAGAACTTTCTAGTTTTCCCAAATAGCGACTCTACCCAGTGAATAACTCCTTTCTTCCCTCCCTGCAGCCACTGCCCAGCAACCCCTATTCTTTCTGCCTCTTGCTCTGTCTGTTCTAGAAATGCCCTATCAGCAGAGTCACACGGGCTTGTGTGTTAGTGACTGGCTTTTTTCTAAGTGTGATGTCTGGATTCACATGGACCCTCCTGACAGGGCGCCTCTCCTCCCAGTGGAAACATGTCACCTCTTTTACTTTGGAGCACGTTTCCCAGCTTACCCATTTCTTACTTTCTTACCCATTTCTCCTTTCACACTTATTTCTCCCTGCAATGGAGTCCAGGCCTGGTTATTGCCATCTGCAGCTGAAGAAACAAACCTGCTGGCTCAGGACCACCCAGAAAGCTCACAGCCTTTGGTCTCCCTGGCCAGTTGTACTGTCTAGAGCACAGCTGCGTTTGGCCAGCCCTCAAAGAGTCCTGAGAATAGTCCCATGGCACAGACATGGGACCCCGGTGGAGGTCATGAGGTTCCTTGAGAACAGACTCCCTACAGAAGTGGAGGAAAGGCTGGGGATGGCAGAGAGCTTTAGGACCAGTCCGTCTTTGGCTTATTCTGGGTTGCCATCCCTAATCATCAGGCTGCTTACAACCCCTCTTGGTCACAGCCCACAAGCTGGGGGATCTGACAGACCAGTCCGGGGACAGTAGGAATGCAGCAGGGCTGGGCAGCTGTAACAAGCAAACCCTCTAATTATTAGCCAGTCAGGACAGGTAGGCAGTGGAGCCGGGTCCAGAACATGCATACTAAAACATACTGCCCTCTCCATGCAGTCAAGGGCAGTGAGGAGTTTAATTGAACCAGGTGGGCTCCATCACTCACTCAGTGGATTTCTGTTGGGGTCTGTTCACACGCCCATGGAGGCTTGCAGACTCCTAAGGAAGAATACAGCTTCTGTGCTTGTGGGTACCCAGACACCCCTCCTGGAGACTAGCTGCTCTTGGGATGTTGCCGACAATTAAACTCACTAGTGGCTACACTCCTGAAATAGCTGAGTGACCACAGTGGGTGCTGAAATGGCACTGTCTGGCACCCGGGAACGGGAGAGGCAGAGCAGCAGCCAGGCTTTGCCACCTTTGGGTTTCTGTTGAGAATGTGAGACACATCTGACCAGACTCAATCCTTCCATCTGGAGACGGTTCCAGAATGACTGCCATTTGTCCTGGTTAGTGGGGGTGGGGGGTGGGGTTGTCATAGACTCTGGCTGAAGGGGAGCTTTGCGTTTTCATTTACAGAGGCCAGCTTTTCAAGAAAAGTGGATCGTCATACAATAGCTGCCGACTGTGAATGGCAAGGAATGTGATCCGCTCTGTCCTGTAAAAGACAGAAGGTGCTTTTATTTCCTTAGAGCATCGTCATGAGCAATGAACAATTGCTAAAACATGCGATGCTGGCCTTGGATGGAAGTTCTGTGTCTTGATTTTTGTTGTATATTAATTTTCCTAAAAGGTTTTGAGTGTTTTTGAAGCTGATTAGGATTCAATAAGCTAATGGAATAGAGTGGCCTGGAAGGACATTTAACCAGTTCTTCCTTGGCCACAGAATTCCCCTTTGTAAACTAGCTGACGCGCTTTTCCCTGCCTTCTGTCAAAAACCCCTGATAAATGGGAACTCATGATCACATTCTATTTATGAGTTTACTATTGGAAAAAGAGTCTATCTTCATGCCTCCCACCCACCCATGGGGTCTCACGGTACAGCCCCAGCTGGCCTGGGAATTACTATGTAGACCGAGCTGGCCTGCAGCTCATGGAGATCTGCCTGCCTCTGCCTCACATAAAAACCTCTCTTAATTCTACTTCTAGCTGCGGATCGTGGGCCCCATCCATTTCCAGGTAATCTGCACATTCACCCACCCCCAGCCCCAGTTTCATTTCACAGATAAGCCCACAACCTACCTGGGACTTTTTGAAGACCATCTGTGGATATCTCTTCCATTGTGAGACCTCCCAAGAGAACTATGATGGCGGCTCTGGTGGATTCAAGTCCAAGTCTCAAAGGGCTCTTACACTCCTTATAGATTGGAGCCTGCAGAGAGTTCCTTCTGTCTCCAACTAAGTTCTTACCCTGTCCTCTCTCTAAAGGAAGCGGGAAGACAGAAAAGGGGGAATAAATGGGGAGCGAACAACTAAATTGGGAAACGGGTCACACACTGGAGAGAGCGTGAAGGGAACAGTGAGGGAATTTGATAAAGACACCTTATTTAGGGATGATAACCTATTTATATCACCTTCAATTATATATATAATATACATATTTATATTATGTATATATAAATATGTATATTATACCTCCAGTTTATATATATTATATATATCACCTCCAGTTTTATATATATATTATATATAGATCATTTTCAATTATATATAACTGATTAATCTATATATATTTAAACCATCTTCAATTTTTTTATATATATACACATATATAATTAAAAGTGATCTAAATGAAATTGCCAGATTATATAGGAAACAGAACCTCAATTAGATATCTCGCATCACCAAATGAAGCTTCAGTACCAGAAATGGAATACATTTAATTGAGTTGTTGGCCAAAGGGGTCCCATGGGAACCCTCAAACAACCCAGGCTGTTGCAAAGGTTATAGGGTGCTCTCCACAAACTGACACTAAGGCTCTGTTGCTGAAAATAATACCCATACAACTAGCAGAACATGGAGAAGTTGAGCTGGTGTTTACTTGGAGCCTTTATCCTTAATAGCTAGTGTTCTTTGCACCAGAAGGTACTCTGCATGCTACCAAAGGAGAAATGTAAACACCAACCCAGCTATCATCCCTTTGATCTACAATGGTGTCCTGTGTGTAAGATGAGCTAGCACAATGGCGGCACAACACTTGTGGGAGAAACCAACCATTATCTGATTGGATTTAAGGCCCGCTCCATGAGATGGAACCCTTACCCAACACTGCTTGGTGGGCGAAGAACCTGAGATTCCAGGGGCCTAGTGGAAATGCCACTGTTCTGCAAAAGGAACACAGCAATAAACTAATGACATTCTTCTGTTCTCATAGATCAGTGCCTTGCTCGGCCATCATAGGAGACGCTTCCTTGTGCAGCAGATGGGAGCAAATACAGAGACTCACAGCCAGACAATATGCAGAGGGTGAGATCTTTGGAACAGTCATTCCCTAAATAGGATATCTTTATCAAATTCCTCCCCTCAGGGCTCAGGGAACCTCCCCCCCCCCCACACACACACAGAAGAGGAGGCAGCAAGAGTGTGAGACCAGAGGGGATGGAGGCCACACAGAAACAAGGCCTGCCTTCTGAACACAGCAGGAAAGAGCGTGTCTGAACGCACAGACTGGGCGGCAGCACAGGGTCTTCAGGGACCGGCAGACGGAGTCCTAGAGCTGTAAACTGAAATGGACATCTGCCCCTGTCCCTAGTGAAGCAGCTATTCATACACACACACACACACACACACACACACACACACACACACACACACCGTCTACCATATTAGGTTTCCATAGACCCCATCAAATGGCCTTTAATTTTAGCTGTCTCTCTTCATATTCCCTCCCTCATATCCCTCGTTCCCTCCCTGTTTGATGCTCCCTCCAGGTCCTCCCCAAACCAACCCCCCCCCCCCCCCGCCAATCCATAACTATCTGGTCTATTTCCCCTTCCCCCAGCCTCTGTGGTTCTACAGATTGTAGCTTGCTCATCTTTGATGACTCTTGATTTCTTTTCTTTTCTTTTCTTTTCTTTTTTTTTTTTTTTTTTAACCCCTGACTGCTTTTTTGGTATCTCCAATAAAGACTGTTTCAGTGTCCCACCCCCAACTCACTCACCTATCTACAACACCGTGTTAGCATGTCTGTGATACCCACCATTCCCAAGGTACAGTGTATAGCTGACCTGATTTCCTTCTCCATCCACAAGCCCATCTCCTATCCCATTTAGAAAACTGGATGTATTTCAGGACTTATCAGCCTACAGGTGCCCGGGGAGAATGAAGCACTGTAGCTGGTAAAGAGTTACCTATAATATTCTCTGTTGTCACGTTCCACAGTGCAGCCTATGTGACTTTTCTACTGGTCACGCTCAGAACCTGAAATGCTACCTGTCTTCGTTAGTTAGGGTTTCTGTTGCTGTGAAGAGACACCATGATGGTGGCAAATGATGGTGGCAAAAGGAAAATGTTTAATTGGGTGGCTTACCGCTTCAGAGATTTTTTAGTCTATTAAGAAGTAAACAGTCTCACTGGGTGTAGCTTAAGCATAGGAGACCTCAGAGCCCACCCCCACAGTGGCACACTTCCTACAACAAGGCCACACCTCCTAACAGTGCCACTCCCTTTGAAGGTCATTTTCTTTCAAACCACCACACTACCCTAGGTCTTACATATTTAAGCACTTGGTCCCAGGCTGCTGGTGCAGGTTTTGGAGATGGTGGAAACTTCAGGACATAAAGATTAACTGAAAGACACAGGACATTTGGGGCTATGAAGATGGTACCTGCTTCTGTCTCCAGCCCTAGGTCTCTCTCTCTCTCTCTCTCTCTCTCTCTCTCTCTCTCTCTCTCTCTCTCTCTCTCTCTCTCTCTCTCTCTCTCTCTCTGCATCATGATCCACCAAGTTATGAACAAGCTCAGGCTTCTGCCTCTGTGGTCACAGACACTCCAGCTGCCAAGATGGACTGCATCCCCTAAAACCATGAGCCAATATAAACTTCACCTGCTTCTACTGGGCATTTGATCAGAGCAACATAAAGGTTGTTACACACACTCATTCGTTTAAAAGTATCGCACAGGGTGAGCCATGCCTGCATGTTCCTGCCCTCATCCTCGGCATGCATCCCATCTCCCCACCAGCCTCCATCTTCTACCCCAGCTGCTGCTTCTTTCTCCCTTTCCTTCCTCCTGAGTGGATTGACAGTGTCCTCACATGCCTCTGCACACCTGTCCATGCCAGCTGCTTCCATCAGTCCGTTCTTCCAATAAGCTTTTCTAACCAAATGGGCGAAGCACCTCCGGCAACCTGGCCCTCTGTTCTCACCCGTTATAGTACACTGTCTTCCCTCATCAAATGCCTTGCTCTTGCCAATTTCCTGCTTATTTCTTCCATCCTGAAATCCAGGACACAGTCTCCTCTGTGGCAACAGCCCCAACACCCACTCAGGCACTCTGCTCATTGAATGGATGACTGAATCCTTGACATTGATGTTCTCTCAGTTTGCTAACTGAGGACACCGAGGTCTGGAAACATTCAGTGATCTGTCCAAAGCCACAGCGAAGCTCAATGACAAAGGCCGGCTTGAAGACACCAAGGTTTCAGGGTGTCTGATAGCTGTGTCTTCTTCCCTGGGCTGTTGATAAAGGTTGACCTTGGATCTGATGCTTTGGCTTGACACAGCAGGGAGGCCAGCTGCCCCTGCACTGCCACCCCCTCCTCCCCAGGAAGCACGGGAGATAGTCTCATGACTCTCAAGTGTTCTCCCTTCTGCAGACGCTGGCAGCAAGTCAAGATGCAAGAACTGGTTGGAGAAGTGGGAAGTGAGGGTAGAGAAGGCAAGTCTTTAATCCCAGTGCTTTTGCTCGGCACACCAGAAAGGAGGAGAGAAAGATACGTGCGCATAGCATATACACACGTGTGTGCGTGCTTGGGAACACACACACACACACACACACACACACACACACACACACACACACACATCCCCACCTCCCAGACTCTCACCCTGACCAATATGCTAGGTCCCCCAGGGCACTTTTTACAGCACCCTTAACAGTGGAGGACCCTAATCCTTAGCAGTAGGCATGCATGTTAGGATTGAAGCCCAGGCTTAGGAGACAGCCAAGAAAACCCCAAGAAAGAAAGGGACAGTCACCTGACTTTGGTCAGCGTTTAATGTTCCCCTCTTAACCATTTGTGATGATTCATCTTCACCATCAACTTCACCTAGAATGACCTAGAAGACAGACCTCTGCACATGTCTGTGAATGTGTTACCTGAAGAGAGGAGACCCACTGTGAATGCTGCTAGGACCATCCCAAGATCTGGGCTAAATACGGAAACACACAAAGTACTCCTGACATCCCTGTGGAGAGTACATGGAGGCAGAGTACATGGATGTCTCTCCTCCTACCTAGGGAGGGGCTCCCTACCCAAGACAGGACAGTTGATCCAAGCGCTTCTATTTTCTCCCAAGAAAATGTTCTGGGAAAGTGCCTCCCATGAGGAGGAACATAATGTCCTTTTAAGAGACAGGCAAAGTGGAAGACACATTCAGCCATAAGTGAATGACAGGCTGCAAAGCCTCAGAGCTGGGACGGCTGAGGTAACAGTGACTTCTGACGCGGAAGCCTCTAGGGACATCCGCTACTGAGCCAAGGAAATTCACCTGCCTGGGTCCCCCAGGATGCTGTGCTTGGATGTGCTCTGTGTGTGTGTGTGTGGGGGGTGTGTGGGTGGGTGCTTTTCTTAACAAACTTTTAAAGCAGGCTTTGCTCAGTGTATTTTTTTTTTAAAAATCTGGCCTTAAAGAATGGAACCCCACCAGTACATCATACCACTGCAAGTGCCTTGAAGGTGGCAGTCCTGTGTCCTGGTGTCCAGCAGGTTGTGAGGCAGAGGAGGTGTGAAAAGGAAGGAGAATAAAGGGAATGAAGGGCTAGAAGGAGAGGGAGAAAAGAGAAGAGCAGGAAGGAGGGAGAGGGCTGTCATCAACCACACCCACTCTCAACTATCAGTGTCATAATTACTAATGTCATTGCAAAGGGTCAATTAAACCCCCAGAGAAAATTCAACTCAATTTTCCCATCCAACTTTGGGTAGTACGGCTTACTTAATATGTCTTTATGGGATACTGAACTGGACAGGAAACAAACTGTAGCCAAGCTTTCTTTGGACCGCCAGCTCCAAAAGAATGACATGGAGACTTGTTAAAGCTTGGCCTTAGCTTAGGCTTGCTCCCAACTAGCTCTTAAAACATAAACAAACCCGTGTATATTAATCTATGTTCTGCCATGTGGCTCTTAGCCTCTTCTCAGTACAGTAAGTCTGACTTTCTCATCATCTGGCTGGTGAATTTTCCACGCCAGATTCCTTCCAGTTTCTCTCTCTCTCTCTCTCTCTCTCTCTCTCTCTCTCTCTCTCTCTCTCTCTCTCTCTCTCTCTCTCTCTCTCTCTGTCTCTGTCTCTGGAAGTCCTGTTGATCACCTCCCGCCTAGCTGTTGGCCATTCAGCTCTTTATGAAACCAGTTAGAAGGTGCCTTAGGCAGGTGAGATAAAACAGGACACATCTTCACACAGTGATCGACTATTCCTCTGTAACAACAAGCAAAAAGAGAATATAGCCAGCCCTCTGTATGAGCCAACTCTAAGGACACACAGTCCCATGCTATCATTCAGAAGCTGCAGAGCGGACAGTTCAGCAGAGGGCACTTACAAGAGGTGATGGGAAAGTCACAGTTGTCTGGAAGGCAACAGAAGGCTGGGAGTGCTCAGGACTTAATTTTTCAAGTTTATTAAAGCTGACTTGCATCTCTTGGTGTGGCCTTCATCACGGCATGGGTGAATCCAGCTGTCCCCAGCAGGGTTGTTTGTTATTTTCACAACTATTCTTGTGGGTTGTCTTACCAGTCTGCTCCAGCCTTCATGCTCCAAACTGACCTGTCCTTTATCCATTATCTCTCTATTTGCTGCTTGTTTTACTCTTGCGATGTGGTTACTGTGATTTCTGTGAAACTATGATTTAAGGCTCGCTGTTTACAAAAGACAGCTAACCATTCCCATGGAAATGAGTTCTGGAACTTGTTCATATTTCATCCAAGCCGGTCTTCAGGGTTCTGTGATCTCCTGTCACGCTTCCAGGCGCTGGAAACTCTGAGACTTTGCAGAAAAAAAACTAACCAAATGCAGAGAAAAAGATGGGATTGTGGTTTTTGTTTTGTTTTAAAACATTCAAAGTGCATGAAGCTTTTAATCATGTTTTGCATAGCTAATCTTTAAGGCAAGAGAATGCACTTTTGTACACGTATATATCTATGCCACAGATCTGGAAGATGGTAACATCTTTTTCTCCATTCAGCAAAGTTTACTGTGCATCTATTAAGTGGCAGGCCCTGAGTACCAGGGATAAAACAGTGAATGAAAATTATCTATCTATCTATCTATCTATCTATCTATCTATCTATCTATCTTTCTATCTATCTATCTATCTCATGTAAGTGTGTGTCAGATACCAAATAAAAGCAGAATAAGTATGAATATGGACAATGAATATGGTAATGACATATGCTAAGAAAAAATAGAGCAGCAATGAGTTAGAGAGGGTCTATGAGCTGGTTTAGGGAAGGCAGCCAGTGAGGATCGCCCCTTCAACTGAGGGACATAATTGGAAATGTAGATTTCTGGTGATAGAGGCAAGTAAAAGGAACAGTCATTGTGAAGGCTCCAAACTGGCAGAGGAAGACAAGAGAGAGCAAGGGTGTCTATAAACCTGTAGGTGTCAGTTGTAGGGGATGAGGTCAGAAGGTAATAGTTGGAGGACATGAAAATTCTGGGTGTTGATCTGTATGTATTTCTGACATTTCTTCTGTGTCTGTTACTGCCGTAAAACAATTCATTATGTTGTTATACAGCGGTATTGGCAGGGAGGCAACAAAAACCTTCTAGAAATGGGGCCTAATAGGAAGTCTTGGGTCTTTGGAGTGTGCCTGCAACATGGATCATGACACCCAAATCTCTTCCTCTTCCTCTTTTGTGACACAACCAGTCATGAGGTGAGCACTTTTGCTTAATTGCATGACACCATCATGAGTTATTTCCCCACAGGCTCAAAGCCATGAGAGCCATCAATCATGAATTAAATCCACCCTAACGATACGCCAAAATAAACCTTTCTCTTTCTATGTCGATTGGCCTAAATACTTCTTATAGTAACTGAAAACTAACAGAGGTTAACAATAGTAACTAATAACGGAATGATTATATGACGTGCTGTGTTAAATTTTATGTGTATGTCTTTTCTTTAGTCTCAAAATAACTTAATTCTTTATTTCACTAAATTTTTGGATCACGGATGACTACTCTGAATAATTTAAACCATGGGGGAAAAAAACCCATGGTGTATTAGCCACTTTTTTCACTATTATCACAAAATATCTTACAAAAGAACTTAAGGAAAAAGAAGTTTATTTTTGCTCACATTTTAAGGGGACAGTCATTGTGAGGAGACGTGGTACTGGGAGTGTGAGGTGTGTGTGCCCACATTGTGTCCACAATCAGAAAGCAGGGAGAAGAAAATGCTGGCACTCAGATTAAGATTTTCCCTTTTAAAAGTGACCACAGATCTTGGGATGGTCCTACCAACATTCACAATGGGTCTTCCCTCTTCAGGTAACACACTCACAGACATGTGCAGAGAGCTGTCTTCTAGATCATTCTAACTGAAATGAAGTTGATGGTGAAGATGAATCATCACACATGGGTAAGAGGGGACTACTATATCATCGTGTCTTACCTGCTTTTTCCTTCAAGTAATGGAGGGAAACTGAGTCTATTTCTTGGTTGGAATCATCATATGCAGACTTAAGACACTTGAGAAAGGACCCAGAGAAATTATTAGTGCTTTCAGAAGACCTCACAAACTGTTTATTCCCTATACATTCTGGGGATTTTATAATCCCAAAAGGTTTTTAGTTGTACCCTCCACTTGACATCGTTAAGCTAGACTCCAGCTGGACACGGATTTCTTCAAGTCCTTCTAAAAGCAGCAAACTCAATTCTGAGTGAAGATGTGTTGGCATGTGAAAGAACTGAAGACGGGGATACATGATCCATGTGTGCTTGGTGACATCAGGAAAGAGTTTTCATTGTCCCAGTTTACCCCACGAATCCTGATGAGTACTGAGAAAGTCCACCATGAACTCTGTGGAGGAATATCTGATGTCACCTAGACATATTCGTAATATGTATGCAGAATAGGCTATTTCTGTTTCCCAGGCTTAGAAATACTCAGTGATTTACTAATACACTCAACAGTAACAACCCAACTCCTTAATGGTACCTGTCTTCACCAGGGTTTCTATTGTGTGATGAGACACCATGGTTACTGCAACTCTTAAAAAGGAAAGCAATGAAGTGGCAGCTTTCGGTTTCAGAGGTTTAGTCATCATGGTGGGAAGCATGGCAGCATGCAGGCAGACATGGTGCTGGCTACATCTTGTTCAGAAAGCAACAGGAAGTGGACTGAGTGTTACAGTGAGCAAAGCTTGAGCAAGGGAGACCTCAAATCCCACCTCCACAGTGACACACTTCCTCCAATGAGGCCACACCCACTTCAACAAAGCCACACCTCCTAATAGTTCATAATCAGGAACTAGCCCCTAAAGACTTCCTCATCCACAGCTAGCCTCTCTCCCTTTGTCTACTCTTTTCTGTTCAGGCTGGTCTTCCTTTGGGATTCTGAACCCATCAAGACCTTTGCCACATTAGAGACTGCATTGATGGCTTCTTCCTCCTGGAGCATTCCTGTCACTTCACCTGTTGCATTTCCAAAGTGTGAAAAGATGCCTAAGCATTGGGGGGGGGGGCATGAGAAAGCATGTGTGGAGCATGATGCTTTAGGTGCTTATGTGACAACCAGCTCTCAGATGGAGAGGAGGGAAGAGAAACCAGCCCAGGAATCTCTGTCCACTGCAACTTAGGATCTCTTGACTTCAGATGGCTGCTACATTCTTTGTTTTTCAGAGTCAACCAGTGCCTCATGGTCAGAGATGCTAGGATGCTCTGATATCATTGTCCCTGTCCAGTTCAGCATGCCTCTGGATTGCTGTCTACTTCAGCCTGTAGAGCCCAAATGACCAACAGTTTTCTGATCTTCCTGTATGCGGCTGCAGTTATCAACACTAGACCTTGCCTTGCATAGTAATTCTACCTCAACTGCAGCTGTTTGGGAGCTCTATTGTGTGTGTCTTCACTAAATGTACAAAATAATAGTTTTGCCATGACATTTTCATGCCTGGTTACAGTGCATTTTTGATCACATTTACCTCTGCTCTCCTTTCCACTTTCAAATACCTTGCCCCCTCCCCCCAGTAGTCCTGCACCTCCTTGAAACTCGTCCTTTACTTTAGATTCTGCATGTGAGAGAAAATCTGGGATAATTTTTGTCCTTCAGAGCCTAGCCTATTTTGCTTATTTCTTCAGCTCCACCATTTGCCTGAAACTGATACAATTTTGTTCTTCATTCTGGCTCCATGGTGTTCCATCGTGCACACGTGCCTAGTTGTACTTATGCACTCATCTGTTGGCACAAATCTAAGCTAGGTCCATAGCTTGGCTCTCATGAGGAGTGCTGTAATAAGCATGGCTGTGAGGTGTCACTAATTTATACTGGCTTGGATCCCTTCAGTAGTATTCCTGGGAGTAGCATGGATGGGCCATTGTTGTGTTTTGGGGACCCTTCCTTGCTGATTGTCATAGTGACTGTGTTAATTCACATCCCAACAGCAGTCATCATGCCTCAAATCCCCACCACCATTTGTTGCTTTTCTTGGCCAGAGCCTTTATAAGTAAAGGAGATAAAATTTCAATATAGTTTTGATTTGCATTTCTCTGCTGGCTAAAGGATATTAAACATTTTTCCATGCACTTATCGGGCATTTGTACTTCTTTTGAAAATGGTCTATTTAGTTCATTTAGGCCCTACTTTTGATTGTTTTCAGTTTGCTCCCTAAAACCTGTGGCATCCTATTATAAATATCTTGGCTTCCTCTGTTGCTTCAGGTCCTTGAACTCAGAGAGGAAAAAAAGGATGAATTATTTTATTTGCTTTGTTTAATTTTCCAGGTTCCCTCAGGGTCCACACTTAAAGCACACCAAACAGCAGAAGAAAAATGAGATGACTGAGAGATGGTGATTGGCCCAAGACTATTTACTTGGCTTTTAGAGTTAAGAAAAAGATCCTTCACCAGGCCATTCACCAGGACTGGAGAGAGCCTGATATTTTTTTTTTTTCCTGTGATGTTCTGAATGACAGCCAGAAGGCTGCTTTCCACATTTAGCGATGGTGAATACAGGAGGTAATGTGTATGCCTGCGCACATACTCACTTCTGCACATATGCAAGCCAAAAGGGACGGTGTCTTCTGTGATGCCAATAAATCTCACACAATGAACACAATGACAGTGCCTGCTAGGGACCAGGCGGTTGCTTCACTCTTGGTTATTATCCAAAACTTGAAGGTTTTCTTTGCTTTTTCACTTTTCCTAAAGGATTTGCCATTATCAACATTATTCTTATTAAAATACTTCAGCTCTCTTGATCCATTAAAAACAATATCAAAATTATTGCTATTATTTCTAATAATAAATTCCAACCTTCCCTAGTTTATTATATGCTGGATAGCAGACTAAAAACATCACATGGAATATGCTTTAAAATAACCCTATAAGATAACACTACTGTTTGGTACTGATTGCTGGTAGTGGCTATAGAATTGTTATAGCTCCCAGATTATAAAGTGAACCTTAGGGAGGTTGAATGACTTGTACAAGGTCAAAGAAGGTGTTTTGTTTTAGACAAGTGCTCTAAAAGACCCATGGTAAAGGCTTGTTGTCAGGGCTGTTACCGTTAAGTGGTTGAGCATCTAAGAGGTTGGACCTGGTGGTGGGAGGGGTGGATCTTGAAGGGGACTATGAGACCCTGGTCACTTTGTCTCTTGTCTATGACATGAGACATTCACTCTACCCACCATTGCCATCCAGCACGGCAAACACAGGCTCAAAGAAAGGACTCTGCTAATCTTGAACTGGAACCTCCATGGTCATAATCCAAAGCAAATCTGTTTTCTTTGTGAATAAATAATCTCAGGTATTTCATTATAAAAGAAAGCTAATAATACAGGCATTTCCAATTCCAGTCCTCTGACTCCAGAACCCAAGCTCTTACCCATTGATGCCTTGGGATGGACACTAAGAGCTTGGAAGAGCAGGACAGGAAATCACCATCAAATAAGGATCATACTCAGTAACCATGTCACATAATGGATCCACTTAGATGTAGCAGTCACTCCCTCTCACTGCAGCACACACCATGACAGAAATTTCTGTTCTCTTCCTCTGTGTCACTGATGCAACACTTAGCACTTTGGCTCCACCCATGGGACCAACTCTAAGAGTCTCTGTCTTATAATGCCTTTGGGCCAGTCCCAGCGTTTAACTGGCTTAGATTCAGAATGGAATCATCTTGTACTAAACTCTTCTCTGAATTTAAAGGAGCATTTTCGTAAGGACCCAGCACATTTATAGTAATGCAAATATTCTCCCTTCATGTCCCATAGAAAGAGAAAATTCTGCATGAGACATAGACTCTAAATGATTTTCTGCATATGGGGATAGTCAGGGGCCATGGAAATGTCATGACCATGTGGGGAGGAAAAGACTATTTGTGATCAGGATGGAGCCATTCTGTGGCTACTGGCAAGAGGTCTCCACAACATGGACCCCATTGTAGGCTTCCCGAGAGTCCTCAGAACATGGCAGTTTCTTTGCTCAGAGTTGTGTGGTGGTGCATTTGTAGTATACACTTGCTGGACTGAGGGATGCCCAGGTGACCACTAGTAGAGCATTATTTCCTGGTGTGTCTGTGAGGGTGTTGCCAGAGAAGATTGGCATATGGGTCAGAAAATGAAAGTGGAGAAGATGCTCTCTGGATCCAGGCAGTACCATTCATCTGTGAGTGTATGTGTGTGCTCTCTCTCTCTCTCTCTCTCTCTCTCTCTCTCTCTCTCTCTCTCTCTCTCTCTCTCTCTCTCTCCCTCCCTCCCTCCCTCCCTCCCTCCCTCTCTCTCTCTCTCTCTCTCTCTCTCTCTCTCTCTCTCTCTCTCTCTCTGTCTCTCTCTCTCTCTCTCTCTCTCATATAGAGAACTCCAACTGAAAATAGAAACAAGGATGACACAGTGGGATTCGTTATGTACTTCCCAAAGTAGCAAGCTACCACTTCTGCTTTATTCCGTTCATTAGAAGTGACCTCTAAATGCAAATTCTACTCAAAGGAGCTGGTGAGGTTTGAGGGGTGGGGGGTGGGGGAGGTTAGGTTTCACATCTTGGAGTCAGAATCATCAAAGACTTAGTGGAAATATTTTAAATCCACCACAGACTGTTGCTTTGATTCAATTTGACAGACGTTTATGGACATTCAGTGGCCTTTCCAGATGTACTTCTTAAATATGCAAATTCAGTTTTCGCCACATTCTGGAGGGAGCCCACTAGCATTGCCCAGTGCTATAAGAAACAGGTGGTCTGAAATGAAGCCCTGCAGTTCTGAGTGTTTGACCTCATAGCTCCTACTTTGAAGCCATTTTTGTTTTCTCTGTGCAGCATGAAGTGGTCCCTCATTGAAATCCACTTTCAACCTCTCTAAGGCATAGCAACAATAGCACTCACTATGAGCCGTGCTAAGAGCACCACAAATGCCAATTCATTAAACTCTCATGGCCGCCCTATGAGTTAGGTGTGCTATTATCATCCCTGCTTTACAGACTGGGATGCTGAGAGCCAAAATAATTTGCCCAAGGTCCCTTTGCCAGTAAATGGTAGCATTTGGGCTCAAACCTAGGCAATGTGACTCCAGAGACTAGACATTTACATATTCATTTCCCTGTCCGGTGGACTAGGCTTCTTTCAACCCCCTAAGGTCAAGTGTATGCTCATGGTAATCAACTTCTGCTTTAAGTTAGACAGTGTCAAAAATACTCTGCAAGGTAGGAAAACACTGAACTCTGATAACTTATTACCACCGCAGCAGTCTGCAGCTGTGCCCCATCTTTACCCCCCTTCTTCGTGTTCTGGAAGCTATTCCTCTCTTGACTCCCTCCAGGCATGGAGATAGTAATGGTTATGGTCATCTGAGAAGAGGGAAGTTCAATTGGGAAAATGCCTCCTTAAGATCTTCCTGTGGGTGAGATTGATGAGAGGGGGTCCAGCCCTTTGTGGGTGGGGCCATCCCTGGCCTGTGGTACCGGGCTCTGTAAAGAAAGCAGGCTGAGCAAGCCAAAGGGAGTGAACCAGTAAGCAGCATCCTCCATGGCCTCTGCTCCAGCTCCTGGCTCCTGCCCTCGCTGCTGTTGTGGGAAACTGGGAATGAAATAAATCCTTTCCTTTCCTCCCCAAGTTACTTTTGGTCATGGAGTTTTTTTGTTTTTTTTTTTTTTTTTTTCAAGGCAATTGTAATTCTAATTAAGACAGACTTTAAAAACAAAACAACAACAACAACAAAAACAGGGTTCCATTTGGTATCCCAGGGTAGCCTAGAGCCTGTTATGTATCCACATATAGCACAGGACCCAGTCTTGACCCAGAGATGACCCTCTTACCTCAGCTCCACAAATGCTGGGATTACAGAAAGAAGCCACCAAATCCAACTTGGTTTAGATCTCTGATGTCCCCTCATTTCTCAAATTCTAAAGACTGGGTCAAACAGCCGAAACCATGAGAAAAAGTAAGTCTTCCCCTTTCCATTGACTTACTCAGGCTTTTTGTCATAGCAATGGATAGTTAGCTCTGTAACAGGTCTCTGTTGGTGTTGGACAGCAGAATAGTCCCTAAAAAAAATGTCTGTTCTGTTAAAACTTAAGGTGTCCTTTTAGGGTGCAAAATAGAGTCCACAGTGGTGAATCCATGAAAGACCTTCCAGTGGAGACAACCAGGGACTGCTCAGGGATAGGGAAGGAGAATATCTTTACCTTTTATCCATCCTGGGTTCATCCGGACCCCTGTATGGAAGGACAAGCTGTGTTAGCCAGTTTTCAGTCATTCACACGAGGACCTGAGATGAGCAACCTACTCAGAGGCAACATCCATCATGGTTTCTGCCCATGGTGTTTTGGCTTTGTCGCTTTAGGGCTGTAGTGAAGTGGTACAGTTGTGGCAAGGACACATGGTGGAGGAAGCTGCTTCCATCAGTGTCCAGGAGGAAAATGACAGACAGGAAAGGGGGCAAGGGTCCCACCTCCCAAATTCCAACTTTCTCTAGGTTCCACCACTTACCAATATCGCCATCTGCTGGGGACCCAGCCTTTGAGCATAGCATTTGGAGGACACACCAGGTCCAAGAACAATACCTGAGTTCACCTACCTTAGATGAAGAGGGCCAGACAGTGGTGATGCAAGCCTTTAATCTCAGCAGAGGCAGGAGAACCTGAGTTCAATGCCAGCCTTGTCTACAGAGTGAGTTCCAGGACAGTCAGAGCTACACAGAGAATCCCTTTTAATTCCAGCACTCAGGAGGCAGAGGCAGGAGGATCTCTGTGAGTTCAAGTCCAGCCTGTTCTACAGAGTGAGTTCCAGGACAGGCTGTCCTGTCTCAAAAAAAAAAAAAAAAAAAAAAAAAAAACCAAACAGATGAAGAGGGATGAGGAGGATGAAGGGCTCAGACGAGTTGACTCTTTGAAGCAAACTCCAGGGGCAGCCAGACCCAGGAGACACCTGGAAATCTTCTTGGGTGAGTTTACAGACAGGGGTGGAACACAGGTCAGGCTGGGAGAGAGAAGCTACAGGCCAGGTGACCAGGATAGGCCTGAGTTATGGAAGCCAGATAGTGAAGAAATGGGTTCCTCTCGGTAGAGCATTTCTCTAGAGAAGGTGAGAAGATTGCAATGCTTGGGTGGTGAAGGATGGGTCCATGTGTTTGGGAATTTGTTCTGTATGGTGACTGAATCATTATACTTTCCAGCCCAGGTCTGGGTGGACACTGTTTAAGTGTGACTAAAAACAGGGAAGGTGTTAGAGGGGGCTCTGTAGTCACTCTTGGAAATATTACCAGTGTGGCTCAGGCCTTGCCCTCTAGCATTGGCCCTCACAACCTTCCCACAGGCCCGGGAAATAATGAAGATGCTGACTAGTCAGAGTCACCTGAGTATGCACAGGGATGGCCCAGGCTGTGCGGTCTCACCATTTGTCGCACTTTCCATGAGTCACCTCTAGAGCTTCATGCGGCTGATCACACGTGTCTGGCCACACTGGTGTCACCTCTGTGCTTAGCTCCCCTGCTATGTTTACATCTTCAAGCTGATTTCTCCACTCCCTGACATGCTGACGGCGAGTGCAGATTATCCCACTTCTTTTCAGTGACTCTGCAGACTCTGAGCCACTGGGGCCTCTTCTTGGGTGAGTAGTCCTGGGACAAGGGGTGTCTTTTAGGAAAGGATGCTTTCCATTCTGTGTAAGCCAGGCTGTCAGATGATGTACCCCCAAAATATCTGACCCACTCATCATGGGAGACCCCGAGCCAGCACCATTATCATCATGGTTATCAGAATCTGTGATGAAGGCTTGCATAGATCACATGCTTGGTGTTAACTTGCTGTGCAGCTATAGAGAGCCTACGGGCTCTCGGGTCTGATTCTCTTACAAGCCTGGGTTGAACATCACACATGTGGGCCTGACTGTAGACAAAGGGCAGAGGTGTGTAAAGGTGACGTCAATAGGTGAGTGTCTAGTCCCCAGGAGCTGAGGCTACCCCTTAGGAGCTCTTCCTTTTCAGAGATGGGAGAGACATGCTTTGCATGGTTCTGTACAGCATGCTCTGCTTCTCCAAGTGGCCCCAAGACCTTTCAGCATCTTGGAGGAGCCTAACAAAGGCTTGAGAGGATTGCCCTAATTCCTACTGAAACACATTCCTGGCCTGCCAGGATCTAACTGCCTAGAACCCACACGTGTTTACACATGAACGGATGTAGAAGCAAAGCACATGTGCCTAGGCTCAATTCATTACTAATAGTTAATTGATAATAGCTTTGCTAGGTGATCACCTTGACAAAGAAGAAGAGACATTCTCTGGTTCTTCAGGAACCCATAACAGAACCACTGGGATGAAGAGCATCGGGAACTTAACAGAAAAGACTCCCAAGGCTCCGGAAGGATGGGGATGGGCATTGACACTCAGGAAAAGGCTTTTTGTACTGAGCCTTGAATGTGACTTTTTAAAGGGATGTTTTTTGTAGCAGCTTGAAGATCATTACTCTTGCCCTGGGTAGCACAGCAGGAAGCAGAGTAAAACTTCTGATCTGCAGTATTATACAATGCCTCGTGGACTCTTCAAGCCTAACAAAAGCACCAAATAATAACAAGTGCAACCAGAGACATCCACAGGTGCCCTGAACACCCTCTCAGTTCCAAGGAAAGGTTGGAGTTGAGTGCTCTTTGACGGGTGGCAGGGCCAAGATTTCTTTCCTTGGAAGGCTTTGTTGCAGGTTGGTTTGAAAAGTGAATAATACAATCTGGGCTCTGAAGCAAGTGGAATTCACGGACAGGCAAATTCTCTATCAGTAAGAGGCCTTGGTGTTTATTTGACCTCCAGATTTGTTTATCAGTGATGGGACTGAAAGGATTTCCCCCACAGGGCGTGCAGAGATTTCTCTGCTTTCTCAATACATGTTTCCATTAACCGGGTCTTAGATTCCTTATTCTACAGCAAGGATGCTCACAGCCTCCTCCAGCTGAGAACAAACACACAGAGATAAACAAGCCGGCCGACATGTGAGCATCTGTCTATCACTTTGAAAGAGACTGTCACTTTTTAAAAGCCCACAAATATATATTAGTATATTTTAACTCCTTGAGAATCTCATGCACAGTATCTCAATCATATTCCCCCTACTCCTCGCCCTAACTTCTCATCACCCCCTCCCAAATTTATGACTTCTTTACTTAACAATCTCGAGTCCAATGTGTGCTGCTAATATATCATGGATGTGGGGCTATCCAACAAAGCATGGTCAGCCTACCAGAGGCCACACCCTTAAAGAAAACTGACACTACTACCTCCCCCAAAAGCCATCATTTGTCTATAGTGCCTTAGTAAGCGGTGGGAGGTCATGAGTCCCTCCCCCACCATGCTGGAGTGTTGGCTGCTATAATCCTATGCAGGTAACCACTGCTACTGTGAGTTCGAGTGCACCTGTCCCAGCAAAACCATAGGACACACAGATTTACATGTCATCCTTGCCCTGGGGGCATGCTGATCTTCTCTGTGTCCTTCCAATGACAGTATATGGGCTATCAAAGCAGGGGCATCATAAGCATGTTTTAATGCCATGATAGCTTAGTTCTTCCACAATGAAAGGGACCAGACATCTAATGGGAAAGGGCATATTTCTTTCACTTGGCATTGGGGATAGCTAAGTGTCAGCCTTCCTAACACTGTGACCCTTTAACACAGTTCCTCATGTTGTGGTGATCCTCAACCAGAAAATTATTTTGTTGCTACTTCATAACTCTAATTTTGCTACTGCTATGAATTGCAAATATTGCATATGCAGGATATCTGATCTGTAATCCCCAAAGGGGTCACAACCTTCAGGTTGAAAACCACTGGTCTAACTGGAGGCACTCATCAGATGACTTCCAGAAGTTTCTCAAGCCTAGGTTCATCTGCTGTGTCTAGGCTTCAAGGTTTAGCTGGATGCCCACAGGCCTCTGAAGGACAAGGCAGACAAGGACCAGGCTCCTCCCTGGCAAATTGCTCTTTCATGTGTCTATAGCAAGGCCAAAGCCTCCAGATGAACCATGAAAAGGACATCCCCCTCATTTGGGGTGGCTGTTGCCAAACATCTGGATGTTATATAATAAGCCATTCAGGGTTGTTTTTCTTGCACTTGTAAAAATCATCCCAACAATGAAGTCTCGATATGGAGCCCTGCTTTCGTTTCCATATGGTCATCATGCAGGGCAGTCTCAGTGATTTCCCATTAGAAAGCCTTGCATGCACACTCAGGACAGGGATTATAGAGCTGGAACCAACATTTACAGGTGACCATGATGCCTCCCTTAGGCTCCTCAGATGTCCCTTCTTTGGTCACAGTGCCTGATATCCAAAGGAAGAAATGCCAGCATGCTAATATTCACAGGCACTGGTGTCCTATGCTTTGACAAACACCTACCTCTAGACTATGGCTTGGTTCTACACACAAGTAAATGGCACCAACAACTCGAGCAAATTCTGTTTCACTCCATACCATTTTGCAGTACACCCTGAAGCAGAATAATGGGTTCTCGTGCTTCCCATGTCCTTAGACCATAGATTGATTATAATGTTGCCAAGTTCTTGGTCAAGCACAATGTACAGCCGCAAGGCGAAAGCAGCCTGGCCCTTGCTATATTACATGCTCTTTTGATGGGCCCCACTCCTGGCACTTTCTGCACCTCATTTCCTCCCGTGGCTCATGTACCACCGTTCACTTTCCCTGTGTGGCCATCTTCGGACAAGAACGGTGAAGTACATATGAGCATCACTGTGACTCTGAAGAGCCGCTCTCTTGTCTTGCAAGCCCATAAGCATCCTTTAATGGCAGGGTCATTCTCTCCTTGAGGAAAACATTGTTGTGGAGAAACTGAGGTTCAAGAGAACTAAGAGCCAAGGTTGGTAGTACAAATCTGCAGTCCCAGGTGTCAGGAGGCTTCAGCAGGAGGGTTGTGAGTTCTAGGCCTATCAGAGCTATCCAAGGGAGAGCCTGGCCTCCCAAAACAGAAGTAGGGGGAGGACAGAGAAAAGGAAGAGGAGGAGGACAGAACAGCAGCAGTTGATGAAGATTAAGCATCTTGCCTTCCTTTGTAGTTGAGTTGGGACATAATTCAAGTCTGCCCATGGAAACGACACAGTAGAAAAGCCATTAAGACCTTTGCTTTGAGCCAGGTGGTGGTGGCACATACTTTTAATCCCAGCAAGAGGCAGAGACCAGCTGATCTCTGTGAGTTAGATACCAGCCTGGTCTACAAAGCAAGTCCCAGTACAACCAGGACTGTCACACAGAGAAACCCTATCTCAAGAGAAGCCAAACAAACAAGACCTTGGCTTTGGGAGGCAATGGGTCTGGATTCAAATTCTACTGTAACTTTGGGCAATAAAACCTCCTCTGTTCAATAAAGACATGATCATGGCCATCTCCACAGGGCTCTGTGAGGAAGGCAGAGTGAGGGTGAAATACTGGGTTTTAGTGACTTGCTGGTGAAAGTTTCTCTGATTACTGTCATAAAATCATAGACTTGCCCGGCTCACTCTAGAGCACAGCTTCTATAGGAACTGCTGTAAGCTTTAAACAAATAGTTATTCTGGATTCAGCTCCATGTTACAAAACCTACAAGGAGTTACTGGAACCACAGAGATGTGTATTGATAACTGGACAAGAATTCTGAAAGGGGATAGTTCCAGCACAGGGTTGGTGACTTAATGTTGCCGTGTCCTGTGCGGCTGAGACTTGACCTGGCTGAGGTCGATGAGGGAATAAAGGAAAGACTCTGAAGTGACAGACACAAAAGGGCTGAGGTCAAGTGGATCCTGTGTACTTTGATGGAGTGATACCAACTATCCAACAACACCCAGCTTCACCGTGTTTACTGTGTGTAGCATAGAGGGGCGGGGTTAATAGTCCCTATAGGAAGTCTCTGTAAGTGAGCAGTCTTAAGCTGTTAGCATCTGCAAGAAGAAAACTACTATTGCTAACTTTTGCAAATGCTGGCCTATTGTTTGTAAATATTTGCATCTGGACACACTACCAACATGTGAAGCCAAAGAGATGACAGGTAGACTTGCCTAATCTCCGCCTTAGATCACTCGTGGTTTTTCTTAGTACATAGCTGCCCTGCTTAAAGGTAGATTTGATTAGCAAAGAGTAGGGTGCCTCTGCTTGTGGTGAGCATACCACAGTGTCAGGGGTCTTGTTCCAAGTGGGAGGAATCTGAAGCTCTGAGAACCAGTTACCTGCAGAACTGTCGAAGCTGGGACCACACTTACTTACAGAGACACACATGTGACTGCAAGGCTAGGGGCCCCTCTGGGTCTATACTCATGGACTAGGCTGCATGTCCTACTTCCTCTAAGATTTGTGGGTATTTGCCAGAGTGGAAGGGTACCTGGTGATAAAACTAGGATCACTGGCAGGGAAGACAGAGAAATATTCCCCCCATAGATACAGGCTTTCTAACCTGGCCTACCATTATCCCTAGGAGATGCCTTAGTCTCATGCCCCAATATACTTCATCTTCATTCTTTGCTTTCCATCGCCCCTCTGGCTGGAACTTCCTTCTTACCTTGGCTACGATAGTAAGTCCCTCCGGTATAGGAAATTTTCTAGCATTCTGAAGAAAGCCTAATTATTCTGTGGTTTATGTGCAAGCCACCAAGTCACACACTGTGTGCAGAACAGAACGGACATGTAAATTCAGACAAGTAGAAGAGATATTATCTCTTTCTTGATCTGGTTGTGTGAAGCATGTCGAGGAAGGATTAAGTTTTTTGTTGTTGTTTTGTTTTTAGTTTTGTTGTTGTTGTTTTTTGTTTTGTTTTGAACATGTGCTTTCTTCCAGCAGGGTTTTCCCGGTGGGAATTACATCTAGATCCAGATTTTCAGCCACAGAAGAAAGTCAACCTCATCTGGTTGCAGTGTTTCCTGTCTTCTTTGACAAAAATGGTTCCTCTTTCCAGTCCTCTAAGTTTGATGGCTGGTGATGCACCAGACTTCAGATCACTGTAGGATGGTTCCAAAACTCCTACCCGCCTTCCAAAGAGCAGCTACCCACACTGGAGGAGGTAACAGATGTGAAGGGGATTCATCAGACAGTTCTAAGGGGGATTCGTGAGAACAAACACCCTCCCCCTCAGCCCCATCGCCCCCCCCAACCCCACCCCACCCCCACCCCTGCCATTGAGGTTGCTGCACAGGTGATATAGTGTGGGCGGGTCCTCCCGGGGCAGAAGGGGGCAAGACAACCCTTTTCAACCACCTCCTTTGTAAGGGTACTAGTCCCTTAACCATGACTGGATCACTTCTCCGAGGGCCCCACCTCTTAATGCGATCACATGAATTAGGGAGTGGGACAGCCACCTTCAGACCACAGTAGGTCTACTAGGTTCAACTTCGGCATACCTGGAGTGGGGGGAGGGGGAAGCAATTCATGCATGCTGGCGCTTACTCTTGGGGGATAATCTTGTGCGGTTTTCAATTCCCTCCCCCATCGCTGGATATCCCCTAGCTACTGTTCCTTGGCATGCCAGCCTATGCCAGGAAGCCACTCACTCTGGTGAAGGGGTCCTGGTATGTGGTACTCACCTGCTGGGAGAGGAGGCAGTTTGGTGGACCTGTGTGCACTAACTCGTGCTTAGCACACACACCCCCCCGCCCCCCGCCCCCGCAGGCAGAGGACTCTGTGTGTCCATGGTTCCAAACGTCCAGGGCACACCTGCAAGTCTCTACAAGAATTCTCTGGTATTCAGCTCTGTAGAATCCGTTCTGTTTCCTGCTGGTCTCTCCTTGGTCTTTAGTCTGGAAATGAGGCATAGCAACATCCTCCAAGCAAGATCCAAGAGATAGTCTACACCTCTCCTGGGAACGGAGGCAGGAGAGTATAGCTATAGCAAGCCCCGTCGAGGGCTCAGCAAAAATTCCAGCACTCAGCCACGCAGGGTTCCTTTTGGGGGTCCCGTCGGATGCAGATCAATGACACGTTAAAGCAGACTAAAGACACTGGGAAATTACCCGAGAGCAGCTCGAAAGGGTCTGCCCAACCGACAGACCTGTGGAATCCCAGGCGTTCCCCTTTCCTGCTCCAATTGTTAGCAATGCAGCCAATTACTAGCCTTGCCTTCTGCCTCCCCCAGACCATCATCACCTGAGCCTGAGAGCCGCCTCAGAACACCCGATTTAAAGTAAAAACGCAGAGCGGCAGGCTTGTGCCTATGAGAGAAGGGAGTTTAAACATCAGGAAGAAGGCACATGATCCCCCCCCACCCCCCGCCCTCCCCGAGCAAGGACGAGAAAAGAGGAAGGGGAGGAGAGGCAGGCAGCCTCGAGGACTCTCTTAGGCCTCATACTAAATGAGGACGCCTGGCGCCTGCGGCGGGGTCAAATGGGGTCAGACAAGCTTATCCCTCCGCCTGGGAATTAAGGGCATCCTGAGGACAGCTGCAAAACAGGAGGCTCCCAGACCCTCCCTTACTAGGCAGGTCGAGATCCACGGAGAAGGGATCTCTCTCGAGGGGGCAGCGGTGGCATGTAACGCTCACTCACGGAAATTGACTCCGGGCTCTGTGCAAAGCCCAAGCGAGAGACAAAGAATAGCGAACGCCTCCTACCGAATTGATGCTTCGTGTACGATCCCTAAAGCCAAAACCAAACCAAACACCCCTGAAACATCAACAGACTTTGCATCCGTGACAGCCACCCCCCCCCCAAAACGGTTTCTCCGAGTTCGTGACAACGAATACTTTCCTTGCAAATCTCCCCAAAGCCACCTGGGATCAAGGCGGGTTCTCCCCAGGCTTGCCCTGGAGACCTCAAGGCTGGGGCGTCTGCTCGCAGACTGAAAAACTTTTGCTGGGTAGGGTTGCGCTGGCGCGGCGAGGGGCGGGTGGACGCGCAGCGCGGCACTGCCACCTTGTGGCCGGCAGCTGCATCTCTGACGACTGTTCGCAGCATCCCGCGCAGGACTCGAGCCTGGGGCCAGGCAGCAGCGCACGTCCGCAGGAACGCGCTGGGCTCGCAGGAGCAGGGGCGGGGCGTGCCGGCGCCAGTCACGTGGGTTAGCAACAGGCAGCAGCCAATGGCGGCGCGAGTCAGGTGGCGCGTGCGCTCGGAGGCGCGGGGAGAGGCGTGGAGGGCTCTGCCTCTGCAGAGTGCACTGGCTAGGCATCGTGGTTGATCTTCAGACCTGGCTGTGCAGCTGGCAGGCCAGATCTTTAAACTAGGATGTCCCCTTGCATAGCAGAGACCTCCCCCAGGGGACAGCGAACGAGTGGGAGGTAGGCAGAAGGGACATGACTGTCGTCCCCCTTCATCAGCCACTTGTTGCTCTGCCAGAGCCTTAGGACCGAGACTGTCACTTAGATTCTCTTCCAGGATTAAAACAGAATAAGGGTGATCCTGGCTGTCGGTGGCTCAGTCTCCTTGTGCCTCTTGTAACAAATGGGTGGCAAGACTTCACAAAGCCTGAGGACTAGTCAGAGGAGAACAAAGCACAGAAAGCCAGGAATTGGGTCACAGAGGGGGGAAAAAGTTAACTTAGTTGGTTTTAATTCTCTCCATTGGAAAAGCCACATCTCGAAGTACAAATAATGACTTTTATGGTAATCCCACCATGTTGACATTAACCAGTCCACCCTTGAACGCTGTGCTGACCACATTACAGAAAGTCATGGGTGTGGTCTGGAATGGTCTCTAACAAGTCTTGTCTCTCAGGGGTTCACACGGTTTTCACATTCGAGCTCATTCTTGAGAATGGCGTGTCTCTCTCTCTCTCTACCCCCAGGTCATGGTTCCACTTTTTCATCCTCTGAAACAAATCGGTGATGGTCTAGATGGCATCTACCCCGTTCCTCTACTTCAGGGCACTTTGAGTGACTATAAGCTGTTTCACCTTATAGGGTGTGGTTCCAGAGACAAAAAAAAAAAAAAAAAAAAAAAACCGGTCCAGCCTCCAGGGTCTAGCCACCTTTAACATTCCCCTATGTACTCTTCTTTGATAGCCGGCTCAGATTGCTAGGGTAATTTCCTAGTCCCTGATTTTTATCTCTTTAAGGTCATTCAGGGTCAGATTACCTCAGAGGGCGACAGAAATGGCCTGACTGTTGAGAACAGAGAACAGTTTGCTGGGATCTAGCAAGACAGCTTCCTTGAGACTGGCTGTGCCTTACCATCCTCAGACCTCTCTTTCTAAGAACCATTTGAGCCAGAGAGTCCTCAGAACACTCGATTTAGTAAAACCACAGTGTCAAGCTTGTGCCTATGGGAGGAGGGAGGTTAGACACTGGGAGGACAAGGAGGGGAGAGAGGAAAAAGGAAAAGACACAGCCTCCAGGACTCTCCTGGGCCTCGCACTAAATGGGGACACCCGGTACCTGCAACAGGGATCAAGTGAGGTCAGACAAGCTGCCTCCCCAGACTGACTGCCTGCATCTCTTTCCCCCAGCTCCTGCCTCTGGTCTTCCGTTCTTCTAGAGGTTCCTTTGAGGAGAGAACAACACAACATCCCCGTGCTTAATACTTAGAAACACTGAGGTCCCACCTGAAGAGTCCTGGGCTGCGAATCCCAAAGGAAACCGGCCATGCCGGGCTCCAGCCCCGGCTCAGGCCCTTGACAGAAATCCCCAACCCTTGGCACGTTTTTGACAGCCTGAGCTTTGCTTTCTCCAGCTCCAGAGTAGGAGGGAGACTCTTATCTAACAGCTTGGCAGGGTTGGGACCCAAGGTCCCAGTGTTCTCATCCACAAATTGAGGAATGTGAACAAGATTTACAGTTTGTTTGTTTGTTTGTTTCCCTGTAAAAGGTAATTCCCTGAGAGAAAGAAAGAAAGGAAGAAAGAAAGAAAGAAAGAAAGAAAGAAAGAAAGGGAGAAAGAAAGGAAAGAAAGAAAGAAAGTCATGTAAAACCACAACACATCAACACATAAAGCAGACAGGTTAGCTTTAATCGCCCAAAGGCAAAGGGCTCTGAGTCTTCCTTCCCACACTCTCTCTTAGCTGTTAAAAGGCCCCTGAGGAATCTGTGTGGAACCCTGGGTTTCTGCAAACGCAATTTGAAATTCCCTATGCTGGAGGACATACACAGGGAGTTCCCATCTCGAAAACCCTAGAAGCCAAGATTTTCTAGTTCTGGGTGTTTTTGTAATGAATGGGAACCCTGATTTCTTTCTTCGAGTATTGCTAGGTAACAGGAGACAATCTTGCCAGCTCTATGAAAACCAAAATGGGTTTCCCTAGTCCCTGCCCAAGCACAAAGCCCGTGGTTGTGCCGGAGAATAAGATTAGATTTTGGTGGAACATTACATGCTGTCATGTAAAACGCCATGCTGGGGATGCCCTTAACTGGTCTCATAACTTTGATCAAGTTATTAATGTGTTCATATCTACGAAATAAGGAGGTTGAGTTACAGTAATCCTGGGCGTGCACACCATCCAAGCCCCTAATGAGTTTCTTTTTCTGCCCTCCCTCAAGGCTGAGCTGTCATTGCCCTCTCTAATGTGTGTATGCCCACCCTGTTTGGAATAGAGGGGAGTAAGCAAAGAGACAAATTGGGTTGTAAACGACACAGCAGAGCATCGAAATATAAACAGTAACTGAGCCATTGTTGTGTTTACACAGGTGGCTTGAGTTCACTGCAGGCCTTGACCTCAACTCAGTGAGCAGGACTCCCATCTCCAGTTCTTGGGGACATTCAGTGTGCATGGTGGGGGAGCATGTTCATAAGAGTAAACTAAGAAGTCCAAGAATACTCCAGAGTATGGAGAATTTTAAAAAGAAACAGCCTGGGCTAAGAGCCTAGGGTTAGACCAGAAAGACTGAGCCCCACTCACCTGCTGTGTGATATTTATTGTCTCCAAACACGCCTTCCAGGGAAAAGTGACTTTAGGACCAGACTCAAGAACAACAACTCTGCTCGTGGCAATGACTTGGTTAGTCGTTAACTTTATGGGTCACTGGGTGTCTGGAAACAGACTATAAAGAAAAGAAAGGGTGGCCTGAGAGCTTTGTGTTGGAAATGGCTGTGACAGTTGCTTCTGGAATGGGGATGGATTGACTGCAATAAACTTTATAGGCATGGCACCTGCTTGTTGAGGTTGGAAATGGAAGTAAACTTTGGTCCCAGTCACTGGTGTCAAGCTGTGTCTAAGAGGGGAAGCAGAAGAGATTCTATTCCAGACAGGAAACAGTGCAGCAGCATCCAGCAGATACCCAGGATCTGCCTTTCTTGATGACTTCTGTGATACTGTCTGCAAGTACCTGGTGGAGGTTGATGTCCAAGTGAGCTGAACTCAACTCCTAAAATGCTGGCTCTTAGTTGCTGTTTAATCTCCTAATTTTGAAATTGGAAGGTACTTAAAATAAAAATGAAGGACTTAGCTGTTGAGAATCTGCTATCTTTAACTGTTTCCATTTGGGGAGAAACAATGCATTCATTATACATAATGTTAACTTCTTTTTTTTTATACCAACATATTTTTATTGTGTTTCTACTTCTGGAATCCTCCATTCAGAAAATAGAAACTGCCTTTTCATTAAGCTATGGCTCCTTTCCCTTTAACCTAAGCTTAATTTAAGGAAAAATTCATTTATACAATTATGTAATTACATAATGTTAACTTCTATTCAGTCATCATTTCTAACTTTGGTATCCATCAGTTTTCCAATGATTATTTATTAAGCACATCACGTAGTCTGCTGTTAACGGAGCATACTCTCCGAAGTTGTGAGCACCGAATATGAAATAAGATTCTGCCAGAAGTGCTTCAGAAAATAGACATTGGGTTTTTTTTCTGCTTAATTTTCAACATTGGCAAATTACATGCCTTATTTTAAGTAGGACATAGAGCCAAGTGTAGTGGCACAGCCCTGTAATCCCAGCACTTGGGAGACTAATGCAGGAGAATCCCAAGTTTGATGCCAACCCTAGCTATATAGCAAAGCCCCTCTGTCAAAAACCAATATCAGGAAATTTTAAAGCAAAACATGACAGTGTTGTGCTAAGCTTGGAAAGGTGCAAGAGCTAACCTGAAGGGCCATTATCAACAGATATGTGGCAATGAAACCAAACCCTCCACCTCTCAGGCTGAACTAAATGGGCTGAACTAGGTGAGATCTCTGCCCACAATGATAAGCTGTAATAGTAGGTGCTATTTAACAAGACAAATGATGGGAGATGTCATTCTGTAAATATATTTCTTTTATTGGTTAATGAATAAAGCCCTGTTAGCCAATAGGAGAGCAAGATAGGCGGGACTAAGAGACAAGGAAGATTCGGAGATAGAGGAGGAGAGTCAATATGTAGGACCGAGAGAGCAGGATCCTGGACCTTCTCTCCAGAAAGATAAGACCATGTGGAAATATTTAGATTGATTAAAAATGGGTTAATATTTAAGACAGAGCTAGCCAATAAGTAATGCTAGTTACAGGCCAACAGCATTATATCTAATGCAGCATGTCTGTGTGTTATTTGGGGCTGGTGTGGCTGTGGGACCAGGCTGTGGGAAAACTTACTTATAACAGACAAACACTTAGCAATCTTCAGCAGCTAGTCATCACAATAATCCTGCCTTATCTGTGGTATCATTTCCCCATTCCCACATGAGAGAACCAGGTCCAGGGTCACCCAGTGATGGAGGGGCAAATCTAACATTAAATTTACTCCTCCCCATACCCCAGATTACATGACACATTTCCAAAATACTAAACTGCCTAGGAGAGAAACCCTAATTCTTATTTCCTCTACTTATTCAGGGGTTTCCCTGTCTGAAGTGCTTGAGACCAGACATATTTTCTACTTCAGATTCAGGAGTAGTTGCGTATTCATAACGAGACAGCCCAGGGATAGGACCCAAGACTAAACATCTGTTTCATCTGTATCTTATATGCATATCCTAAAGATAATTTATACAACAGTTTTAATGAACCTGTGCTTTACCTAAAACTCATCCCTTGAGGTTGGGTGTGGAATTTACTACTTATAGCATCATGCTAGTGCTTGAAAAGTCTGGATTTTGCACTTCTGGATGCATTAGTTACTTTTCTGTTGCTATGGTAAAGCATCATGACCAAGGCAACTTATGGAAGAAAAAGCTTATGTGGGGTTATGGTTCCAGAGGGGCAAGAGCTCATCGTGACAGGGACAGCATGGCAACAGGGGGCAGGTATGGTGACTGCAGCAACCAGACAGAGCAAACTACAAGTAGGCAAGGCTTTCTATTCTCAAAAACAGCCTCCAGTGATATATTTCCCCCAGCCAGGCCACACATCCTAAACCACCAAACAGCACCAACAACTGGGGACCAGTGGTTCAAACGCTTGAGACTATAGGGGACAAATATTACTCAGGCCATTACACTGGGTTCGATTGTCACCTGGATTTCCTTGGAGTTACCAAGGGACACTACGATACCTTGGCCAGTACTCTCTAAGGTTCCCAGACTCTCCCAAAAGGGATTGTTGAAGCAAGAAATAGAGATATCTACCTAGACAGAAGGGAGGTAGCTCCAAGAGATGATGTACTCTCGCCCACCACAGCTGAGTAGGACACTAGATGTCTGCTTAGTGACTGCAGCCAGCTTTTGAAATCTGTAAGGGAATCGCCACCCAAGAAAAATGGTTAGGAGTGGCAAGAGGTTCGGTGATGTTCAAGACCTTCCTGTCACTTCATCTCACAGAGCTCCTCCACTATGACTGGCTTCTCATGTCCCTTCAGCTGTTCAATCAACACGATGGCATGTGTGACGCTAAAATAACTGTACTTGAACCCTGCTCGCAAAACCGTGGTGGCCTGAACAAACTCAGGGTGGTCTAATACGGTTTCTGGCTTCTCTGGACCTGAGATCATTGCTCCTCTATGGACATTTGCAAGGGGCACACACACTCCTCTGCATGACCGAGAAAGCCATTTAAGACCTTCGTGTAGAGTGACTAATGACTCAGAGTCCCTGGGATGAGACTACCCCATCCGCACAGGAAGAATCTAAAAGCATTACCTCTACCTCCACAGACCTTCATGGATGTTTCGGTTTTCCATATATCTTAAACAAAATAGTAAATTGTCCTAAAAGTAACAAGGATGACTCAAGGACAGACTGCACAATCTCCTCAGTGTCTTGGAGGATACACCAGGGGTTTACTGCAGGATGGCTTGGGCTGGGCCAGGTATCCAAGGAACAGAAATAAGGAACATAGGTATAATTGTTTTTGGGTTTTTTTTTTATAGATTAAAAAAAATCTAAAGAAAAAATTAATTGTTAACATATAGTTAATGGACTAAAGAGAAAATAATGAGTTGAGGAATGTCAACCTTAAGAAATTTCACATTTTGTCATGACAATACTGGAGCTGTCAGAAACAATAAAAAGAAAATCTTTTACGTGATCAAGAATGAGGAAACAATTAGGCATATTCTCAAAAAAAGGGGGAGCAGAAGAGTTAATTTTTGCAATTTGTTTATATTATATCATCTTGAGTCTGTATTGTAAATATAAATTATGCTTCCTGCAATAAATTCAATTTTGTGTGTAAAGATATACTTCCCTTCCAATCTATTTTTAGTTCTTGAAAACTGCCCCACATTCTGCTGACCACAAATCTATTCTGTGAACCTCTTTGTCAGCTCCCTGGGGTGACAATTAGCATTTGGAGAAACCCTCTGGAGGACTGAGTGAATACTCCAATGGGAAGAAGACTGGTTTAAATCTGGAAGCCCAAGAGGGCTCTAGCTCTGCCACTAAGTAGATGCAAACCTAGAGACTGCTCCATTTGTCCAGCTTTGTTTTAAAAGAGGGAGCAACTTGGAGTGGTACTGTTGCTTGTAAACTCAGTACCTGGAATGCAGAAGCAGAAGGGCCAGTCTCGGTGGGTAGCAAGTTCAAGGCCAGCCTTGACCCTGTGTTAAATGAAGGGGGGGGGGGAAGCAGAAGAATCAGGTGATTCTTTTTTAAGATTCCATCATACGCAATTCTCATGAACAAAAACAGAGTCTTGGCCATATGATGACACTAGGTCTTGCAAGGATTCATACATTGTGCTGGCCTGCCTGTCAGCTAGCAGAATGCACTCAGGCAGTACCCTGGTCAGCCCAGGGTTCCATGGTTGCTCAGTCTGCACACAGATGCAAAGGACCCCTTTAAAAGACAGACCCCACCCACTCACTCTCTTTCCACCCTCTCTTTCCACAATCTCTTTCTGCTCTCCTCTTTCTTCCTGCTGTTCCCCTGGGGCAGACATGACTTTTCCTGTCTCCTTCTTCTGTCCTCTCTCTGCATCTCTGTGTCTCTTTATCTTTTTTCTCTTTCCTTCCCCCTCCACTCCCCTTTCTAATAAAACTTCTCACTTAAGCGCTGTCTGCCTGACATGTTTGTCCCTCCACCTCCATCATCCTTGACTCCCATGGAATGTGCCAAGGTCCCCCACAGGCTTATTCCTAATATTTGATGATATGACTCAGTCAGCAGGAAGTAGTCTTGAGAACATGGTGTCCTCATCCATGTCTCACCTGCTACCCCTTTCTAACGACTCATCCTTTTATAATAAATAAAAAGGGAGGAATTAGTTAATATTTAGGCATCTGTACTGGCCTATCCTTGGGGTTCTGACAGGATACACCCTCAGCTGTAGCCACCAAGAGTAACACCTGTGAATATTCACTACGTTCCCTTTTAAAAGGGTCCTGCCCACCTCCCATCCATCTCTCCGTCCCTCTGTTCCACTGTCTCTCTCCCTCTCCCTCTCTCCCCCTCTTTCCTCTCTGTAGGGAGCTGTGATACTGCAGTCGCCATTACAAGATGGCGCTGACATCAGGCCCCACAGTCAGTAAACAAGTTCTGGAGTGCATGTGCCAATTGCAAGAACACGCCAAGTCTCTGCCCAGCCCGGGGCATCACATAGGGTGATGAGTGAGCAGCCAACCAGAGGGCGATACGCCACCTTGTACCATCCTGGTGCGGCTAGGGCTTATAAATACAGCACCACTCTGGGGCTTGGGGTCTTCCTCCTTTCATCGCTTGGATGCAATAAAGCTTGCTGGAGAAGGATCCTGTTGTCTGTGTGCGTTCTTGCTGGCGAGACGACTGCGCGGGCTGCGACACCTCTCTCCTCTCTTCTGCTGCTCCTGTCTCCAGAGACCTGTCTCCCTGTTCCCCTTTCCCCTTTTTATGATCCCTTTCTCTAATTAAAAAAGAAAAACCCTCTGCTTGAACCCTGTCTCATGGCATCTTTTTCTCAAGTGCTGCTTTTCTTAAATTACAGCTGGTCTACTCAGGAAATTGCCAAGGATGTGGACAGGAGATTGAGCCAGGGTCCCTGGAATCAAACATGGGAGAAAGAACCAGAGGCAAAGACTGCCACCTATTTCCCAGGAAATCCCTGTAAAAAGGATACATTCCAGGTTATATACTAGAGCACAGAAGATTAGGACAATGGGGTTCCTGGCATGGCATTGGCAGAATGGTTCATTGTCCTTTGATTCAGACAAATATATTTCATCAATTTATTTTATCTACTTATTTATTTATATGTGTATTAGTCCGTGTACATATGAATATATTTTTGTGTATATATGTGTCTGCTGGGTTCTATGCCTCTGTCTGTTTCTCTGTCTGTCTGGAATAATGGGGACACAAGGGCTTACAAGGAGATGGTCAAAGCTCAGAAATGTTCCAGAATGAGGAATGACTTTCATATGCATTTATTTATTTGTTTGTTGTTGTGAGTGTGTGTATGATGTATGTATGTATGGCTATATATGTGGGCATGTCGAGGCCAAAGAACAATTTTGTGTAGTCATTTTTCTCCTTCCACCTTCATGTGAGAGTTCTGGGGCTTGCAGTGTTGAGTAACCTCCCCAAGCCCCTCGCATATTTCTGAAATGCATAAAAATTCCAAACTGAATGCTGTTTCTCTCCCCTGTACACCTGGCACCTAATGGCCAACAATTCAGTGCTGCTTCAAGGAAGGAGACATCATCAGAGTTACACAGAGATCCTCATTGTCCCAATATTGCTTTCTGTTGCTGGGCTAAAGACCATGACCAAAAGCAACCTAAGAGGGAAAGGGCTAATTTCATTTTATACATTATAGTTCATCAGAAAGGGAGGTCAAGGCAGGAACTCACAGTAGGGACCTAGAGGCAGGAACTGAAGCAGAGGCCATGGCGGAGCGCTTCTTGCTAGCTTGCTCCTAATGGTTTGCTCAGCCCACTTACTTATTGTCTCAAAACCACTTGCCCAAAGGATAGCAATACTCGGTGGCTGGACCCTCCCACATAAATCATTAATAAACCACATCTCCATAGATTTTCCTACAGGTCAATCTTATACAGGTATTCTCTCGATTCAGTCTTCCTCTTCCCAAAATACCTTAGCTTGTCCCGAGCTGATAAACACAAACAAAACAACAACAACAAAATCCAGCACAATCGACCCCTTGTCAGTATGGCACATAAATACATCACTAGTAAACCATAACCTTTTCATTCTTGTTCATCACCAATATCTCATGTTACTGTCTCAATAAAGCATAATATAACGTTAAAAGTCCCACAGTCAAAAAAAAGTGAACATTTAAAAAGTTTAATCTCTAGAAATACCCAGTATCTCTTTAAAAGTCCAAAGTGTTTCAACTGTGGACTCCTAAAAAGTAAAAAATAAGTTCTATACTTCTTATTGTAAGAGGAAAGTATGAGAGTACAGTCACAATCAAATCAATGTAAAACCCTAGTCCAGAAACATAAACAATTCCATGCCTGATGTCTTGGGCTCACTCATCATCTTCTGGGCTCAAAAGGACTTGGGCAGGCCTCTTCTCAGTCTCTGCCGTCTGCAAGCCACACAGCTTACTTGTTAGTCTCAGGCCAGATCCATGACAACTGCTGCTGTCCTTGGGAGTAATCCCAGGGTCCTGGAATCTCCAATACACTGGGGTCTTCACTATAACTGAAGCTATACCTTCACAAATAGCGTCTCCTAGGCTCTCTTTGGGGACCCTGAAAGTACCGCATGGTCCCAAGCCATACCCTCTCTCCATGACCTCTTAATCCTGGGATTTCCACCGTGGGAACCATAACCACCACGGGTCTTGCTTGGTCCTCATTGCCAAGTCCCAGGAGATTTCCTGGCTTTACCCTTCTGTTACAGTTTAAATAAAAATTGTCCTCCACATGAGCAGGTATTTGAACAACTGATCCACCAGCTGGAGGCATTGCTTGGAAAGTTATAGAACCTTGAGAGAAGGGTAGAAGAAGTAGATCTCTGAGGGTGAGGGAGCTTGAGATGAATTGTCCTGTCCTGCTCCCTACTCCATCTCAGCTCCCTAGTCCATAGACATGTGAGCAAGCAGCCTCATACTCCTGCTGCCACTATCTCTAGACACCCTCGCTACCACTGTGGAATGTATCCTCAAACTTGAGACTAAGTAACAATTTCCTCCTTCAAGGGGTTTTTGCTTGGGTTTTTGGTAACAGCCACAAGAGAAGCAGCTAATACACTTCTCTTTTCTTATTACTCAGGCGCCTCCCTTGAAATGTCTGTGAACTACCCCCTTTATTCTCTGCTTCTGTTCATGTCTGCCCTCCCAAAGTTCTCTCCTCAAGAGGAATTACTAGTAAATCTTTTAAGAGACAGGCGGTTCTCTAATCCTATTACTTGTAACACGATAAATAAATGACCAAGAGACAGATACTGGGGTTCAAACTTCAACCTGAAGATCATAAAGCAAAGCACCTGGCACTCTCTCACTCTGCCTCAGACTGACATGACCCTGGCTGTCACTCTGCCTCAGACTGACATGACCCTGGCTGTCACTCTGCCTCAGACTGACATGACCCTGGCTGTCACTCTGCCTCAGACTGGCATGACCCTGGTTGTCACTCTGCCTCAGACTGAAATGACCCTGGCTGTCACTTTACCTCAGACTAAAATGCATTCCTGGCTCCGCCAAACCTCAGACTGAAGCCTTCCCTCACCACGGCTGGAGACTCCTGAGTCTTCAATGTCTTCCTGTCCTCAATGTGGTTGAAGAATGAATGCCTGGTACTGACTTCTTGCTCCTATCCCTAATATGGCATTAAAGGTGTGTGATCCCAGGTGCTGAGATCATCTTTGTGTGAGCTGTTTCTCTTTAGGACTAGATCAATCTTGTATAGATCTGGGTGGCCTTGGACTCACAGAGATCCGTCTACCTCTTAAACCTGAGTCCTAGGTTTAAAAGTGTGTGTCTGGCTTCTATGGCTTGTGGCTGACTTTGCTTTCCTCGGGCAAACTTTAATAAGTCATAAATAATATATCATCACAATCTTACTATCTATAAAAATGTTTGTGAGTCATTTTTTAAAATCTATACTAAAGAGAAAGTTTTAAATAGCCAGAAAACCGCAACCATTCCTTAAATTCTTCTATTTTCCCCAATCCCCAGCCAAGAGCACAGTGCCCTCTTCCTGTGAGAATTTATCTCTTGGAAGCTAGCAAGTCCCAAGTCACTGTGTGCTTGCCATCCCCCCCCCCATGCTTCCCATGCTTTATTCCATCCAAGCTCTGTGAAAGACAGCATGGCTTTTACATAGACCAACTCTATGGAAGAAGACTAGAGAGCGGCTCCCCTTCTATGATACCAAGGTGCAGAGACATTTTGGTCTCTCCCGACTACCATGAGAGGAGCTGGCTGGGCAGCAACATACTGTTTAATCTGAGGGGAAATAATCAGTAGCATTTAGATCCAGAATGTTCCAAACTGAAGTTTTCCATGTGCATATCTTGGGATCATCTCTATCTACTTGGTTCTGGGAGCCATTCTAGAAAGCACGCATGCAGTGTAAAGACACCCATAGCCCCTCATTTTGGGGAGCTTGTGTTCCAGCTGGTAAAGACAAGATTATAAATGCATAGCAGACGGGAGAAAACCAAAGCTGTCCCACATGAGCAGACACATACCTCTTAGATCAGCTCACAGAAAAATGCTTTGTCATATAAACCCAGATATGTGACCTGTTGTCACTACATAGAGGATGACTGAAAAGGATGTTCTACTGAGTTAAAGAATGGCACCTAATGTGAGACAGAAAGATTGGTAAGAGCCAATGGAATTAAAGTGAAAATTCATTATATAATTACAGCCACAATTTGAATCCACCCACTAGTAAAGAAAAAAACATATTAGAAATCTGTCAACTTTCTGCAGCCACTGGACATTCCTGAGTTACCCTAACAAAAGTGACACATTAAAAAATAAAGCCTGCCAGGTATGGGAGCACATGCCTTTCAAATGCCAACATTCAGGAGGCAGGGGCATATGAGTTCAAGGCCCAGCTAAAATAAAGACTAAAACTCAAACTATTTACTGGTGGAAACAGAATGAGTCTGTGTCAGAGTTACTTTTCCCTGGTGAGTTCTGAATATCCAAGGCACATCCATAGCCTCTAAACAACACAAAATGAACAAAAACAACATTACAATGGGAAAAGTACATGAAAAATTTCTTTCCGGAGAGATTGTTGATTTCCCAGGGCAGAATGACAAACTCACTCATTCTCTGAAGTGTTCATCCATCCTCCAGGGACAGAAGGGCCAGGGAGATGGCACAGAGACCTGATCTTATTACATGTTTTCCCCCCCACTGTGCTCCTTCCCACACCAGTTTCTTACTTCACCGCTTCATGCAATGAGACTCTTTCAGAGTAGCCGACGACCATAGCCGTCCGAGATTTCTGTTTTTCCTGAAATGAGATGAAGCAACCTTTGCTAAAGTCATTTCTTCTTCTTCTTCTTCTTCTTCTTCTTCTTCTTCTTCTTCTTCTTCTTCTTCTTCTTCTTCTTCTTCTTCTTCTTCTTCTTCTTCTTCTTCTTCTTCTTTGCCGCCTCCTCCTTCTTCCTTTTCTTTTTTACTTTTTTTTCTTTCTTTCTTTTTCAAAAAGGAGTTTCTCTGTATAGTCCTGGCTCTCCTGGAATTTGCTCTGTAGACCAAGCTGGCTTGACTCACAGATATCCACCTGCCTCTGCATCCCAGATACCGAAGGCATACACCACTGCCACCTGGCCACAGTGTTTCTTGAATTACATTCTGATGGGTGGGAGTTTTGTGTTATATGGACTACTGCAGCCCTTTATTAAATTTGTATTTTTCCAGAGTTGAGTTCTTAACCCAACACCTTCAGACAGTATAGTTCATGTAAGAAATCTAAACAGACCCTTTTTGTCCTGCCTTCCTCTCTTTCAAACTGGGCAAACTAAGACTCAGCAGTGCTAAGTACTGTACCCAAGATCTCAGAGTAAGTAAGAGGAGGTGGAATTAGAAAATGCATTCAGGTCTAGCCAGCGCTAAACCCAGGAGCTCCGCAATCCCTCCTAAGATCCTGCACTAATGATGCCTTTGAGGCCAATCTTTGCAGGAGCTGTGTGGAGGAAGACTCCGCCAGCGTGCTACTGCTGCTCTCTGCTTCAACTGGAAACTTAAACCTTGTGCTCAGACTCTGGCTCCCTACCCACGGGCCTGGGGCGCTGCTCTATGTCCACTGGCCTTCATTTTCCTAAAATTCAATAAGAACAAGAGAATGTCTCCCTTTATCTCCATTAAAAGTGAATGCCTACCTCCTTTAAATAATCATTGAATAAACAGTTGATGCCCACTCCTGGCTGTGAGAGATAAAAAAAAAAAAAAACAAAGAAATAAAGCATGGCACAGTGCCCGAGAATAGAGTCTGGAATATGTATACCTGGATTTTTTTTAAAGGTTTATTTTTATTTTTTAATTACGTGCATGCTTGTGCATCTGTGTGAAGGTGTGTTCATGTAACTGCTGTTGCCTGTAGAGTCCAGAAGAAGGTGGCTATGAGCTGCCTGTGCTCTTAAATGCTGATCTCTCCTGCTCCCCTTCCTAATCTCTCTCTCTCTCTCTCTCTCTCTCTCTCTCTCTCTCTCTCTCTCTCTCTCTCTCTCTCTCTCTCTCTCATGCTACTGAACAGAGCATAATCCATTCTTCAGCTTTTTCCTGTGAGGAAAAAAAAAAGAAACACGTGAACTTTTTTGCTATGCCAGGCAATGTATAAAATACTTTACCTCTGGGTCTTTGATTTGGTTTGATGTGGTTGTGTTTAATCCTCTCAACAAACACACTTTCCTATTTGCAGAGGAAGACATCTAGGTATCAGAGAAGATGTCTAGACCATGTGGAGTTGACAAAGCTGGGATTCAGGAGCAGGCCTTTGCAGCTCCAGAGGCCCAGCTCCTAACCTCTAATAGCTCTGTGCATCCAGACAGGTCTCAGCAAAACCCCAGAAATGCACAACCTTCCAGGAATCCAGAGAAGAAAGGGGCTCCTTGTCTTAACCCACCTCTGAGTTGCAGGAAATGTAGAGCCTTGATATTAACCAGGCAGAGACCTCCTAAGAGAGAAGGACCCTGTAAAGGGGTATTTTAATCACGAATGTCGAGTCTTATGATTGTGTCTGTTTGTATTTAGTGTGCCTGTTATCCTTGGCGTTTCCGCCCCGAGGACATCCAACTGAACAAAATTGCATACATCTTTATGGATTACCCTTTCTGCATCCATAAGTTATCTGCCCTTTTAAAATAATTTGCACCAAAACACCAAGTGTTTTTTCTAATGGGGATAGACAGCTAGTGTTTTTTGATGCAAATGACTTTGCATAGGCAATCTCCCCAGCCCAGAGCTAAATCTGCAGCCACAGCAGAGGGCTCAGGGGGCTCAGGGGGCCATGCTTCCAGAAACAATTTAAGCACAGCAGTTGGGAGTGACTTAAAGCCTTCCTCTGTGTTACACTAAATGAGACATCAGGAAAAGGTGGGAAGCAATGAGCGGAGATGTTTCAATGGAAGTTATTATGATAGTCTCCACTCCTGTTTTTAAGAAACCTGCTTCCATTCGGATGGGTCTTGGGTTTTATGTAGAGATTAACTGATGAATAAAAGCATGAGCATTGCAGGTCTTCTGTCTTTCTTCCTTTTTTTAAGGGTCTTCAGGCCACAGCAGCCTCCACCTTCTCTGTAGCTCAGGACATCATTGAACTCCTGAGCTTCCTGTTTCCACCTCCTGAAACGTATCCATGTGCACCAACACATCCATTCTCTTGGGGTTAAGGATTGAATCCAGGGCCTAGATATATGCTAGGCATGCAGTCTATCTACTGAGTTACACACGGCCTTTGATAGCATGCCTGAATTTTACTGAGGGATCTCAGCTCAGCTCAGTACCTTTTCCCACTACTCAGACATGCACCAAATCTCACCTCAGCACCGCAGTACATTTGAGTGCTCAAGGAGAGAAGAAAAATAGGCCTTGTACTGAGAAGGCAAATTTGAGTGTTTCCACCTCTTAGCTAAAACTGAATACACTTCTTAATGTAGTTACTATAGTTTCTTGTCTTTTTCAGACACATAACTGACTTTGGAATAAAAATATGTGGGGGGAAAAAAAAAGAATGCCTCTAAGACAAATGAGCTGTTTGAGAAATGGGTTCCGCAGGCAAAAGAAGCAATTATGCGTGACCGAGCTTGTTGTTCAGATCATAATTAATAATTGCTGTTAGTGCTTAAGCGGTAATTGCCACAGTGTCACTTCCAGCCCCACTCAGGCCAGAGCACTCAGCACAGAGGCTCCCTCCCTGTGAGCAGTCACCAGTACAGCCCTCTAGGGTGGGAATGGAGACGGTTTACCCTGGAAACCCTAACTGGGGATGTTAAATCATTTGCAAGGCCATTCAATGATCTGCACCCCAGGGGAGCACTGAGTCCCAGAACCACTTTCTCATGCATTCCACACTGCAGCCTCCCAGGCATTCCTCTCTGCTCTTCTCCATCCCAGACTCTTCAGCCTCTTGGGCACTCTGGGCCCTGGCCCTGCTGCCACCGTGCCAGCTTCTGTTTTAACTTCCCTGGTTCTTGGTGCCTTCTAGTGGATTTTCCACTCGACACCTCACCTCTAGCTTTTCACCGCCCGTGCTCTAATGTGTGTGCCTCCAAGTGTGGCTTGCGAGCTCTTTATAGCTCCGGGACACGGGGGAATGTTTAGCATGTGGATCCCAAACCTTGCCCCAGACTGTGGCATTGAAGCCCCAGTTGCTCCTGAGCAGCTAAACTTAACAATCATCCCCTGCCTCCTCCCATCCAGACACAGGCTGCCTTGCCATCAAATGCATTTTCTCCTTGGGCTTTCTCTGTTTTCACAGCTTACTCCATCCCCAAAAGCACAAGAGGAAACCCCTGCTAGTCTCTGGTCCTCTTTTAAAAGCTTTCTTCTCCACCTTCTTTTCTTTATGCTTCTTCCATGATTACCCTCCAGAGTGGTTCAGATTCCCTCATTTCCTCCCTGGTTACTTTGAAAGCAAATGCTTACTTCTCTCAGTTATCTAGACCCTTGGGCACAATGACAATCCGTACAAACACAGGCTCTTTCCTTGCTCTCAGGGATAACGTCCCTGCAATCTGCAAACATGGTCTCCTACCAGTGAGTCAACGCCCACCCTTCTCCTACTACATACTCCCACCTCTTCTTCTACCACATACTACCCATGATACCCTGTTTCACAGAACCGGGTCTCCGTCTCTCACCTTGGTTCCGAAAGGAAGAACGACAGATTTATATTTGGAAGAGCACGTGGGAACAGAAGCTTGTTGCTGTGCCAGTCTGACACTGGTCCCCTTGAGTGGTCCCTTCTGTAGTCGCACATGGACCGGAGGCATCCTAGGAAAGCTCTGCTGGCTGCTAGAACCATGCTCTTCTGAACTAAGAGGCGGTCACGGGGAACGGGCAGACGTCTAGTGTCAGTTGACTCCTCCAGTAGGTACCATCCAGAAGTCAGGAAATAGAACGAGTTACCCAGCCGAGCTCCCTATATGCCCTGCAGAGCCCCTTAGTGGAAGGCACAGCACAGTTAAGGTCTGGCCATTAACTTACACATTTTGTAAAAGTCCAGCAGCCTAAACATGAGTTACAAATACTAACATTAGGGTGGTTCCCGCTTTTCTTTCTTGTCCAGGACTGCAGCCAGGAGCTGTGAGAGACAGAGTCGTAGGAAGGAGTCGTGCGTATCGTGGAATATGAGAAAGCCCTGAGTGAGTTCTATCGTTTCTAGAATTGAGATATCCACCTGCCCCAAGATGTATAGCACCCCCTTGAGAGATAGAATATTATTTTCCATGCCAACTCCATGGCAGAAGAAGAGGAATAGGAAGAAGGAGAGAGGAGTTAAGAAAAGGAGGAGGGAGGAATGAAGCTCAGGGGAGAAGAAGGAAGGATGGTGATGTGGGGGCTGTTGATCTGAAGTCCAGTCTCACACATGCTGTGACCATGCAGGGAAGATGCTTAGCTGCCTCCTCTGATCCCCAAAGACAGTGAAAATCCTCCATTCCAGCTCCCACTGCTTAAGCAAAAAGCAGCTGTGCACCACACTTGGAAGTGCGGTTCTGACTCCGTTTCATCCTATTTCATTCCCTCTGGCTTTTATGTTTTCCATAAACGATTAATGAAACGTTCGCAGTTGGGGGTGGGGGGACAGGAGGAGGAGGAGCAATAAAGTCTTCTCATGGGGAGGCAGCATCGTCTAGCCACTTCCAGCAGTTTTCTCGCGTCTCCCTCGGCAGCTCCAAGGTGAGGGCTGGCCCACTGAGATGACCATCTGGACCCTGTCAGAAGGAAAACGCAGTGGCCCTTGTCCTCTCCCTGGTCTGGCAGCCTCGGAGGTCAAGGGTCAGGTATCTCTTTTCAGCCACACATCTTAGAATCTCCGTTTTCCACTTGTCGCATCAAGATGACAGTACCTACCTGCAAACGGAAAGGCAGCACCTGGCATAGAGTACGGGCACACGCTACTGTCACTAGTCATTCCTCACTTCAGAGTGATGAAAATGGCGACATCTACAGAAAGACTCGATTGCCCTTTCTCCTAATTTGTTGTTTAATTCTCAAAATGGTCCCATGAGGGGTGCTATCCATTTTAGAGATGAAAACACAAAACGTTTGCAAAATTAAATAGCAAATTCTGGGTCTTACAAGTGCAAAAGCAGAAGCCATGCATGACCATGCCATGTGCCCTTTCTAGAATCCGATTTTGCTCAGTGTTCTAGATTCTGGGACAAAGAAGAGACAATATAGCCAGGGCCCCATTCTCATGGCCAGGGCTGAGGTCAGATGATTGTCAGGTTCCCCCAGAAGACAGTTTGTCCCTGTGTGGCTCCCCAGTCCCCTTAGCCCACAGCAGAGCACAGCGTTAATCCTCTCCCAGCTCTGGCAAGGCTGAGGCACCCAGTTTCTACCCCTTAGTAAAACAAGAGTCTACCCAGACCAATTGTCTTTCAAACTGGCTCGGAAAATTCATGTTTCACTTGGCCTTGAACCTCTTCAGAAAGCCTGGCCAGAGGGTTACTGCTCCCCAGCGTCTGAAACTGGAGAGAAAGAATACCAGCACCAACAAAAACTGTGAGAAAAGCAACCGAAGTTGACTCAGACGCCATGTTGCCTCTGTGGTCAACCAGAGCCACTGTCTGTCAGAGACTGAGCAAGCTTCCAGATCCCCTCTGTGGGCTCGCCATCATCTCTCTATGGCCAGATTTGGCAACAACACGGCTCCAGCTAATAAAGGCATTCGGGAAATTTTGCAAATCTATGCTTTCTAAAAGGGCCCATTTACTAATAGTTCACCATTACTTTTTACCTCTATTTCTCTCAACAAAGAACCATTTTTGTTCCCAAGGGGTTCATTAGCTTTTTGGCCATTTTAGCTACTCTAATTCACATTACCAACCCAAATGGCTGAAAAATTTTTTCTTGTTGCTTTTTCCCAGCCCTTCACCAGAAAGAATCCTGTCAACTCTGTCAGTGTTTAATGGACTTGAAACATGTTTGCTATGACATTTTCCAAAACTGCAATTAGCAAAGAGTATTCTGCATTTCCCATAGGGTGGTTATAATCTTACCATAAATTTTATAGACAAAATGTATTCAGTTAAGGCCAAAAGCATTGTCTTAACTGACTCCAACTATCACTATGTGTCATACATAGTTTCCTTCTCCTTTACTGCTTCCATGAGCTGATGTTTGGAGCATGTGTGACCACGCTGGTTGTGTTGTTCCTCCCTTGTAGGGGTAGGTGGCTGTAAACCATTTGGAACGCAAGGCTCAGCTGGCAGAAGTGGGTCACTATAGGCAAGCCTATGAGGGCTGTCCTGGTCCCCACCTTGTTCTCTCTGCTTCCTGCCCAGCCACTACAGGAGAGCTTTGTCACATGCTCCCATGACTGTGTACTCCATTGTACCTTTTCCACCACAAGACTTTCTCTGAGACCATACACCAAAATAAAACTTGTCTTCAGGGGCTGGAAAGATCACTCAGAGGTTAAGAGCACAGGCTGTTCTTCTGAAGGACCCTGATTCAATTCCCAGCATCCACGTGGCAGTTTACAACTGTCTGTAACTCCAGTTCCAGGGGATCTGACAATGACATGCATGCATGCAAAAAAGCCCAATATACATTAGATAGCTAGATAGATGATAGATAGATGATTGATAGATAGATAGATGATAGATAGATAGATAGATACATAGATACATAGATAAATGACAGACAGACAGACAGATAGACAGACAGACCTTGTCTCTAGTGAGTTGTTCTGTCACATATTTTGGTTTCAGTGACATGAAAGGAACTGATTTGTTGGCCAAAGTAAGGACTTTAGCTCCCTGCTGCCCATCCTAAGTACAGAACCCGGAGTTCCTGCTTCTCCTGTCTTAGGTGTAGAACCCAGGGAGACTCAGGCACTTAGCAAGTGTTCTGCTTCTCAGATACATTCTTAGTCCCAAGATTTTCTAATTTTTTTTTTCAGCCAAAGAAGCCACAGGCTGGGACAAACGATTGCACTCCAAAACTGTAACTCAGGAGATTCTGGAAATGGAGAGAAAAAATCATCTTATGTCCTGTCTGTGGTGGCCCAAAGGCTTCTGGGAGACATGAAAAGGGAAAGCATGTGAGGCAGGAAGATTCTTCGGGTGCCTGGTTGGCAGCCGAGCTTTCTGAATAAATGCTTCTTTTTTTTTGAGAGGTCAGGGGGTAAGGGGATGGGCAAAAGGAACTGTCTTTTCCAAATAGCAAGACAAGCATGGAACATGGCATCTCTTGCCTTGTCCTGCAGCTGAGTGACCTGGGCAACGAGCGCACCAGGTGAAAACTCTGTCTTCTCTTCCTGTGTTCATTTTTTTCCAGCTGGTTTTCACAGAAATGTTAAAAATGTTAACCACTGTGGGATTCAGCAATGTCTACTCCAGAGCTAATGGTGTCTGGTCTTCACACATCCTAAAGAGCCGGGAGAAATAGGTAGGAAGCCAAACTGGGAAGGAAAATAAAAGAGTGAAGTCCACAAAGGTGGCTGTAATGAACTGTGCTTGTGGAAGCCAATGAAAACTTTGTAGGCCCAGATATAAATATTTTGCACCTTTCTGCCAGGCCCTGCGGTTTATTACAGGAAGCACGGCTTAGAAATTCATAGGCCAGGGTTAGGAATTGGAGAGCACAACTTGGACCCCTTCCCATTCCAATAAGAAGTGGCAGGTGAGGTTTTCCCGAAACTGTATGTTTAAGGCTGAGAAGGAAGGAGGGAGGGAAAGAATCACATGTTCTAAGCACACTGTATTTGCATACACATTATGCATGTTCCCAACACATACTTGTGCAGAGATGAGCAAATGTGTTCTGTGTCAGCAGCTGCTAGCTGTTTCCTTAAAGCTGTAACAGCAAAGGGTTTCTTCCTTTCTTCCTTTCTTTCTTCCTTCCTTTCTTCCTTCCATTCTTTCTTTTATAATGTTTTTTTATTTAAATTTGAAACAAGCTTGTTTACATGTCAATCTCAGTTCCTGTACCCTCCCATCCTCCCCTGTTCCCCCCACCAATTCCTATCCTATCCCCTTTCTGTTCCCCAGGGAGGGTGAGGCCTTCCATGGGGAGTCTTCAAAGCTTATTATACCATTTGGAGCAGGGCCTAGCCACCCCCCATGTGTCTAGGCTGAAAGAGTGTCCCTCTATGTGGAATCGGCTCCCAAAGTCCATTCATATACTAGGGGTAAATACTGATCCTTACCTGGGCTCCATAGACTGCCCAGTCCTCCTAACGAGCACCCACATTCAGGGAGCTTGGGTTGGTCCTATGCTGCTTTCCCAGCTATCAGACTGGACTCCATGAGCTCCCCTTGTTTCTCCAGCCTGGTCTTTCTGCTACCAAATCCGATCAGTTTGGAGGGGGGTGTGCATTATGCTGAGAAGAGGTCAGAGGTCATAACTGGGTTCATTTTTCAGGTTGCCCTTACCTGCTGCTTTACTCCTTCCTAGTCAGGGAAGGGGCTGTCAAGGAGCATGACAACATGCGTGTTTTATCTTCATGTCCCCAGACAACATCCATCAGAAGCAGTCCCGCTTTCTCACCATTGGCACAGTCACTAGTTTAGCAGTTCTCAGTCTGTGGTTTGTGACCCCTTCGGGGTCAAATGACTGACCCTTTCATAGGGGTCAAATATCAGATATCCCGAATACCAAATATTTACAATGTGATTCATAGCAGTAGCAAAATTGCAGTTATGAAGTAACAATGAAAATAATGCTATAGTTGGGGGTCACAGAATATATTAAAGGGACACAGCATTAGGAAGGTTGAGAACCACTGTCCTAGAAGAAGGTACTGGAGCCCCTGATCACCTGAAACTGGAGATATGGATAGATGCAGACCATCAAGTGGGTGCTAGAAACTGAACTCGGGCCACCTGCAAAAGCAACAAGCACTCTTAGCCGTAGAGCCATCTCTCTGGCACCCCACAAGTGGATTTCCAAATTCAGACTTTGTTCTCATCCTCGTGGCATCTGATTATGTACAGATAGTCTCAAATCTAATGTCCAGTCTCAAGTATTTTTGATAAGGGATACCCAGCCTGTACTGAGAGCCATGATTTCCACTCTACAAGATGCATAATTCAACACACAGCATCTGTAGTTTTTGTCCCATTGAGGAACTGACAAGTTTTTGCTCTCAGGTATTGTTGAAAGACTTGTGTGTGAATGGAAGAGTTTTGTGTTCTGATTTCTAATCCAGGTGAATTATTAACAATGATAAAGACCTCCATCTCAAGATCCTTCAGTGGGATCAAACCTACGGCTTTGCGCACACTAGGTAAGCAGTCCACCCTGAGCCCCCAGACTCAGCTCTGTGCCCTGCAGCTACCACTGAAACCAGGAGAGAACCAGCAGAAAATCCTAACAGGAAGCCTCTCATGGTGGGATCGGCTCAATCAGTCAAATCCTCTTGGCTTTTCTTCTTTCTTTTCTTTTGATGCAGCGTTGTACCTTTTAGGTTAAGGGGGAAGGATTTAAAACGTTCTCTTTGTACGTGTGTATAATCTAGGTAAATGTGCATAAACATGGAAGGCACAGAATCAGGACCACCAGCTATGAGTCTTGTCTCCTAGGCCATCCCTGGCCTTTGCTCCCTTGGGGGGCAGCCATTTCTGGAAACTTTGAACCATCAGCGTTACAGCACTGTCATCCTGGCATCCTACAGACTTGGCTAATGTCTTATATCTATTTTACTGGGAGTGTGGGATTTTTACCCCCGGGGGTCCCAGGCAGACTTTGTAAGAATGTGAAAATCAATATGAAAGGTTTGTCTGTAGTGACATGATTGTTAATGTTTTATTGATTATGCTATTGGTTGTAAATTTTCTAACTTAATAAAGCTTGAGATATTTTTTGCAGTAAAAAAACAGAGGCTATTAAATTAACTTGCATGCAACATGCAAACTGAGAACATGATACATTATAACTGCTTCAGCTGACACTGGATTTATCACCTATAAGTGGGCAGGAAAACACACCCATACAGACTAATGGAGGGACCCCAGAGGGACTGGATGAGGGAGGCTGACATAAAAAAGGGGGATGGGAGAGAGAAAGCATGGATGTAACTGTGTGCTAAGTACTTGGTATACTTAAAGAAATTGTCTTTATAAAGCCCATCACTGTTAGAATTAATGGACTGCATGTCAATGAGCCAAAAACAAAAGAGAAACATCCATACCGTAGCGTTACTACAAAAGGACTAGCAGTGTTCAGTCAATGGTGTTGGGGGTAGGGGTGGGGACACTAAGTGTGCAAGTAGCTTAAAAAGAAAACAGAAATTAACAACAGGCTCTGTAAGAGTTATTACATTCCAAATGTTTGTAGTTCAAGCAACACCCACCCCAACACAAACCATGTTCTGTATCAAGAGTAGAAAGCCAATGATCTAACTCAGTGACCTTACAAATGGTGCCTTACCCATAGATCTAGTGTAGTTATGGATAATGTCACTCTTTCTTTATGGCTGACCGGTACATATTGAATAGTCACCATCCTGCTGTAAATTACTGAGTTCAGACCAAAAGATGCTGATCCACACGGCTGTTAGACTCAAAAGTCTTTATCAGCCACACACCTTCGTCTCTTTAATACAGACCCCTAGGAAAGAAAACAAGGCTGTGTTTCATCATTCCTATTGGTCCTGCCATGAGCTTCAATGCACTATATCAAATCACTGCAGCTTTCTCAGCTTCATAACATGGAAATGGACTTGGAAGGAAGATGGAGATGAAAATGGCTATGAGATGGGCTCCATCAGCTCCAACAAGCAGTGATGTCACCTTCAGAGCCACAGTGAGCTGGTAGACTCCTCTGCAGTCTTCCTGATGCTACATGTTAATCACTGGAGCAGCATTCGGCTTTTTATCTCCTTCCAAACTTCCTGTGCAGGAAATGATTTAAGTAACTGTTCCGTAGTCACAAAAGCCTCCTGAGTCACCAATGCTTCTGTGAAATTGTAAAGCTTCTCATGAAGCCACTCCCACAGAGCTTTTATTTCCTCCAAAGAACATCAAATGGGGGAGAATTACATCTGGGTGCTAATTTCCCCAATTACAAGTGGTGGGCTTTCTTTCCACCTGCCAGGTTAATAACCAACTTGTTTTTATCACCCTAGCCATGGAAGGAAGATTGTGTAGCTGCAACTCTCTCTCCCTTCCTCCTCCCCACTCCTATTATCTCTAACATGTTTTTTTAAAGCTTTCCAATGGAGCCCTCCTCTTGAGAACGTCCCCAAATTGCTCTCCATTCCAAATCTCACATTAATTCTTCCACACTGTCAACAGTCATTCTCAACCAATAAGCATTTCGGTGAGACATGAGCCCTTTTCTTCTCTCTTATTTGAAAGTCGTCTGGGTGGCTCCTAAAACAACAGACCTATAGCTACAAACCCGGATTCTCTTTGACATTCACCTAGCTTAAATTGTAAGTGAGTGGCCTCTGAGAAAGCCCGCCACACACGTTTTTTTCCTTTTTATATGGTTTTGTAACTTTCGAGTTTAGATAAACTTTTTAACTGCACTCTTTAGAAATGCTTATAGCTAAGATACATTTGCATAATATTACATGTATAAAATTCAGATCGTATGATTATAGATGTCTTTCCTTGGGTAGAGAAAGAAAGCAGATGAAGACATGTATTGACCAGTCCTAGAAGACAGCCATGGACCTAAATTATGACTAAGGGGAACTTAGGTCCTTCTCTGAAAAGCACAAGTGAAACTCCCAGTCAGATCTTCGTCACAAGTGTCCTTTGAAGCCTGAAAGGGACAAGTTAGTGCGAATACAATGACAGGGAATCTGATCTTATGTCAGACAGCTGGGCTTATGTAGAGCCAGGACAGCTGCTTCAAAGGCGGATTTTCATCTACGAAAGGGAATGATGGCTTCTGTACTTCTTTATTGGAAGGCAATGAGGAGAAACATGAGAACACATTTAGCCTTAAAATGGTACTTGGCACACAGTGAACATTCAGCATCAGACATTTTTGTTTCTGGGTATACATACTCAGGTGTGGGGTGCCACAGATGGCCACTACCTGCTAACTTCCCTTTCCACACCTACAACACTAAACTAAATAAGAATTAGCGATTCGTTTGCAATTAATTAGCAAGTTAGCTTGATGAGTTCTAAGGGCAGTGATGGAGAGAGGGAGGTGTCCTGTCTGAGTCAACAGGCTCCTGCTGTCCCCTCTGCACCTGACTGTTCCTCCAAGTAGCTTCACTTCACAGAAATTGAAAAATGAAATACTTCTGCATAGCTTTTGCTGTTAGAACAAACCACCAGAGACTGAGCAACTGATAAAGAGGTTTGCTTAGTAGACAGCAGTGCAAGGCATGGTATTGGAATCAGCTCAGCTCTGGTGACTGCTCTGTGGTGGGTGGCATCACAATGGTGGAAGTGGATGGGAGACAGAAGGGTTATAAGGTGAGGCAGGAAGTTGGGATGGGCACAATGTCAATCTTCCACTAGGCCCCACCTCTTAAAGATCCTACCTTCTAGGACCATTTAACTTAGCCATCCATACAGGGAACCAAACTTCCAGACCATGGACCAATGTCACTATAGCAACCAAAAAATGCATAATGACACCTAAGGTGAGAACTTAAAAGCTACACAGAAACACTCATTTACAATGAAGAAACTGAGGCCCAAGGAGACAAAATGCTTGGCACTAGGCCCCCTGATTTAGCAGTCTGCAGTGGGCTGCAATCCAGTGCTTGCCCCCACATCCTGTGTTCTTCAAGAACATACAAACCCTTTTGGTCAGTCTCTTCCTCTCCCCTCTTTCTCCTCCCTCTTTTTAAAAGGACCTGCAGCCTGAGGTGGCCTCTTCATTTCTGGCTGCTTCTAGAACAGCGGGCTTCTCTTGAAGCGGGGAACCTGTGCGTCTCGCCTTTGCACCCGGCGCTCTAAACCTCAAGCGCTATGTGGCTGTGGACTTTGAAGACTCTCTTCTCTCATCTTTGCTCAAAATAGCACCTGCCGGTCCCGTTAGCCTCAGAGACTTCAGAGGATCCAACCGATCGGGCAAATCTATCACCTGGTGAACTGACCTACATTCTGCCTAATTGTTTCTGGCCTGACCGTGAACCCAGGTATCAGAGCCAAAAGGAAGAAAAAGTTGGCTGGATCTTAATGTGGTGAGAGTCTGTGGCCCTCCTTGGGCCACAAAATTAATAACTGTCAGGGAGAAATTTACAGACGAAAGAGCTTTAGCATAGAATTCATTTTTTTTTTTTTAAACAAAGGCCACACTTGCACTGATCTTTCAAGAAAAAGGAATTCTCAGAGCAATAACGTGCAGTTTCCCAGGGTCAGAGCCTCTCACCCCACTCAGCTGTTCTTCATGTTGGTCCAGGTTGTATTTTTATTACAAAGAGGGTCTACTTAGAAGTTATGCATGTGTGTGCATGTATGTGCATGCGGTTTGCAATGACATAGGTTTCTCTCCAAATTACAAAGTATTTCACCTTGTCACCTTACCACTAATAACATAAGAAACAAAAGGGTTTTGAAAGCATGAACCGATGATGCTGTACGAACTTATCCAAGGTGTTGCCAAGGCCGTCATCCAATTCATCTCATCTCCGTGATCTTTTTTAAGGCTTGGGTGGTAAAATCCCACTAGAGCACTTCAAAACCGATTACTTCATCCTGGTCTTATAGTTCAGTGCAGTCAACAGCTGCTGCGTTTCACCTCCCCACGCATTTCCAATGTGGACACACAGGTAGCATAGCTGGTGGAATATAACATGTTGGTTTTGTGTTAGCTCTTGTAGCTTTATCTGCCTTGGTGTGCAAAGGGAAGCTGGATGTAGGGCCCAGCATGGACCCCCGAGGCACCTTGAGCAAGCCTGAAGCTGTTGGCCGGAACTCCTTGCCCCAGAGCTGCTATCAGCTCTCCCTGTTTTGATAACACACCCCTTGTGGGGAGGAGCTAAGCCTGAAAATCCTGTTACTTTCTACTGTGCTGTAAGTCAGTATTTAAATGCTTTCCATCCCCTCAATAAATGACATTCGGCATTCCGACATTGCCATTGAACGAATGACCGGCTGTCTTGTCTCTTATTTCAATCTCTAGGCCTTCCCCTGGTTCATGGAACAGATCGTAGCATGGACGCTACACTGGGTCATTCATTATCTGTGTGTGTGTGTGTGTGTGTGTGTGTGTGTGTGTGTGTTTTCTTTTAAGTTTTTTCTTTCAATTGGCATGCACATTTCAGCATAAGAATGAGACTTCTTCCAATTTCTCCAGCCTTCAGGAGTAAATGCAAGATAAGAAAATGACAGCATGATGAACACATCCAAAGAAGCATCTAATGGCGAGAAGCTGTTTGTGGGACCAGTTGTGCCGAACTGGAGAATGGAACTGTTGGTTTGATTGCAGGGCTGTTTACAGACTTTTCTCCAGTTCCTTGGATAGCTCCAAGGCCAGACGTGAGCTCATCACTCTGTCTTTCTCCCACCTTCTCCCATGGGTTCCCGCCTCAGTGGTCAACACCACCATCCACCCAGCTGTGTGAATCCCATATCCAGCCACCAACCCATTGTTATCTTTGAAGAACCTCCCGAACCCATCTGTGTCTCTTTAACTCTGCCTGTGTGGTCAGAACCACATGTTGACTTCTGTGGTCCCCAGGCACTTTTGTCTCCCTGGATCTCTTCCATCATTAAAACAAAACACTTAAAATTGTGCTTTGTAACTGTTGGTATAAAGATTACTACTGGATTTATGACTAGATATTCATTTGCAATTCTGATTGTATGATAAACTAAAAATTAAATCATTTTTTATGGCCATTAGAATGTGCTACGGAACTGGGCGCTGTGCCTGCTTGCCTAGCAGCCAAGTTGAGTTTATTCATGCTGCTGGCCCACACCTGGATGCTCTCATTACTGGTTATTTGATCTCTGCAAGGCCAATGTAGGTAATCCAGCTGCAGACAGAGGGCTTAAGTATTCAAATTTGCCTATAAACCACCAAGACTATGCTTTTAAAAACACACTTTTTAATTAAAAAGAAATTCCTATAACAAAATTCACCATATTAGCCATTTAAAAGTGCTTAGTGAGTTTTAGGATATTTAAAATCTTGTCTAAGCACCAGCACTGTGTGATTTGGGAACATGTCCTACCTTCTGAATTCCCCCTCTCCGAATCCCTGATAGTGGCAGGAGGACAATTCCTTTCTCCGCCATGCCTTCACCTTTTCTTGGAGTCCTGTATCACCTTTCATTCTGCCTTTTAATATGTCTCACAAGTTTGGCCATGCCCGTGCTTTGCATCTTTTTATGGCTAATTAAGAACTCACTGTAGGGCCAGAGAGATAGCACAACAGCTAAGAGTGCATTCTGCTCGTCCATGGATTACAAATTCAGTTCCCATCACCCACTGTCAGTGGCTCACAACTACCTTTATCTCCCAGCCTAGGGGATCTGCTGTCCTCTTCTTTACTGTACCTACACATGTGTATGCATGTGTGTGCTCACACACACGTGCATACAGACACAGACACAAAATTAAAAAATAAAATCAGTGTTTTAAGAGTCATTGTTTAGATATAACATAGTTTCGCCTACTCAGTCAATTGAAGGACATTTGGATTGTTCCTCTAAAATGTTTGCATTTTTCACATACAATTTTCCTGACAAACATTCCCAGTCCTCTTGGCTGTACACCTGGTCATGAGGTTGCTGGATCACAAGGAGACAGTTCTGAGGAATTGCAGGCCTGTCCAGCTGTGTGGTTGTGCCCACCTATCAGTGTAATAACACAGACTCTCGATGTCTCTGCATCTTTACCAACATGGCTGCTTCCCTTCCTTTAAATTGTAACCATCCTAACGGGTCTAAGGTGTTGCCTCGTGGTTTACATGTTTCTATAGTGACTGAGGAGTCAGAGCATCTTTTCATGCATCTACAGACCACTTGTATTCTCTTTGGCAAGATTTCTATTGCAGTCTTTGCTTTTTTTTTTTTTTTTTTTGCATATCAGGTTAATTTTCTTTAGGTGCTTCAGTGGCAAGAGCATTTTAAAAACTAATCACTAATCCTTCCTCGGATGCATGATTCTACATCATGGGTTGTCGTTTTACTCTCTTCACTGTATCTTTTAATGAACAAGTTCCAATTTTCATGAAGTATAATTTAACTATTTTGACTTTTGTTTCTTTAGGCCTTTGATGCCTTGTTTAGGAAATGATCACCTAATCCAATATTTACGCCTTCATTTCCTTCAAAGAGCTTTATACCTGCCACATAGAGGTCTGTGGCCCACTTTTGCTTCATTTGTACACACGCTGTGTGGTGGCTGGCCAACATATGTGGAATGTAATGGCTTGAATGCAATATACCCCCCCCACACACACACACTATTAGTCTCAGGCATTTGAATACTTGCTCTCCAGTACAAGCTTCTGCACTGTTTGCAGAAGCTTGGGAGGTGTGAACTTGCTGGAGATACCATGGGGGCGGGTGGGCTTTGAAGAGTTCAAGCAAAGCTCCATTTCCAGTTTGCTTTCCTGCTTCCTGCTTACAGTTTAAGATTCGAGCTCACAGGGTTGCTCCAGCTGCCATGTTTGCCTACTGCCACACTCCCTGCTGTCACAGTGATAGACCTTCATTCTTCTGGAACCATGAGCCCAAACGAACCCTTCCTTCCATAAGTGGCCCTGGTTGTGTTGCCTTACAACAGCAACAGAAAAATAACGAACACACGGATATCCAGTGCTAACCTACATGCCTGATTGAAAAGACTATTCTGTCCTCATTGAATTCTTATTAGAGGTCAATTGACCCCACGTGTAAGAATTTATTAATCTATTCCATGACTTGCTTTTCCCATCCTTGTACCAGAACTGCATCATCATCTTGGTTACTACAGGTTTTAAATTGTGAAGTACCCTGATTTTAATCTTTTGCAGCATTGAATTTTCATAAGATTTTAGTATCAGCTTGTTGGTTTCTGAAAACAACAACAAGGTTGCTGGAGTTTGATGGGAGATGTCATTCTGTAAAATATGTTTCTTGTATTGGTTAATGAATAAAGCCCTGTTGGCCAATAGGAAAGGGAGATAGGAGGGACTAGGAGACAAAGAGGAAGTAGGAAGGAGGAGTCAACATGGAGAGCCTGGAGAGGTCACATGCCAGCTGCTCTGGCCGGTAAGATGAGCCATGTGGAAATACTTAGAATAGTAGAAATGGGTTAATAATTAAGACAAAGCTAGCCAATAAGAAATGATAGTAACTGGCCAACAGGATTGTATCAAATACAGAGTCTCTGCGTGTTATTGGGGGCTGGCGTGGTGGCGGGACCAGACCGGTGGCAGGGAAAAACCTATTCATAACAGGAGTTCTGATAGGAAGCTTGAAAACAACTTAGGTGCCTTTCCTGTGATGACCATTGCCCAGGTGTCCTCATTGAGTGTTGGCGTTAAGTAACTAGCTGGAGGTTTCTGTGGGTGCCTTCCATCCTTTCTATCCCTACTTTCTAAGTGTTCCTATTACATTTTGTTTTTATGGAAAGAGGGCTAGAATTTTTCAAATGCCTTTTTTGACTTAACCATATTTTTCTTGGTTTATTGTATTAATGTATTGCATTGTATTGACTGATTCTCACTTACATTGTCCTTTGAATATGCTGCCAAAGTCAATTTGCTAATATTTTGATGAGGACTTTTCCATCTATATTAGTAAGAGACAATTTGTCTACAGGGCTCTTCTGATGTCTTGGGCTTGATGTTGTGCTAACACTAGCCTCATAATAGGTTAAGGAGTTTTTCTTACATATTTTTTTTTTTTTTGGAAATATTTAGAATAAGTAACGTTAATTCTTTAAGTCTTTGGTAAAGTTCAGTGAGTGCATTTTCCCCCTCTTACCTCCTCTTTGTTTAAAGCTCTCTAGGCTTGCTGTTTCTTCTTTGATCACCGTGGCTAGTAGTGTGTTTCAAAGATGTACATCCTAAAATCCTGTGTTGACACAGTTCTGTACTCCTTCCTATGCTGTTGTCACCACAGTTATATCTTTACTACCCATCAGTATAAACTTGTGCAACTTGTTTCATAAAATTATCGCATGCCAGGTAGGGATCAATAGTTACAACCAAGTGATATATTAACTCTGTGTTGCAGTTTCTTATGTAGTTATTGATAGTGTAGGCTCTCTCACGCAGATTTGACTAATGAACCAATGACTTTTTACTTTAGACTATGATGTCTTTTTAGCATTTCTTACAGTGTGGTCTATAGTAACAAATGATTTCAAATGTATGTGGGGACAGTTCCATTTATCCTATGTGGGTTTTAAAGATTATTTTTGTAATTTTAAATTCTCTGTGTATGCAGAGCCTATCTCTCTGTAGGTATGTGCATATGAATTCACGTATCCACAGAGGCCAGATGAGTTAGACCCCTGTGAATCTGGAGATATAGGTGGCTGTGAGATATCTGACAGAGGTTCTGGGAACGCAGATCCTTTAAAAGAATAGTGCATGCTCCTAACCCCAGAGCTATCTCTCCAGCACCTTCTCCCATGTTTCAAAAATTTTGTTGAATTATAAAGGAATGTTTTTTCTTCTTTCTTTGTGTGTATGTATAACATATATGTGTGTGTGGTGCATATGCATGTATGAGTGTGAAGCATATATACCACCACATGGGCTGCACACCAGAGGATGCTTGGGATGTCAGAAGACAACCTTGGGTACAGGTCCTTGCCTTCTACCTTGCTTGAAAAAAGACCTTGTTTTTTATTGCTCATCTCTGTGTGTGCCAGGCCAGCAGGTTGTGGTGGTTTCAAATAGGACTAACCCCTGTTAAGTTCATGTGATTCCTATTGGTGGAGCTGTTTGGAAAGGGTCGGGAGGTGTGGCCTTGGTGGAGGAGATTTCACTGAGAGTAGGCTTTGCAGTTTTAGAAGACTCAACCATTCCTAGCGTTCTCTTTCTTCCTCCTATTGGCAGCTTAAGATGTGAGCTCTCAGTTGTTTCTGCTGCCCCGTCTTTATTCTACCATCATGGACTCTAGCCCTCTGAAACTGTAAGCCCAACTAAACACTTTCTTTTATAAGTTGTTTGGTCATGGTGTTTTATCACAGCAATAGAAAAGTAACTAAGACACAGGCTCAAGACCTTATGCTTTATCTGCCTTCCATCTTGCTATAGGAGTGTTGGGACTGTAGCTACTACATGGGTCCTGGGGTTTCAAACTCAGGTCCTCACACTTGCACAAGGCCTTTATCCACTGAGCCACCTCCACAGCCTTACATAGACTTTTTAATGGAAAGTTTTTGTTATTTAGTGCTTTGAACATGCCCCCACCATGCACACAGAGTTTTCTGTTTTCATGATTCTTATAGAAAACCAGTTATAATTTTTATGGATAAACTAGTTTCATATTTCTTTTTACCCCTAAAACTGTATGTTTTGGCTTAGGCTCATGAGAGCTACTTTCCCATGTGTGTGAGATGAAACAAATACCTCTGACCATCTTCTGTAGAGACAGATGTCATCTGCAGATCTACCGCCTGCTCCAGAGCAGTTCAATACTTTAGAGCCTGCTAATGCTGCATTGTCAGACAGGACCAAGTACTACAGGGCTTATATATTCTCAGGTCAAACGCCCTCATGTACTTTTGCCCTCCAAGTCTTCCCTGTACTTCTATGGTACCTATCCAGCACCTCCCAACCTCCCACTCTTGTCTAGACAATTAGAACTTTATACTGTGATAACCTGTAACCAAAAGGTTAGGTATCCTCCCGAAAGCTGATGGAAAAGTGTAGGTACAACGCAGATGTGTGTTCTCTGTGCAGGAGGAGATCGGGGGTCTCAGGACTGTCAGTTGTTGTCTGTGCGGTTGACATAAATTTTGCTAATGTTAATGGAAATGTACCATCATGATTTGCCAAAACCATTTGCAGCTGTTGAGTTGGAGTGAAATAGAAAGCAATTGTGGAAAGAACTCACGAGGCTTCGTACTCCTGTGTGTGAACGCGTGCGTATTTTAAAACTTCTAGATACATATAATTTCCCTCTAATGTGGCAATTTTTACTTTTCTTTCAAGTTATTTCAGATGTGAAGAAACTACAGCAAATCCTATCATTCCAAAAGCCTGTCTGGAAGTGTGCTTTCTCTGTTCTAAGGAAATACTGGCTTTTCTTTCTAACACATACACCTCTCAGGAAAATATGCCCCTTCATCCTTCCACAGAGTGCTGAATAGGATATGTTATTCCTGTGAAGTCATAGGATTCTTACAGTGTTCTGGAATGTCCAAGGTCCTGCTTTTAGGCCAGGAGTGGCAGTGTCCCTGGCATGTGATGTTACTACAAATAAGTCACCCAATACAAAGGGTACAAGCCACAGCTTCTGCAGCCAGTGTTTAGAACACAAGCTGAGATAGTTGGTGGCACCTGGAAAATATCGTCCTGACAGAAGTGTCTCCTAAGGTGGAGAAGGTAACGAGCCATATTCCTCTTGGGGACTTCTTCCTGGAGCATCACCTCCCACTGGGAACCAAGTGTTTAAATACATGAGCCTACGAGTCATTTATCATACAAACCACCACAAATAGTCCAAGTATCACAGTAGTTTGTAGGGCAAAGATCCAAGCCAAATCCACAAAAAGCTCATACTCAGTCTAAAACTCAAGAGGCAGGACAAGGACTCACACAGCATCCGGGGATAGTCCTGGTAAGTTCAGAATTCATTGGTTTGCCAAGTTTGGACTTTGTTACAACGTCACTTTGGTGAGTTATGGATACCCTTTATTCTAAGATGAGTAGGAGTGTGTGTGTGTGTGTGTGTGTGTGTGTGTGTGTGTGTGTGTATGTGTGTGTGTAAACTCTGGAGGTGAGAGTTGGGATATCAACACATTCTATCTAATCTATAGGGAACTAAAACATCTTTCTGTTCCTGGAAAAATGAGACTCATTGTGATTAGAAGGTGAACACACACACACACAAAACACACACACACACACACACAGAAACACACATACACTCAACAGACACACACATACACACATACACAACATACACACAGAGACACACATACACTCAACTCACACACACACACAACACACACATACACATAAATCCACAGACACACACAGACACACAGACACCCAACATACATACACACAGACACACACACACACCAGACACACACACACACACACCAGACACATTTCATTCTTTGAACTTATGACTGCTATCAAGCTTACCCAATTCAAGATGAAATAAATAATATCCACATAAGAAGTAAACTAAAGTTTGAGGTGGCAGTAGGGTTTTCAGCTATTCTCCAACTAAAACTCATGACCTTGAAGACGAGGTAGACTAGGGGGTGGGAGAGGAGGGCTAACCAGATGATGGCTCAGTGGTTAAGACAGCTTACTGCCATTTCAGAAGACCAATGGCAGCTGCCAAGTAACTCCAGTCTCAGGGAGTATGGTGCCCTTTTGTGGTCTCTGCAGACAATGCATGCACGTGGTACACATATACTCACTGTCTGAGTTTGTATTGCTGTGATGAAACATCATGACCAAGCAACTTGGGGAGGAAAGAGTTTATTTTGCTCACACTCCCACATCACTGATCATCACTCACTGACAAAATATGAGATTAAAAACTCAAATAGGGAAGGAACCTGGAGGCAGGAGCTGATTCAGGAGCCATGAGGAGTGCTGCTTAGTTAAAGCTTGCTCTCATGGCTTTCTCAGCCTGCTTTCTTATAGAAACCAGAACCATCAGTCTAAGGATGGTCCCACCCACGATGGGCTGGGCCTTCCCTCACCAGTCACTAAGAAAATGTCCTTATGTATAGTCCCATCTTATAGAGACAGCTTCTTACTTGCATTTCCCTCTTCTCAGATGACTTTAGCTTGTGTCAAGTTGACATAAAACTACAGAGCGCACTCATGTGGGCTCACACACGTAAAAGAGAAGTGGATTGACAAGCTAACTGCCTGCAGTATACCAAGGTTTTTACATCTGGGAAAGGAACTATTTTCATTTGGGGAAGGAGTTTTTGTGTAGGCCAGAAGTGCAGGCCTGCCCATCCAACTAATGCCAGTGAGCACACTTGCCTCATCATTATCACAACAGAAAGATGTCCCCACACAATTCCAATGGTCCCCTGGGGAGTGTTGTATGGTCTAGCAGCACTGAGTACAAATGCATCCAACCAGCTGTAGCCAGGCTTCCGAACTATATTGCATGCAGTGCCGGTGAAAAATTCATGGGAAAAGATGGGGTTTGTCTTAGAAAGTCTAGATTGTTGTGATTGATAAGCCTTGACAAGTTCAGAACAACATTGAGTGACACATGCATGTAGAATAGAGGAAAAACATACAATGTGACATTCCACAGCCTGAGACAACCACGGATGCTCAGAGTTGAATTGCCGTTTTCCTCACTTGCTCTCTGCTCCAGAACTAAAACACCCCATTTCCAACCTTGCCTACCCATCATTTCCCCCTGGGTTGTTCTTCTATTTTCCTCCACTGAGTGACTCATTTCTCCCTCTGACCACGTCTTCATTCCCTGGGCACTGATGTGTGTACCACTCCTTCATCATTGGAACCCAAATTGCTTTGTAATAGCCTTTTTGTTCAGTTCAGCCACCAGAGCAGCCAGGCCTGGGCAGTAGCCTTCCACGGGGCCCTGATCCAATCTTGCTTCAGCCACAGAGACAGAACTGAAATTGAGATGGCAGACAAGAGCAGGGACACAGTCCCAGTTCTGATGGCCCCTCAGTCAGATTCCCAGAATGTGACTAATATGCCCAGTGCAGTTGGGTTTGAGGTTCTAAGAACGGGCTGCAAATACCATCTTCTGGATTTAACTGAGAGTTTGGTGGCTCATGAATCTGCAATGTCTAAGATTTAGTTTTAAGCACAAGCCAATCCAAGAAATGCAAATGACCCCAGGAAATTATAAATGAGATTTGATCATTATTTCTTCTGTGTTGTCTTCATTGCAAGAAATTGTTTACCTCGGCCTGGTGGCTTAAGTCATTAATCCCAGACACTCTAGTGTCTGAGGCAAGAAAATAGCAAACTCAAGTCTTAACTGGGCTACAGAGTGAGTTCAAAGCCAGACTCTGTATCAAAATAAAAAGTAGGGATGTAGTATGGTGACAGAGTACTTCACCAGTCTGTGAGAAGTTCTCAGTTCAAGTCCCAATACTTCCGTTATCATCATCATCATCATCATCATCATCATCATCATCATCATCATCTCGATTTGGAAAACTCACTGTGTTGGGTAGTTCTATGTCAATGTAACAAGCTGGAGCCATCCGAGAGGAGGAAATCTCAATTAAGAAAATCCCTCCATAAGATCAGGTTGTAGGCAAGTCTAAGGCATTTTCTTAATTAGTGATTGATGGGGGAGGGACCAGCCCATTGTGGGTGGTGCCATTTCTGGGCTGGTGGTCCTGGGTTCTGTAGGAAAACAGGCTGGGCAAATCAGTAAGCAACTCTCTTCCATAGTCTCTACAGCTGCTCCTGCCTCCAGGTTCCAGTCCTGCTTGACTTCCTGTCCTGACCTCCTTCAATAATGGAAATATGATGTGGAAGTGTAAGCCAAAAAACCCTTTCCTCCTCAACTTGCTTTGGTCATGGTGTTTCATCACAGCAATAGAAAACCTGGCTAAGATACTCTTAGAGATGTTGGTAGGACCAGTTGGTAGAACATGAGACTCACACTTGATTATGACTGACAGAGGCATTAAAAAGCCCCCTTTGCCATCTTCTTCCAACCTGGTACTCTAATAAGCTCCTTTGTTCTGTTGCTCAAATACAGCAGAGTCCTGGGCTCTCCTGTCTTAATATAATGTACCCCTTAGAAATCTCAAAAGGCAAAGAAAACTGTGAGCCTCTGGCCCAGATGAGGCCTGGTTCCCCAGAAGGCGCCAGAGAGCTGCTACCCAAAGCGGGGACACAGTGCTGAGTAGCCAGAACCTGCCAAGTCTGTGCTGCTGGCCTGCAGGGAAGTAGTGAAGTCTTGAAAGAAGGTGTGTTGTGACATGGGTACAGCTGTGTCAAGGACCCATTGTCTGAGACCCGTAGGAAATGGTGAAGATCCTGGTGGGATGTTCAGAGAAACAGTAAAACCCTCCTCTGGTCTGAATATGAGTGTTGGCAGTGTGTGCAAGTATGAGTGTTCAGGAGAGTCAACAACTGCAGCTTCCTCCCCCTGGATGCTTACAGCTAGAGACTGCTGGCCCCAGACTCCTCCCGCTGTGTTGTACAGAATAGATCTGCTGGGGTTTTGGGTTGTTGCACTCCATCAGAGTGCAAACATCCACCTGACCTCAGCTCTTCTGTACATGTGTCTGTCCTCAGAAGCTACAGTGTCTAAGATCTCCCCACGCTGAACTGTTAAGTGTTTGACAGCAGGAAACTTTGGCATCAGACACTCATTTATACAGTAGAAAGAACGACTGTGGAAAGACCCACCCATGGTGTAAGATTGAGAAGACATGAAATAAGAGAAAACAGGAAAGGAAAATTCTTGGTACAATGAATACCACAGGTAAAGAAAGGCAAACGAGAAGTCAGAAAAAGCAAAACCCCACCATGAAAACCTAATTTCTCTAATGCCTGTATTTTCCTCCAGATTAATTCTTAAAAACCACCAATCCATTTCAAAAATGGGCCAGTGATATAAACAGTTCATAGAAAAGTAAATACAAATTTCTCCTTAAAAAAAAAAAGTACATCGCTCATTTACAAAATACAAATTAAACCAATCCAATTTCTCTTTTTCTTCTCAGATTAGCAGTGATACAGAAGTTCAATAAGATATTCAGTGAAGTGTGGAGGAAGGAGAATTATTTATCACCTCGGGGGAAATAAATTGGGGGCCTTCAAAGGTCAATATAGTCATATCTATTAAAATTACAAATGCGCCTACCCTTTGACCCATCAGTTTTATTTCTAGGTCTGTGTCCGATGGGTACCCCACACATTTGCAAATTGATGTATGCACATATTGCTTATGGTGACACGCAAGAGTGGAAGACTGGGGACTGTCAACGTGGTCCTGGGTAGAAGCACAGCCAAGGAAATACTAGTCAGCTGTTAAAAAGGGTGAAAGAGCTCCACCACCCACAGATAGAAAAAAAGGAAATAAAAAGAAAAACAAGGTGTGAAACAAAGTGCAAAAAGGAGACAAAACAAGATGTTTTGTTTTCTTGAAATCTTCCCTTTTCATCCTGTCAGCCTCACGGCCCCTGGCCCCAGGACCTCAGGATCCCCACACCCCGTCCTCTCTCCTTCAGAGTGAACTCCATTCTGACTGGCTCATATTCTGTTTGCACTTTGACACTAACCTTCATTTTGACTCGATGGGCTCTGCTCAAAGAACACTCGGAGATAAATGCAGATAGCTTCGGTTACTACTTGGAAGGCACAAGGCCTGTGACCCTGGCTGGTATAGCTTTCTAGGCAAGCTTGCACATAATCTGAGAAGCCTACACACTGTAAATGATCTTCCAGGTCCCACCCCCTCCAAGCCCAGCTGCAGGTGTTTAGAATCAGTGTTCTTCTTTTCACGTGGGATGAAAAGTTAGCCGCGACAGAAGCTGTGCTAACAGTATAGGTGAGAGCTGTCCAGAGATCGGGCGAAACCCTTTGTCCGGAAAGGGCGGACAAAGTTATTTTCTGGTGTGGATGGCAGGGGGGGATTAAGTGTTGCAGCGGGGGTTGGCGGGAGGTGGAGGAGAGCTGGTAGAGCCACAAGAGGATCAGTGACCCACAGAACCAAATTCTTGTAAATGTGATGCCCACTTGTGATTCAGTCCTTCTCCCGGTGAGAACACACGGAACAGGGGCATCAGGTCCCTAGCAGAGACCCAGCCAGTTCAGTCCTCAATAGATTCTGAGACACAGAAGACTCTTCTTAGGCAGACCCTATGATGCTTTTCTAGAAACCTCCTAGCAAGGCACATGTACACATCCAGGCTAATGACCCAGAGGATGCCAAACTAAACTCCATTTTCTGTTTCAAAGACATGTGAAGTCTTGGCACTTTACCCAGGGAGTTCTTACATGAAGTAACAACCGCCATGTGCTTTCCGATGTCAGAGCCCCATAGAATGTGCAAACGAGTCCCAGGGCAGACCAAGGAGCCAGGCACGGGGCGCATCTGCTGGTTTTCGTCTCCGAAACCACCATGGCACTGTGGTTACGCTCCCCCCATTCACCCCAACAAATACCGTGCTTGCCATGAAAGCACTACCTGGTGACTGGTCCTTGCCAGCAGGGGCCCACGCATGGCTCCCCGAGTAGCAACTACATACAAAGAACAGTTCCATGCATTGACAGGAATGGCAGTCAGACTCCTGTGGTTTCTGTGTGCTTAACTAAAGCTTACAGCCTCCTCTTGGAAGGTACAAATGAAAATGTAGGGTTTGTTTTCGAATTTGTAACTGTTTAATTGGTCCAATAACATCTGTCCTGAACCTTGAGCCATTACCCACCAAGTCACAGAGGTACCGCAGGCTATGTGACTCCTGCTTCTGCCAGGTACCATCACTCACACCTCTCTAAGAAGATCCTGCAGGTCTATCCCAGCTCTGATCCCTGCACAAAGCCTCTTCCCCAACATCAACCTCAGGGGTCAACTCATGTTGACTAGCCGAAATGGCTAGAAACATGGAGACTCGTTTTAAAAATTTCATACATACAATGAACATTTGATTTCACCCTAAAAGCAAATGTCAATTAATTTGCCAACTGTCCCGGGCCACTGAATCCTGACCACCATCCCCACCAAACATTCACAGCCAAGTAGAAGAGAGAAAGAGAGTAGTATTCCCCTGTGAATGTTGTTATCAGAATCAGAATGGAGACAGCTTTTGTCGAACCCTGACAAGAGACAATAGAAAGTACTGCTGAGGGAGCTGGGTGGTGGCATATGCCTGAAATCTCAGCACGTGAGAGGCTGAGGTAGGAACACTGAGAGTTTGAGGTAGGCCTGGGCTATATAATGAAATCCTGTCTCCAAAGCCCATGAACAGAGAGAGAAGGGATGGCTCAGTGGTTAAGACACTTGCTGCTCTACCAGAAGAGCTAAATCCATGCACTACGATCCATAACAGATGGCTCCTAACTCTCTGTAACTACAGCTCAATGACCTCTTTTGGCCTCTGTGGATACTGATATATACACAACATACACATAAATAAATTTTAAAAATAAATCTCCCACTGATTCATAAATAAACTAATTACTTGAAGCCAGGAGACTATGATGGACAGGAAGTAGTGGACGTATGTCTGATAGAAAGAACTATTCTCAAAGGAGTCTGGCAGACCCAGAACCTAGAGCAATAGCCACTGCTGCCTTGTGTAAAGTTCCTCTTGCCAGGGCATCTGTCCAGCAGCTGTCTGATTAATCTTGGACTGGTGTCACTCTTGCTATTGATCATGTCACCAAGAATTATTGATCTGAGCACCACCTGTCATCCTCTTCATTTGCTTATCAAAACTTGCCCCTTGTATCCACCTGCACGATCACATATGGTTGCTGGGACACAACCCTTCCCACTGCAATGCTCTGCTATTTCCTGATGAGTTAACAAATAATCTTTGGGAATTGTTCCTCTATGGTATCTAGGTGACATCCACCAATTGTTTGGCTAATTAAAAGGAATTCCAGAGCCTAGATGCCACCCAATATACTATTAGCTTAATCTACCTCTTGGATGAATTGGAAAACTAAGTCAGAACAAGCATCAAGAAAAACTGAGAGTATGTATCTTAAATGTCTCCAAAAGGGAATGCCATGGAGATCCAAACTCACCTGCTCCCTAAAACCCAATAAAGACTCCAAAATATGTGGCCCCCAGTGTCACTGCAGGAAGTTCGGGCACTGAGTGCAAAATGGTTGAGTAAATGTCATGGAAAGCAGGAAAGTTTCCCCATCTGCTTGTCTAGCCAGGCAATGGTCTCAATGCCCAGTCATCAAGAGATGCAGGGATCTCACTGAAGTGAAATATGAATAGCAGGTATGTTAAAGGGTATAACGTGGCACCTGGGGACAATGACTAAGAGTCCTCATGTTGGCCCTTAAGACTTCATCCCCACCCAGCTCTAAGGAGGCTGTCAGCTTGGAAGTTATCCTCGGGCAGAAAATTGAACCATAACAGGGAAGAGATATGTACCAAAGCCCAAAGTCTGAGATGATCCCAAGTGGAGAGAGCACAGAGCTGTGTGCACAGACAGGTGGACAGAGTCCCTGCCTTCTTGTTAGGAGTTAAAGCGGACTCTAGAAAAGTGCATTGCATAGTCATATCAGCATTTGAAAACAGTCACCTCGGCAGCAGAAGAGGCTCCACATGATTGAGGAGGCATCCCTGGGACATATAGACATGGGATGACTTCCTGGGGGAAGAGCAGGTGTGAGATGAGGAAGGGTATGCAGTGAAGATACAGCCATTCATGCAGCTCAGCAGTCTCTCTGACTTCTCCCACATCAGACTCCAGGACACCCTATGACTTTGCAGTTAGTAGACCCGGAAAGACCTAAATGACTGACCAAAGGCACAGCCCAAGCAGGGCAGAGTGCTGACTATGAAATTTTCAACCCTTGGCCCATCTCTCACCAGGAAATGTCATTTCACTTTGAATTAGATGGGGTTTCCAGGAAATACTTGGGTATACAGTGGAACTGAGGAATAGAGGTCAACTTCGCAATTATAAAACAGCTAGCTTTTTGGAACGAACCAGAAACCATCAATCATATACTCAGAGAACAGCTAGAATTAAAATGATGTCTGCACTCTCCTGCCACTGGGGACCACATGGGTGACTGTGATATGTGTATGGCAGGTGCTTTGGGGAACTGAGCTCAGCTGTATAACAACCATAAACAAGTGGGAGAGAAAAGGGAGGGTCTTCTACCGAGCCATCAACATGGAAGACTAGGCAACCATAAACCAGTGCGTCTACAATGGTCCTCATGGATCCTCCCACGACACAGACAGTTCTTGGACCATCTACAGTATGGACAGAATGTCACTAACCCCAAGAAAACTAATTCCACTTCATTCATTCTACTTACTACTTACTATAGCTTGAATACAAATTATCTCCTAAGGGTTCATGGGCTGTTGGCATGGTGCCTGATGCAATGGTTCTGAGAGATGGTGGGAACCTTTAAGGGATAAGACCCATGGGGGAGTCATTGGGGCACCCCTCTCAGAAAGAAGTAATGCATCTTGTAGGAATGGTTTAATGTTAGAGTTTGGATCTCAAATATCACCAAATGGCCCAAATATTAGAGGTGTTGTCACCAGCATGTGATGCTATTGGAAAGTAGTGGGATATCAGGAGTAGGGACTTGGGAGAAGGAGGCCATTGCCAATAGGTGCCTGAGAGAAATATTGGGACTCCCATCTCTTCCCCTCTGTGTCCCACTGCCTTGAGCAGCAGTGTTCCACTGGGATCTCATGCCTTGCTACACAGTTCAGAAGCAACACCCTCTGGTAGACTGAAATCTCTGAAACTGTAAGACAAAATAACTCTTTGTTCTTTGAAAGTTGCTTATCTCAGATATTTTGTTACCTAGGTGGAAAGCTAGAGGATAGTTACCATGAAAGTGAGCTTGACTTTCTAGGTTATTTCTCACTTCCTCTCTCACAGTGTAACCTCTTTCATATGTGTCCCTGACATGTGGCACAGTCCCTCATATGTCCTCCCTGGAACCTAAGGCTGTGGCTGGGTTCTTAGATCTCAGGACTTCAGACTAACAAAACCTTTCTTTACAAAGCACCCAGTCAGTCAACAATAGTTTGCTAGAGCAACCTGAATGAACCAAGCATTCAAAATACTGTATAGTTCTACCAGAGTAATGAACAGGTATGAATACTGTCTGGGATTTTAGAGATTATGAACCAGAAGAATAGTTAGACAGCTCTTTTTTCTGTTTAGTGACTGGAAATAAACATTAGCTAGTGTCTTTAGACCATCCAAACAGCCCTGTGCCCAACTCGTGCAATGCCTAGAAGGGGCTGTGATGGGAGATGTCATTCTGTAAATGTGTTTCTCTTATTGGTTAATGAATAAAACACTGTTGGCCAATAGGAAAGCAGGATAGGTGGAAATAGGAGACAAGGAGGAGAGATGAAGTTGTAGGGAGGAGGGTCAAGATGTAGAGACCAGAGAGAGCAGAACGCCAGCCCCTCTCTCTGATAAAATAAGACCACATGTAAATACTTAGATTAATAGAAATGGGGTTATTTTTCAGACAGAGCTAGCCAATAAGAAACTAGTAACTGGCCAACAACATTATATCAAATACAGAGTCTCAGTGAGTTATTTGGGGGCTGGTGCGGCTCTGGGCCCAGGCTGCAGGGAAAAACCTTACTCATAACAAAATGGCATCCAACGGGGATTGAAGAACTTTCACTTAAAACTCGATGAAAGCTTAAAAAAGGGCTTTAGAGACAAAAGAACAAAGACAAACAAGGCTTCTTGGTAACAGCATTTTTCTCAGTTGGGCTCCGTTTTGCTAGAGACAAGCAGAGACTTGTGTGGCTCCTTTAAGGGAGGTTTCCTGACTCAGCATAAGCAGCAAAAAACCTCAAGGCTTTTAAAGAACTCTGCTAACCATTTACTGGTGTATACGAGAGCTGGCAATGGCAGTGACCCCAAGTGACCCCATCTGCAAGCCGCCAACATGCTGCTGGATAGCAGCGTAGACCAAGGCAGTGAGCTCAGCTCTCAGTGCTGGCAGTAAAATACCCCTGCCATTTTGGATAGATTGCAGCTAAAACAGCTATGGCTTTCATTTTAGCAATGCTGTTGTTTAGCAGATAAGGACTTGTGGACAAAAGGACATAATGATTTGCAGTAAAGACAGATTCAGATTAAGAAAAACCTCTAACGGTTTACACTGTGTTTTTAAATATACGTAGGCTTGGGAGAGAAAAAGAATAAAATGGTTTTAAAAAGACAGAGTAGCTGAGGGTGGTGGCACACGCCTTTAATTCCAGCACTCAGGAGGCAGAGGCAAGCAGATTTCTGTGATTTCAAAGTATACCCGGTACACACAGTTAATTCTAGGACAGATAAAAGTTACACAGAAAAACCCATTTCAAAAAATAAAACAATAGAAGAAATAGAGTAATAAAAAAGCCACATAAAGATGAAAAGCACAGAGAGAATCTTGGTACTATGCAGTATTATGTTGTCTTTGTATCATTTGACTGTTGAGAAAATAACAACCATTAAAACAAATGCTGCTGGATTAATTCAATTTATATATTTTAAAAATGCTTTGACTTCAAAATTTAAGTTCAAGGACAGGTACTGGGGAAAAGGATTTCTATTTTTGTTTCCACAGAAAATGAAAAGCTGTGGATTCCTTCCAGACTAATGTGGTTTGACCAAGCCAGACCCCCTGAAACAGCATCCTAGGTGATCCAACATTCAAAACAGCTTGGACAAGGCAGCCTTGTAGACTACAGCCAGGATTTCTGCATCTTCTTAGGATCTCCATGACAGCACCCCCTACCAGCAGGAAGCAGTTTGGAAAGAACGATGCCCAAATTCCCAAATATTGTCTATAAATGTTTATTTTCATTTAAATGGGGTTGGTTATAAATGGTTAATGACCACAACCAATCTCTTTAAAGGTAAAAAGGGGTTATGGTATAGATATGAATACTTTGCTTTGGAATGGATTTTCATTTGTTGATACAAATTTAAGATCAATTTTGTGATATGTATATATCTCCTCTTGTTTAGGTATTATGTTTATATAGCTTATTTAGAAATGTACTGTATGATTTATGACAGATTATAGAGAGTTACCTATAATAGTCAAACTTATAGTTAGGTGAGTTAGGTTTTCTAGATATATTGAGATGTATTTGAGATGGATAGGTATTCTTCAAACCTTTCAAAGACCTATAGAATATGGAATTTAAAATGGTTTAGGGTTTTTCTTGACAGTGAGACATAACTGCTCCTGGCAACACCACTTGTGTCAGAAAGGAAGATGAACATCTAAGAAACTTGTTATGGAGTTTGCTTCCAATATGGCAAGACTAGCAGTTTGAACAAGATACTGCTCTTATCTAGACTGTTTGACTATATGCTGTATAAACTGGACATGCAGGACCCACAGCAAAGTGACTGCTGTTACAAGATGGACATTGCTTCAGGGTTCCTACTTCATGGAAGAGTCTGCCAGACAGTCTGCAGGACATAGAGAAAAGTGACTGACAAACTGCCAGTACCTAGTGGACAGTTTAAAGTTTCCTGCTTTGCTGAGAAGTCTGCTAGACACACTATGGCCTATAGGCTGAAGATGGAACATTACAGAAGAAATTCAGGTGACTGACTAGGCAAGATGTCTATGTCATTTCTAGAGTTTATATAGTATCCTTCTGTGGTCTTTGATGGAGTTGAAGACAGATAGTTAAGGTTATAGTTTTCCTTAATTAGGATTAAAGATAAGTTACATATAGGACTTTAGACTCACAAAGATAGGATAGATGATGGAATATTTTCTTTAAATCTTACTAAATGTTTATGGACTAAATGTTGTTAACTGTGATTCTTATTTGATAACTCTTGTGGGATATATTTTGTTATGCTAAAGTTAAAACCCTTCTTTTTATTTTAGACTGAAAAGAGGAGATGATGGGAGATGTCATTCTGTAAATATGTTTCTCTTACTGGTTGATGAATAAAGCACTGTTGGCCAATAGGAAAGCAAGATGGGTGGGAAGAGGAGACTAGGAGGAGAGAAGAAGGAGTAGAGAGGAGATCCAAGATGGAGGACGGAGAGAGAAGTACGCCAACCCCTCTCTCTGGTAAGATAAGACCACGTGGAAGTACTTAGATTAATAGAAATGGGTTAATAATTAAGACAGAGATAGACAGTAAGAAACTAGTAACTGGCCAACAGCTTCATATCTAATACAGCGTCTCTGTGTGATATTTGGGGCTGGTGTGGTGGTGGGACCAGGCTGGGGAAAAAACCTACTCTTAACAGGGCTGGGATTGAGAGGTTATCCTGCCTGAAAGGCATAGTGTGGGAAGCCCCATAAGCTCAGCCATGGTGACCAATGCCACCCTTCTGCAACATCTCAAACAGCAAACTATGTATTAGAAATCTATGCTAAACAAAAGTTAATAATTCACACAAAAAATAAATATTGTGCTTCATACTGGACCCTGAAGCAAAAAAGGAAGGCAAACATCATCATCATCATGCTAGATTAATTAATGCTTATTAATTTATAATCTTGGTATTTAATTCATTGTGAATTTTAGGCATTCATTTTTATGTTTTAAAAATATGATAGAATGGCTAGTTAGATGGCTGAGTGGGTAACAACATTTGCTGACAAGCTTGAAGACCTGGCTTCAATCCCAGGCCTCATATGATGGAAGAAGAGAACCAACTCTCACAGTCATCTTCTGACACAGACCTTGCCACACGCACCTGCATGCATATGCAATCATGCAAATAAGAACATTTAATTAAAATATAGCATTAAAACATTTTCCCCCTCAAGTAGTGACTCTTTGGACACCCCTTTAAATCTTAGATTGCCCAAGGGTCATGGGGGAGAATTTGGAAAGCTTTGTATATATTCACTGGAAACTTTACATACGCCACCACATCCCAAATACACACATACTGTACACACACACACATGCGCTCACACTTACAAAAATGGCAAGGAAAAATTGAAAACTACTCTAGAGACCGAAGCACGCTTCTTGTCCATTTGCAGAGGTTATCGAGGGCATCCGTAAAACAACTTTTCTGGTTTATCTTTCCAAAAGACACCCTGTTCACCTTTAAACACACACCTGAGATGGGCATTTGCGACAGGGCTGTGCACTCCAGCTGTGCTTACATATAGAGAGGAGGAAAATCAATTTCAATCCCCAGAGGGCAGACTTACTGGTGCAGAAGGTCACTAAATGTGAGCACTTGCTCAATGGCCTTGGAACAAGATCCTTGTCGGCATTGCTTCACTGCAATTCCGGAGAAGAGAGGGGAAGCGCAGAGATGAGCTCCCACCAGGGAAGACGGAGAACAGTCACACTAAACAGCATGGGGACCAAGGCAAACACATACTAGTGCCCTGCAGAGCCATCGACTTGTGTTTGCACCTAGCACTCTGGAGAAATCAGCCAAGACTGACTCCAACCAGCTGAAATATCACCACTGTAATTCTCTCAAGGTCGTTTGTCAGAACAGGTTAGTCCTCCCAAAGGGCTTGCTGCACAGATCAGATTTACCAAGGAGATATAATTCAGGCACCCTCGTGGGAAGCTCCTGGGCCTGGCGACCATTTTGCTCATGTCCTTCCTTGCTAAGGGCATTTAATTCAGGCTATTTGTGGTCTATAGCAGGTACACACTGAGCCTGAGGCTCCTGTCAGTGGGTGCTGCAGCCCTGCCTTCCCTCTGGACCTAGGAGGACCTAGTGCCATTTCTGTTGCCTTGGGGATTATTGTTAATATTTGACTGGAAACCACGCGAATGGGAACAAGAAACAAGGCATGGAGGACTGCTAGGTCTGTTCTATGGAAGACTTGTGAGTTTCTTCCTTGCAAGGACACTCATGGGCCAGGCATTGGTGGCACACAACTTTAATCCCAGCACTCAGGAAGCAGAGGAAGGTGGATCTCTGTGAGTTCGAGGCCAGCCTGTTCTACAGAGCTAGTTCCAGGACAGGCTCCAAAGCTACACAGAAAAACCCTGTCTCAAAAAGCAAAACAAAACAAACAAACAAAGAGAACACTCACGGAACATGGTCTTGGAGGAAGTGCCAGGACCCCGGAGTCACATGGAGCTGTAGCCTGGGGTCTGGATCCTGGCTCTGTGTTTTGGGGATGGACCTCAGCACACTCCTCAACCTCGCTGAGGTCCAGTTACCTAAGCTATAAAATAAGGGGACACTGACAGATGCAAAGTGCCTGGCACAAAGCCTGCACTCCTCAGATGTTGTTCACATCACCCCTCCCCAAGCAGAGACCTGTCCCATAGGGCCTTTTCTCTCATCTTCTCTTAATGGGCCCATTTGTTTTTGTCCCCAGAATGTGGGGCTGCTTTGACTTTCGGTCATCACACTAGGGGTTTCTCATGCATGTGGTTAGTGAAAGGTTTCTGTACCCTGATATTAAGTCTCTCTGCCCATGAAGCAAACCAAACCTAGCTGAATTAATGAATAAAATGCTCCAGGATGGTCTTCCAGCTCCCAGAGAGGAGACAGAAAAGGAACCTGAAATCTATATGGCTTTTCCCCAGGGGGCAGTTTAAATATCCTATAGGCATGGTATTGGGCATCTCTGGGGAAGGAACCACCATTTCCTGGGTTTTCTGAGGGGCAGGGTTTGAAGAAGGAGGAGGGGGTAGGGGGATTGAGGTAGAGCTTCCACCTGAACAGTTGGCCTAGGACTAAAGACAGCAGGATTCCCATAAGAATAAAGAAGCTGGATGATTATATCCCAGCCAGCATGACATTTAGCAGGAAAGCAATGAAAGGGAGTTGATCAATGAGATTCTCTCTGCCTCCTCCATCCTCCAGGGCCCACAACTAACCCCAAGGTGGCCTCTAAGCCAGTCATACCCTGTCAGTCAACTGCAACCCTACACCACACAAAGGAAGTGAGTTCCGAAGCTGAAGGAAACTCAGCACACTGGTCCCACGACCTCTCAAGAGTGGTGGCAGGAGCCTGAGGGAGTATGCACAGGGATCTGAGCTGAGGTCATCAGGAGGTCTAGAGTGCCTGAGGTGGCATTTTGTTTGTTGTCGGTGGTGGTCAGTTGACTGATTTTTGTTTTTTGTTTGAGTAACACCCAGGACTCATTTGCTGGCACTAGGAAAGAAGTGTAGGGAATGTAAGGTATGGCTACCAATCTCTGTAGCATTTTGCCAACCTAAATAATAATCAGAGAGACATTATTCAAAAACAATGATATTGATTTGGGACAAGATGAACACTGCAATGGAAATATAGAAGCCACAGTAAACCATAATTGAGAAGAAAGGAAAATTTAAAGGCAAAAGGGGAGACATTTATATATACTGTTTGACTACAATGTTCAGTAGCCTTGTAGACCACAGGCGGGAGTTTGCATCTGCTGGTACTGTCCTGCTTGGGCATGCATTCTACCAGGAGAGTCTTGCCTGAATTGTCGTCTTAATGAGCACTAAAAATAAGCTTTGCTGCCAAGCTCCGTGCATATGTGTGTGGTGTGTGATACACAGGATGTTTGTAGCACAAGGGGAATTTCCTAAGTGCCTCAAGAACATCCAGGACTTTCCTTGACTCTGACGGAAAAGCAAGAGTCCTTCCCACTCGAGCACTTCCTGGCTCTTTGTATGACTTTGTCTGACAAGAATATCGTCTTGTTGTTCAGCCTTCACACTTCCTAGGAGATATCATTGAGCGATTAGAGCCGGGCCTTTCCTGGAATTAAGAGTCTGGTAGCATTGGCTTCTGAGTCCAACTATTCAGGGGAGGCTAAGACAGTAGGCTTAAGAAGACCAGTCTGGGCTATGAAATGAGTTCAAGGCCAATCTGAGCCTTTCATGAGACCATGTCTCAAAATAAAACATACAAGAGGGCTGGGTATGTAGCTCAGTGATGGAGTGCTCACCCAGCACATGTGAGGCCCTGAACACAAACAAAAACACTCTTAAAAATGGTAGACCAGTGATTCTCAACCTTCTTAATGTTACAACCTTTTACACAGTTCCTCATGTTGTGGTGACCCCCCCTATAAATTTACTGTTTTCTACTTCATAACTGTAATATTACTACTATTATGAATCTTAATGTAAATGACTGATATGCAGGGTATCTGATAGGTGCCCCTGTGAAAGGGTCATTCTACCCCCAAAAGGTGTCATGACCCACATGTTAAGAATGACTGCTCTAGAAGAGAGAAAAGTCCTTCTGCCTAGGAAGCCTACACGAGCATGTCAGCTTCCCGGAGCAAACCTGACTGGGCACCACCATGGGTTTTAGCTCATCGTTGAGGAACAAGGGATTTCTGAAAGCAGCATCAGGGTGGCAGAAAGTGGTTCCATTCTCAGAATTACGCAGAAATTAGCTTATTACCAGGCAAGACCCACAGACTCAGTAGCAGCCAGAGCAGTGGTGGTCAGCCCTGCGTGGCCCCAGCAGAGACCTCATCTCTTCTAAAGCTGGGATGAGGAGGGTGTGCAGAGGCAGCCAGGGGCAGGGAAGAACCCACTAAACATTGGGCAGATGTGTGGGACCCCAGCTTTACTTGTAGGCGAGGGAGAACATAGCATAAAGAGTGTTTTTAATCAAGGTGGAGAAATAAAGCCACTCTGTCCTGCCTGGTACCTGTCTAGGTTCTGAAAAGTTGACCAGATGGTTTATAAAGATGGTTTGAATTCAGGTAAACCAGAGTTGTTGGATTTAACTGGGAGTTTGTGACCGTGTCCAAAGGTGAGATTGATGAGTTTTCCTCCCTCTGGTTCCTCTCCACGCAGCTTCAGTGAGCCCCACTGTGGTATGTGAGACCCTCTATTCAAATATAGACAAACAAACAAAACCAACCCGTGGTGATTAGAAAGCTGCCTAGTTTGATGCGTGGGAGCAATGGCTGCTTCCTTCCTGTGCACTAATGGACTCGCAGCCTGCCCAGAGGGCTCTGCTGGCAACTTGGGCAACTCCGTACAGCAGATTCCTCTGTTTCTCTATAATGTGAACCCCCTCCCTTTAGAAAGGAATGGTAGAGAAAGGCTTCGCTCCATTGCCCACTGTGCTTAGTCCCAGTGGCTTTGGGGACCCAGGGAGGAAAGGAAGGAGGCTCCCAGGAGTGGGGCTCACTGAAGCTGCGTGGAGAAGAAAGAAGTTTCTCTGTAGTCTGTAGCGTGGCAGCCCCATTCTGAAACCTCGTCCATTGCACAGCCTCTGGGCATCCCTCTGCTGCTACTCAAGCATCTTCCAGCCTCCGAAAGAAGGCACCACATGAGGAAGAAAACGAGGCTGGTAATTTAATGTGCTCTTTATACCAGCCTTTTATTTAAAATTCAGGAGTTGTTAACTAACACCCATCTAGCAAATAAGTCAGCTGAGACACCAAGAGGATAGCTATCTGTTTAATATGATTGGAGTGGTGAGTGGCGGAGCCCACATTGCAGTTCATGTCATTCTGACTCCCAGTGCAGTTTCTTTTTCCAGCCCCTAATGCATCCTGCCCATGTTGTATTGATTTATGTGTTACCCCTGCTGGGATTGCTTGTACTTTTTAAAGAAAGAGTCTGAGGAAGATGAAAGATGAATACCGCAGATGACTTCCTGTATGTCTACAACTTCACCCAGGACAGAATAATGACATTTCCAGAGTTTGGGTCTTACTTGCAACAGATTATTGTTATTATTTTTTTTTTCCTTTGTTACCCTTGACCCAGCAGCAATGGCTTCTGGGTAAATATTTTTACTTTTTTTCAAACAATGTCAACTTTAGGGATGAAGAAATGGGATGTATTGAAGGCATTTGCACAACTGCAAATCAACACACCAAAATAAGACAAAAAAAATAATAAACAAGGGCTGGAGAGATGTCTCGGTGGTTAAGAATACTTGCTGCCTTTTCAGTGAATATTAGTTCTGTTCCTAAAGCCCACTTCTGATGGTTCCCAGTCTCCTGTAATTCCAGCTCCAGGGGATCCAATACCTCCATAGACATCTACATGCACACACACACAGACATACACACACATAAATAAAACTAAATCTTAAGAAAAAAAGATTGATAAAACATCTGTTTAAGAACCAATACCTGCCATGCCAGAGGAGCAGTGTGATGTCATTGTCACCATTTTGCATTATTACATTATAGTGTATTCCCTCATCATCGGTTGGAACATCATGATTAAAACAACCATCCATCTAAAAACACATTCCAGCCCGCTCCCTCCAGGAAACTCTCCCTGGTTATTGGATAGAGAGGTGTGTTTTCACATGCTTGATGTTTAATCACCTTGGACTTGAAAGTCTCCTTGTCTAAGTCACTGCACCCCTTTTTGGAGCTGCCATAACACATGCTGGCCAGCTTGTAACTACAGCAACAGAAGAAGATCAGCGATCTGGAGATGGAAGTCTCATACAAGGTGTCCCCGAGCCTTGCTCCCACTGGAGGCACAGGCGAAGGACCACCTCTAGGTTTTTCTCCTGCTTCTGGCATTGCCAGCAATCCTTGGCATGCCCTGGCTTTGTGGATGCATTGCTCCCAATGCTACCTCTGACATCACCAGGTCTTCTTTTATCTGCTTGTCTGTGCCCGAGTCCACATCCCCCTCTTCTTACATGGACAGCTCCCTAAGCCCCAGCACCTCATGGTAACTACATTTTCAACGACTTTGCTTCCAGAGCAGGTTGTATTCATAGGCACCAGAGATCAGACTTCAAGAGATCTTAATAGAGGACATAGATGCAACAGCATGCAAGACTGAATACCAGTGTTCCACGTGGCAGTTATGGCCACATCTACAAGCAATCAAAGTCAGGGTTGTATCACTGTTCCCTCTGAGTTTGAACATTATTTCCTGGGATTGGAGATGGAGGACTCATAAGACTCAGGAAGCAACTTGGCAAGATTCTGGAAGTTTATGAAAATTATAAAATTCAGGAGCCCCTCCCCCAAATTATAATAGCAGGAAACAGTTGCTGGGGAAGAGAACTCTCCAGTAAGGCTGGCTGCAAGTTGTGAGTCATCACCCACAATGTAGTGAGTGTCTGTGTAATGGAGTCAATCAGTAACCAAAATAAACTCACTGGTGGACAAGCTAGACGTGTGTGAGATCATGACTTCGGGCTGTGGTGGATGCCTGCCTTGGGTGAATAAGATAGCTGTCACATCTTCCTAGAGAATGCCACAAGACAGTCACTGTGTTTGCCATTACACCATTGCAAAAAGCATTTTGTAGTGACTGTCATCTTTGTGTGTGGTGAGGCCTCTGGAGAGACTGTGCCGCCATCCTTCAAGCCTTGATGCTGGTAGCCCCTCACTTATGCATAAGCTGGCTCCTGCTGGGAAGTCAGCAGACCATCCCCTTGATCCAGTGGGTGACTGTACACCTGACCACGGTCTTGGGCTCCCAGGGAAATGTCCCCACTTCGTATGAGTCCATAATCCACAGGCACATAGCATGCCCTGTTTCCAGCTTCCCTCCATGGCTACCCTTCGCCTTCCATCACCCCCTGCCAATTGGAAATAGTGTTACACGGCCATCTCATAGGGCTGCCGGGCAATTTAATTAATGTTTATAAAAGCACTCTGAGGTCTTCAGATAAAAACTGCTGTGTAAGTGCAAAATTATTATTAGTTCTCAGCCTCCCGTCCCTTGACTTCTGACACAGTCCTTTGTTGTTCCTGAACGGGAGTCATTGACGGGCTGTCCAGCTGGCATTGAGGGCAAGTACACGTACATTTACAGATTGTTTTTCCCCCCTTTGGAAAAAATAAGCATTCCAACTCTGTGGGGCATCTCAAAGCTCTTGAGTGTGTGAATTCCTTCCTCCTTGCCTCTGGTAAGCACTATAATCTGCAAGAGTAGATTGTAAACAGGCTACTTTGGCAAAGCATAAGGGGGAAAATGGTCAATTGGAAGAAATAGTCACTCTTATAATGAAACAAAGACAGTATCTCTTTCTCATGTAGAATCTAAATAAGCCACTAAGTGAGATCCAGTTCCTCTGCCCAGAGGGTTGTTGTACCCATTGAGAGAAGAGAATGGGAGGCTTGCTTTAATACCCGAGTTCCATCTCCTTCCCTCACCCTAACTTCTCATGGAAACAGATACACAGCCTAGATGATGTTTTCCTGGTAACCAGTCCCCAGTAACCTAACTGTGCGCAGCCTGGAATCTCATAGGGAGGATGAAACACAGAAGTGAAAAGGACAGGAGAGATGTTCAAATGAAATGCCTTGGATCTGAAGGACAGAGGGGCTGCGCGTGAGTCACAACGGTCTGAGGCAATGAGCGATGCTGTGCAACACTGGTTCCCTTTCTCTATCACGCGTGACCCATTACACAGCCCAGAAAGTGTCACTGGGTTTGTGGTCATACTTTGTTGGTATGTTTACACTGATTTAGCTTCTTTTAAAAAATGAAGGAGTATTTGCATAACACAGAATCAGTTGGGCAGAAGTGAAAAGACAGAGAATCAAGGAAGGAATTTGGGATCAGTTATACAGTTGAAAACACACACACACACACACACACACACACAGAACCAAAAGGACTCAGATGATACCTGCTGTGTTCTATATAACAGCTGGTCGATCATAATAAATATCATGTTATACAAGGAGAAAGGACACTAGGCATATTCTTCTAGGATAGAAAACTTGAAGTGAGGGTGAGGAAGACTAAGCCAACTTGAAGCATGTCATCAATGGCCAGATTATTAGCTGTAAGGACGTCTGGGAAAGATGTTCTGTGACCTCAAATGATTCAGCTGTCTATAGGTAAGATGGGAGGGACCGACTACTTTCCCAGTCTGTCATGTTTTTAAAGGGAAAGGAGACTTTAACTTAAAAATGCAGAGAGACAGACAGACACCCACACACACACACACACACACACACACACACACACACACACACACAGATGCAATACCTAGATCTCATATTAACACTCAAAACCCAGGCCAGTGAGATGGCTCAGTGGAGAAAGGAACTTGTCACCAAGCCTTAAAACATGAGTTCAAACCCCACAATCCATGTGGTAGAAGGCAAAAACTAGCTCCTGCACCCGATCTCTGACCTCCAATCTCCACATGCAAGCCAAGGCATGTGCATGCAAACATATATACACAATGATTACATAGTTTAAAAAACAGGTCTCCATCTTTCCTGTCTACTACTGAGGCAGTGCTGCTCTGGGTTTCCAGCCTGCCAGTTGGTTTTGATGCCATAAACCTCCAACTCCATTGTTTGTGCCTTCACCTTGCTTTCCTGGCTATTGTCCCCAAATGATCTGACACTGTGGCCCCACTACTCTGGATCCATCAATACTGTGTCACAGCTCTAATCATCCAAGACAATGTGTTTGTCAGTCACCTCTGCTTTCTCCGCACTCCATCTGGAACGAGGGGGTCTTTTGTCTCCATAATTCTTAAGCCACCCTAAGCCCAAACTTACTTTCTCAAAGACTGGTTCCTTTTTGTTCCCCTTGTCCTTTCCACCATTATCCAAAATCCTGCTTAGCTTTAAAGTCCAAGTTTGAATGGAGCGAGTCTGCTTAGCCATCTGCAATGGCTGAGCTTCACTTCTCCAGAGACTAGATTTGCAATCACTTAGAATATGTTCTTTCCCTCTGTGGCTTTGCTAGGGAAGTCTAACTGAGGAGGAGGAAGACCCTCCCTGAAGGAAGGCTGCTCTGTTCCATGAGCTGGACTTCTCCTCTGAGCAGAAAAAGAAAAAGAAAGCCAGCATCCTCTCTGTTTCCACATCCATCCGGACTGAGCAAGTAGCCCCTGCCACCTGGCTCCATTCCCCACCATCCATGATGGACTGTGTGCCTCCTCTTAGCAAGCACCCAGATGAATCCTTCTGCTCTAACTTGCTTCTTCTGAGTCACAGCATTAAGAAAAGTAACTAGTATGCTTTCCCAAGCTATTGTTCATATTTCTCCACAATGCTAAGTGAACTGGGTAACTAAGTGTGCTGCACCGAGCTCATGTCTCCTTCCACCAGAAGGGATGATCTTTCAAAGAAAGGATTGAGTCAGGCTTTTTTAAGTTTTTCAAAGTGTCTGTCTAGGGCTAACACTCAGCCAATATACTTACGTTCAACTTCACTCTCATTACACACACACACACCTGTGTTCGTGCACTCACAGACACATATACACCTACTCACGCACAGACACACAAATATACTTACATACATTCACATATGCATACATGTATGTACAGACACACACATATGTATATGTATACACACACAGAGACACACACATACAGACACACAGAGACATACTCACACAAGCACACACACACAGACACATATATACTCATGTGCATGCAGACACACACACAAACACACCAGCACAGAAAGGCAGAAATAGATTTTAAGTTCCTTATATAGTTCAAATGTGAAAGTTCAAAACCAAGCAAATCTAGAAAGGGGACGATAAACATCCGTGACAGACTCTGGACAAAGCACTGACAGCTGCATCTCATCAACCAATCAGAATCAAGACTGGCTCTGCAAATACAACACTACCAGGGAAGTGAGGGAAGGAGGCACACAGCCCCTGTTCCGGCCCTCTGAAATACTTTTAAAGATTTATCTTTATGCACATGTGTTTGCCTGCATGTACGTGTGCAAACCGCATGCATGCGGTGCCCATGAGGTCAGAAGAGGGAAACTGATTCCCCGGAACTGGAGTGGAGTCTGGGAGCAGAAGTTGGGTCCTCTGAAAGAACAAGTGGTCTCAGCCACCGAGTAACTTCTCCAGTCCCTCCTTGTGTGCTATTTTTACAAAGGAAATGCCAAGTGTTATTAATTCCCAATCATCACCACCAAACAAACATACCAATGAAAGGACAGCTCTGGGTTCTCAGACTATGGACCGTGCTGTGGGGCAAATACAGCCTCACGCTGCTGCCTGTGTCTGAGGGGCCACAACCCCAGCAGATTGTCTTTTAGAGCATGAAGCTGATGTGTTTGTACTTGTGTCCTGGGACATCCCAGGCAAAATCGGTACACCTGCAGATCTAATTCTACAACAAAGGAAAGAAAGAGGCCAAAGCTCTCCCCAGCGGTGAAGACTAAGTAAATGGAGTCTGGGGGTCCTTTGAAAGAGTGGGTAGGATTCAACTGAGGCAGCAAAAAGTCCATTCTCCTCTCTCTCTCTCTCTCTCTCTCTCTCTCTCTCTCTCTCTCTCTCTCTCTCTCTCTCTCTCTCTCTCTCTCCTCCCATTCTCCTCCTCCTGGTCCCCCTTTCCTCCCCTTCCCCCTTCTTGTTCCCTTTCTCTGTTTGCCTCCCCATCTTCTCTTTCTTCCTATCCCCTCTCTCTCCCTTTTCCTTCTTCCTCTCTTTTCTTCTCTCCTTCCTTATCTCCCTCTCACTTTTCTCTCCCTTTCTCCATTTCTCCTGTGACCTCTCCCTCTCTTCCTTTCTACTTTCTTGCTTCTTCACTCTCTTCCCTCTCCACCTCCATCCCTCTTACCCCCTCTGCCGTTATCTCTGTGTGTATAACTATGTCTCTCTGTCTCTGTCTCTCTATGTTGTTTCTCTCTGTGTGTCTATCTGTGTGTCTGTCACACACACACACACACACATTTTTTTAACACTAAATATTAGTTGTGAAACATGGAACCAACCTGCTATCAAACTTTAATCATGTTCCTAGTTAAGACTATCTAAAGCAACAGGGGGGAACCCTTCTCCCTGGTCTCACAGCTTTCATGGCCATGGAGTGTTTATTTCACTGTGTAACAATCCTCGGAAGGCAACACGCAAAACCCAACAAATCAATTTATTCCTTTTAATAAAACAAGCTTGTCAAAAATGTGTGGGCACTGGCATTTCTTCTACCCCCCTTTCCTACTTTCTTGTTCTCCTGTTTGAACACTGCTAGACACCTAGCCCTTCCATGGACTCCCTCCCTTAATCTTCCAAACATATCTAGCGAACACATCACTGTTCTTACTCTGAATCCTGGCTGAGGTGGCACAGCTTCAGATGGATAAGAGATCTGAGTTCCTTGACGTGATACTGAGTTGTCTGGTGCGTTTGCAAAGCATTTGACAATGGACTTGAATCCATTCAAAGTTATTCTTCAGCTTTGACAGACACTTTGAAGGTATTCATCTTCACGAAGCCTCTCACCCACGATGTTTTTACAGCCACCACAAGCATTTTGTATAAAACTTTCCAGACAGCTTAGGGCTTACGTGTCTATTTGAAAATCTTGAATAAAACCCCACAAATCCCAAGATCAGTGCCCCTGACTTCTCACATTAAGAAGTAGAGCCTCTCTTTTGATTCTCCCTCAGTGGTCACATAGGTGGCTAAGCTGACCACACACTAGCTGGTAGGGATGCAGCTCCAGGATGGATCTGGTAGACTTTGGAAGAAGGAGTGCCATGTCACAGAGGTCTGAAGCCATATGTCCCTGCCCTCCACCCCTATCCCAGACCAGGAAATCAGCCAGTCTTTCAACTCTACCATTTCTGCATTCTTATTCCCCAATCAGCATCCAAGCTTCCATCCCAAAGTCTGAATTGTTTCAAAGATAGAAGAGAAGAACACTGCTCTTCACATGCACACCTTTAATAGCATGAAAGTGGTGAGTAAGAGGTAAACACTTGGTCAGCTTAACATTGCTTTCACTCTCATGTCAGTGCGGGTGATGCACACACCATTAAAGGGACAAAATATCTTTGGGAACCAAATGAGGAAGGGGCCAAGTTCATTAAAGAAATGCAACATCCGAGAACTCCCTCCTGCCATGGCTCAGTGGCTCCCAAAAGTCTGTATCTTCAAGAACTTGGGACTGGCTCTTCAAGAACAAAACACAGAGCCAGTCTCTCCATGTCTCAGGAAGAGTTCTCACAGCAGACATGCTTTATAGTAACATCTCTCTGTATCCTTCTTTGTTTGGATGGGCTAGAAGGTTGAGACATGATAGGCATTCTCTCAGTTCCAGTACACTAGGATATCAACAACATAATCAACCCAGTGGGGTTGCCACTATGTACAGTATCTTCAACTTTCCCAAAGCATTTTTCACATCCATTTTTTTTTTTGTCAACCCAAACAAAAACTATCTGGTTTACAATACAGAAAGTGAAAACCACAAATGACTCAGCCAGGATCCTACAGACAGGTTTGGACAATTGTGGCCAGACTTCAGGTAGCACAGTCCGTGGTCCCCCCTTCCCAGCAGGACATTGTACAGTGCTTCTAGCTTGTTGTCCCTACTCTGAGGGACATGCTCCATATTCACTGATACTGCCTGTCAGCTAGCAATGCTATCTTACTAGACAACCATCTTTTAAAAAGAAAAGATACATTCTTCTTTGAAAAACATGAAAATTCTTCTTTGACAAGTACATGTAGATTAAAAAAATAAACGTGGCATCCCTCTGTATTGCCGCTTTATGGATGTCTTTTCCAGATGAAAAGGTCCCTGCTGAGGAACAATTCATTGACCCCTCATTTCTATGTACACACAATACTCCTTACTAATAGCAGGACCTTCACACTGGGAAATTATTTGCTAACTATTTCCCACTGGCTCACAGCTTGGCCTGTCAATTTCTGCCAGATGTGAGACATCTGGACTGATACAACAAAAAAGGACAAATTCAAAGAGATGTATCCCAGATGTAGAAGAGGACAGCTGTCCTTGGGAGTCTGTCACAGGGCCAGCTCAGAGTGTTCAAATTTCCCATGACCCTGCTCCACCTGCATCTCACCATAGCTTTTACATGACTGAAAAGCATTCAAGAGGTTGACCAGATAGCCATATGAAACGCTAAGCTGACAGCCATAGAGAAGCAGTGATGGCCCCATGCTTCATGATCATGTGATGGTGCTCAAGACCCCATGGCAGGGAGTAGTGTGGAACCCACTGTCAGGTGAAGGGCTTCAAAGGAAGGTTGCCATCTGAGGGCAGGGCTCATTCTTCTCATGTCCGGGCAGCATTCAGGTACATTGATCTGATGTGCCCTTGGCTTTGTAAAACCCAGCAGAGACCCTACTCATACTGTTTCTGTCTTGGGAAGGGTCACTGGCCCCGAATGCTTGCTTGGGGAGGTGACTGGAAGAAAAGCTTGTTCCGTACCAGGTTTAGAAATATCTGGAAAAATACTCTGTAGTCGTGCAAACTTCTGTAAAAAGCAAAATAAAAAGATTTGAGGAACGAGTTATTGGGAAAACTTGGCAACTGTCACACTATCCCCCAAGAGCTGTCTGGATACCTCATCTTGGAAATACTTGTTATATCCACCACCCCTCATTCTTTACAAGCTCTAAGTACCATACCACTTCCCCAATGTTTCCAAATCTCATCAGAAGACTCACTGATTCCCAACTGCCATGCTCTATAGCCCCTACTGTCACACAATGTGGAAAGCCAGGGTCTGTGGTAGCAGATAGTTGCCCACAAGAAACAAAAGGCGACCATCATAAATGTACTGACCATCCTAGTTACCTTCTTATGAACAAACAACCTTGCTGACCAAACTGCGAGCTCTAGGAGCCTGGGAACATAACACCCATTTCCCCCATTTCTATCCCATGCAGCGGTCGGCAGAATGCTCTGTACACAGGAGAATTTCATGGAAGTCTTTTGTTTTATTTGTATATATTTGCTTTTTATTTCTAAACTATTTCTAAACAAATAGTTCCTATTTGATTTGAAGCAGATTTATGAAAGACTCTAAATTTAATGAACAGTACCACTAAAAATACATTTGCCTTAAGAAGCCTTTTCAGATTAATTGATGCAATCTTTAAGAAATTGTTAACATTCAGAAAAATCTTAGTATGTTATTCAACAATTCATTTCAAAGTCCTGAATATCTCAAAAATATACTTCTTCACCTTTGCCTGATTATGAAACACCAGTATTTCATTTTGTTCTTTAAAAAAAAAAACTGGTGACTTGAATTTTTATTCATATATAATAATTTTACATAGTTATAGAATATGATGCAATGTTTGTTGATTGATTTTTAAAATAGAAATCAGAAACATTTTTTACACAGTTGGAGGGACAGAGAGCTAAATACAAGGACATAGTAAGTGATAAGAGCCAGCCTTGGGATAGATGGCTCCAGGATGAGTCTATCCTAGTCCCCATATACCCAGCCCTTCTCATGGCCTGGAGACCTATGGGGATGATTGCTTCCCAGTTAGTCAGAGTCTTAAATAGCCCTGCTCTCTGAGGGCTAAGGTCAGTCCAGGTGAATAGCCAGGGGGGGAAAAATGGGCTTAAGGGCTTCCAGCTGGATCCCATGACCAATATGCTAAGGGGCATGTCAAGAATGCCCAAGTACTTGCAGTCACCCTCCCCTCCAGAGGGCCTTTTGGCTGCCGTAGCATCCTGACTCCTTAGGATTAAATCTTAAAAAGCATGGGAAGTGCAAAACTCTAAGTAGATCCACTAAGAGAAAACAGGCTCATGGCAGTATGATCAAAGGGGATGTCACAACACTGCAAGAGTAAGGCCTCTGCCCCGGGGTGGTAGATGGTGACCACAAGCCTTCAGGTCTTCTTGGGACTCTTCTGACTCTCCTGCACAGCCCCACCTGTGTTGCCTGTGCTACCTCACAGGCCTTACACAATGCTCCAAGTGACTTGCTAAACCAAAAGCAAGCTGGAAGAAACCCAGTGCCCTTGCCAGTGTGGAGGCCTCAACCGTCCAGCCTTCAGAGGGTAAGCTTCCAGTGAGCCACACTGTCTGCAAAACCTACAGGAATCAGCAGGACCCTGGAGACCACGTCACAGCAAGAGATGTTTGAACAGATACTTACGCAAGTGAAAATGATGAGTGTCAGGTAGAAAATGACCAGAGAGAAGAGCAGCACGGCTTCAGCCCTGTACTTCCTGAAAGGGGATTCTGCAGCTTCCTTGGGGCATCCTTAAGAAAGAAAAGGGATCCATGAAGACATCAAAGGGATATCCTACCCTGCCCCACTCCTGCTTCCTCTGCTCCTAGTGTATCCATCCCCGCCCTCAGGAAAGACCAGTTGTGGTGGCAGTGACAGCATTCTAAGTGGTTGCTGTCACATCGCTCTGGCTGTATGCCAAGGGATGGGTGGTATGTTTGCTGAGCTTCCAGGGTGGAAAACTACCATAACTTCTTGTGACTAGGTGAGCTCTTAGGTAAGTGACCTCAACTTAAGGGACCCAGACTAGAAAACGAGGCTGAGGATCTGCCTGTTCTCATCCAAAAGCTTTGTTTTATCTGTCTTCTTGAGGCAGGGTATCATGTAGCCCAAATTGGCCTTGAACTCATCATGCAAAAGAGATGACTCAGAACTTCTTGATCCTCATGCCTCCACCTTTTAAGAACCAGGATTATAGTCATGTGCTGCCAGTTTTTATTGGTACTTCAAACTGAACCTAGGGTTTCCCACATACTAGCCGAGCATTCTACCATGCCCAGCCCCTCAACTGCATTCTTAGAGCACCCAGCAACATAGGGTGGGAGGACCAGCTCCTTCAGGATGTTTGAGGCTGTGGCTGTGGCACTAGAGGATAGCAGAGGGAAAGCCCCAGCCAGGAACAGCCTGGGAAAAGGGACATGTCCCGCTCAGACACTAGCTGATGTGTGGCTTGTGCTACAGTGAGGTTGCCAATGGGCTTGGCTCATTGCCTGGGCAGGGGTAGACAGCAGGCAGATGATTCCAAGAAATTGTTCCCTTGAGTCTTACGGAATTGAGATTAGATTCAAAATTGCAATGCAGTGGGCTAGGAATAGATTCTCACGAGGGTCTATAACTCAATAGAAAAGCTTGAGAGACATCATTTAAGGGATCCCTAACAATGATTGAGCATTCCGTCTACCTCCGGCACCATACATAACATCTTAGTGTGATATTTCATTAAATTTAACAACAAACTCAGCATACAGATGTCATTGGCCCCGTTCGAGAGATGAGTCTTAGATTAAAACAGTGACAAAACAAGCCACACCCTAGTGTCACTGTTAACATTTGAGCCAGCACTAAACAATTCATTCCAGTCTGACCCTTAACTTGGAGGCAATACTGTGTTGGAAGAGAAGATGGAAGGCAACCAGCTATGCTCTTCACTTCCTCTCTGTCCCTCCTAACGCCCCATTATTAGGCTATTCTCATTTCTTATCCATTTGGATATTTGCTGAGGGCCTACTGTGCACTGAGGGGGGGGGAAGCAGAGAACAGAGAATTGCTTGGTCCTAGGAAGATGTCCATTTAGCTAATCCACACATTGCAAGGCAAGTGTACAATGTATCACAAAGACAAGCGAACCAGGTCAGAAGGCTGGGTATTAAAAGGGTGAAAGGTTGTGTGTGTGATCCTTCACACATGCACAGCAGCCAGCAAAGTGCAGGCACCGACTGGCCCTTTCAAAAGCAGTCATGCTGTCATGATCTGAAGATTACTATCTTAGTCCTAATGGCTTTCAGATACGTGACACAAGAGTGTAACTGTTGTGCAAAACCAGGGCCGTATAGGCAATGTGTTTGTCATTTCCGGCCTCATTTCTCCCTGCAAATGTTGGGTAAAAGTCAATGCATAGCTTAAGCCACATAGAGAAAAACTGGTTCTTGAACTCCCAGCCACATATATCTTCCTAAGCCGCAGGGCCAGATTCTGGAAGAGAGACTTCAGGAAAGCACGCCCCAGCCTGTGAGAAGAAGCAAGGTGAGCTCACCTGTCACTTTCAGAATTACAGTGCCACTGAAATTGCGTCGCCCTCCAAGCTCCTGCAGGGCACACCTGTAGGTGCCAGAGCTGCAGACCGTAGTGTTTTGGATCGTCAAGTTGTAAGACTTCGTCCTGGGCGCCTCAGATGAGTTGTTTTGCCTGCTCTGGGGGAGCTCCACCCTCTCATTGCCATCCTCTGAGAGCTGTGAAGAAGCAACCAGAGTCAGACTTAACTGCCAGACTGACAGGAAGATCTCACAACTTGTTACCACAAAACCATCAAAAGTGCATGTTTTTCAAGCAAGATGTGGTGGCTTTTTCCCCCTTTTCCCTTTATACCTGTGAATTCAGAGAAGAAGAGAATCTACAGAAAACGCTCTAAGGCTGTTTGCTTTGAAATAAGATCAGAACTCGTTTTGTGATTGGAACACCAGCAACCCAACCTCTACCCTGCAGGGGTGAGCGAGGGCGCCGAGTGCCTTACTCTGGGTTCAATTTTGCTCGTGTTCTCTCTGAAGTGTTCTTTTGTGTTTTGTATTTTGTTTGTTTCAGATGCTAACTCATCCACTACCTGGTTCTTAATCTTGGATGCCAGTCTGCTTCTTAAAAAACTTCCTAAATCTGTTTAAAAAACAGTCTGCTTCTTAAAAAAAACTTCCTAAATCTGTTTAAAAAACAAAAACACTGTCAGACAACTCAACTAAACCCAAGGCACAAATGAGTGGCAGCCCCTGTTAGCAAGCACCTTCGATGTTTAAGGGCACAAATGACATAGTAACTGACTATGCTTATCGCTCTTCTAAGGCAGCAAAATGCTGAGGAGAATGGCATGAGGAGGTTTTTTGTTTTTTTGTTGTTGTTTTGGGTTTTTTGTTTTTGTGTTTGTTTTTGCATGAGGAGGTTTTATGAGTGATATCAAACTACATAGGAAAAGACATTGACAGATCATCCTGATGGGCTAGATGCCCAAGCTAGCCAAGCAATTTAATTTTTTAAAATGTATTGTTAAATTATATGTTTTTAATTTCTCTTGAGCTATCTTAGAGATTCAGTTACTGGTTGTTTTCAGCATCTTCTACTTAGAAGTGTGACAAACACTACATTCAATATCTGCTCTCTTTCCCATACATCTCTTAGTGTGTATGTGTTTGCACATGCATACATGCACATGTTCATGTGTGCAGGTTGTGTGTGTGTGTGCGCGCAGAAGCCTGAGGACAGCCTCTGCTGCATTGCTCAGGTGAAATCCACTTTGTTTTTTAAGGCAGGGTCTCCCACTGGCCTGACACTTTTCCATGTGGGCTAGCCTGCCTGGCTAGTGAGTCCCAGACCTGACTATAGCACTGACACTACAAGCATGCTCCTCTACACATGGCTTCCTACTGTGGGTTCTGTGAATCAAACTCAGGCCCTCATGCTTACAAGGCCTGAACATGTTTCTAACCTGCGCCCCCACAGATGGTTCCTCCACTTAAATGGCTTTAGGCACATCCAAACTTTTGACACAATAGCACACCATTTACAAGGTTCACACTCAGAGAGATGTGCAATTCATTTTTTAAAGAAACACCAAAAAGTCTCATAATATTTTAAATAAATTTACTATTTTGCTTTAAGGCACAATTATAGCTATTCTGAGCCACATGTGTCCTTCAGGCAACAGATTGGACACACCTTAACTAAAAAGCTTCTAAAATAGATTTTCAGTAACAGCAGTAAAACAGAATATTGTTTTTCATGATGGCAGGAAATTAGCATCGCTAAACAGCCTGGACTGCCCTTTGCTGCTTGGCTGGGGACCAGTAGGAAGCCCTGGGACAAGTGACATCCCTATTATAAGAGCACCCAAGAGTCACCTCGGAAAAAGGGTCACATTACCAGACTTCTCTATGCCAGCAGCTGCAAATAGTGAATGGGGAGCATTCTGCAATTCCTCAATGTTCATAAGGGACTCTGGAAGGGAACTAGATAACCAAGGGGTTGGGAGTCAGTCTGGGAATAGAAGTGCACATGCTCACTCACACACACACACACACACACACACGCACGCACGCACGCACGCACGCACGCACACACACACACACCTGGATCAGTGGAGACAAGCACTGCACAGCAAGGTCACCCCACTTCAGCCCCGCTTTCAGTGTGCCCACATTCCTGTGGAGTGGGCTACAGAGCCATCTGCTGGCAGATTTACGCTCTCTCCCAGAAGCAAGCAGAAAAGGCTCTTAGGCTGTCTGCCCACAGAAACCCCATCTCTTGGCAGTCCTTCCCATCTTCAAACTTTCCTTACTAAATGATCAAGAATCTCCAGGTGAAGCTAAACCAGGGGCTTTTGGAGATCCAGAAATACAGCAACACTGGGGCAGAGCACTTGGTTCAGCCAGCACAGTGCTTGCTGCCCAAGCATGAGTTCAATTCTCAGCCCAGACATAAGACAACTGGTGTGGTAAGCACATGTCCATAATCCCCATGCTGGGCCAGTAGAGACAAGGGGATTCTTGAGATTTGAGAGCCAGTCAGTCTAGTCAAACTGGGGAATTCTGGGTTCAATGGAAGAGCCTGTCTCAAAAAATAAGGCCGGTGGTGATTGAGTGACACCTAACAATGACTCCCTGTCTCCACATTCATGTATACACGTGCACACACATACACAGGGACATGCTTAAACACCAAGCAATGAAGGAGGTGGCTGAAGAGCCCTCAGAGAACACAGAACATCCAAAGGACTCAAGGACAGGTAGAGCCAACTCTCTGTGGCTTATGACTTTCTCCACCCCTGACTGCCCAGCAGCGTAAACCTCTGTCAGCTGCCACATAAGATCAGCCTGGGCTGGTTAACCCACCTCAGTCTCTGCGCAGCCCTGATCAATGTTCCATCTATCTCTTTTTTTCTAAATCAATCCTCAGTGGCAAATACGACTGCAACAGGCACTTAGCGATGACCTGCTTTTGTGTTCCTCCCAAGAGCTCTTTTCCATGAAGACCCGCACCCTCTTAATTCAGAAAAGCCCATGAGAAAGTCAAGATCAAAACCAACGGCCCTCCCCGGAGCTGCTGTATAATGGACGATGCCTGTTCTGAATAAGCTAGCTGTTGGGACTTGAGAAGCAGGCTGATGGTGGAGATCAGAGATGTTGGCAGTAGCCTTCTATCAATCTGCAAAGGAACTCATCTTGCAACAACAAGGCGGCTCCAACAGCAAGGAGTACGCTTCTTGGTCAGATCTCTATGGGCTTCCGGAACAATTCTAGCGATTCTACTGCAGATATTAGTAGGAACACAAAAAGTCAGATAAGACAGCAGAAATGAAGGGAGATGCAGAACAAAGTTACCCACGCACTAGCCTGCCAAATTCTGCCTTGCTGAGTCATCAGCCGAATGATAGCCAAATACCTCCACTCTCGCAGGTCTCCCCAAACCAGTGCTAGCATAACCAAGAACTCTTGCCAAAGGAGCGGCAGCACTCGCTTGATAAGTAACCACAATGATGTCGCGTCTTACCCATGGGAATCTGTCCGAGATGTGAAATCACAGGTAGAACTGAACCCATGTATGGAAAGGCACAATGGTTCTCTCCTGTACATACCCACTCCTGTACATACCCTAATATTGCTGTACGGCAATATTAGCACCACGGAGTGTGCATTAAACAGTTCCCGTCAATTATGCTTGCCTATGAATGAATCGCAGGGTTCCTTTTGTTATAAATTACTATTTCCTAAATGCTTTTGCAGAAAAGCAATGGAACACTTTTAGACTTGGAATGTTTAAAAAGCTGCTCTTGCCAGTGCCTGATTTTGAGGCAGTGGCAATATTGAGGTACAGCAATATTAGGACAGTTGAGTTTCTAAAGCAGGTGTGGGATTCCTGTGCACATTTTCTGCCCGCAAAATTAATACTGTTTCTATCTCGCTGAAGTATTTGGGACACACCGTGACCATGGCTTTCACAGACACCTGGATGAGTAAGCATTTCTTGTCCCTTATTCAAAATGTCAGGATAAAGCCTACATTGCTACCACAGACCCCAGCAATCTCAGCATGAAGAGCTTGGGTTTTCCTCTTCATAAGTCATCTGTTCCAGCACTTTATGGTTTTTCTTTGGCATATCCAAACTGCTACCAGCATCACTACTCTTGTGCTTTGGGCCCTTATTAATTAAGCTGAAAGACTTGGATGCAAGCAATGTGGTACTAAGTGTATCTGATGGCCACGAAGACAACTCAGTAGTTAGTGGAAAGTAGCTATACTATGTGGCTGAGCTGAACAGAAGGTGATTCGCATCCCAGACAGGACAAGGTGTGAGGGTTTTTACCATGCTATTCGGAACAGCAAACAATGTAAAACTTGAGAATTGTTCATTTCTGGAATGTTTCATTTAAAATTTCTATACTATGGTTGGCCATGGGTCATTGAGATGGAAAAAGGTGAAGTCATGGATAGGAGGGAACAATGGTCAAAGTCACACAGTGTACCTGGAAATACAGCTCTTTCCTGGTTTCACGCGGGAGGTATATGCAATGTCTGTTGCCCTTTCTTTTGTCGTTTTAAGATATAACTATCCAAAATGGGGGTAGACTCGTCTTTTCATGTGACTTTGCCTGAGAAGCACAGGCTCTCCCACAACTGTAAAAGTCGCAATCATTTTTGTGTGTGTACTACATGCTCAAAACCCAGAGTGTAGCACTATGGTTGCCCAGAAAACCCCTTATGTAACACTTCAAATGATTCTCAAAAGACCCGCGGCTAGGCATATGTCATTGTGCCATGTCAAATGAACCAGCTGTGGCCTAAGCGACACTGCGGGCTAAAGGAGATGATCCAGAGGGAGGAGAAAGACAGAATTGAGGATGGACTGCCACCCTCTTTGCTTCCTGAGTTCTTATGAGCATTGGAGCTGGCTCAAAACCAGGCACTGGCAAGAGCAGCTTTTTAAACATTCCAAGTCTAAAAGTGTTTCATTGCTTCTCTGCAAAAGCATTTAGGAAATAGTAATTTATAACAAAAGGAACCCTCCGATTCATTCATAGGCAAGCATAATTGACGGGGACTGTTTAATGCACACTCCGTGATGCTAATACTGTCGTACAGCATGTGAAAGCACAACATAATTTGGGCAAATTAATTTCTCAAAACGCTCATTCCAATGCTGTTTTAAATACCCACACTCTGTGGTTTAACTTTTATGCTGACAACTGAACTTCTTTTTATTGAATTAGAAAACAAAAAACAAAAAAGAATGTGACATCCTGTTTTCAGAAAACCTAAGGACTTTGATTTTTCTTAAGGCTTCCAATTTGAATCAATGGCTGAAATATCATATTCTTTCTCTGAGACAGAGAGTTGACCTTAAGAAAGCCAGAAGGCCTAAATTAAACTGAGTTTCCCCTTTAATTTGCTGAACTTAACATCAAGAAAACACAAGTGCTAATTTTAAAAGCATGTGAATTAAATAAAATTTTAAAATAAATGATAGACAAATTGGAATGAGTACAAACTAAATAAATAATGCTGGAATGGAACCTGTATTTCAACTAGGAACTACTAAAGCAAATGTTTTTTTTTTTTTTTAAAAAAAATGTATGTAGTTGTATTCAAATATATGACAATCAGACCTGGTAGGACAGCCTATGATCTCAGCTGCTCAGAAGGCTGAGACAGGTGAACTGAAAGTTCAAGGCCAGCTTAGCCAACTTAAAGAGGCCTTGTCTCAAAATAGACAGCATCCAGAGGGCTTGGAGGCTTGACGAATGCACAGAGGACAAAGTGCGTGCTGTGTGAGTGTGAGGCTGTGAGTTCAGATCCCCAACCTCCATGTAAAACCCAGGCATGCCTGGAACACCAGTACTAAGAGTGCAGAGGTGGGTGAGTGGGCCCCAGGGACTCAATGGCCAACAGTCTAGCTGAAATAGTGAGCTCCAGGTTTAGTGAAGGCACTTGTCACAAGAAAATGAGGTGTATTCGGACCGAGGAAGGCATCCTAACCCCAGGTTCTAGGCTCCACAAGCATAGGCATGAATATACATACACAACACACACGGACACAACACACACATACATAGCACGCACACAACACATACACACACATCACCGACACCATACAAGTACTCACACAACACACACACTCCATGTGAACTTCCTACACATGACCAAATTTGATTAAGACAACATGACTATTCCTATAGCAAACAAGGAGTTTTGATCACAAACTCCAGGTCTGATTTCATCAGGTATTAGATCGACTAAGTATGTGACTGAAGCTTGATGTAAAGATGGGTTTCCTTTGAAAGAAAAAATAACACAGAATTTAAACATTTGCCTTTCCGAATTGATAAACCACATTGAAAGAGAGAGACTTCAAGTGTTTAAAGGTGTCATTACATTAATCTGATGTGTCCCAAGCACACTGAAACAGCTTTTTGTTAATTGCATTTCTTGTGCACTAACATTCATGTACTTTGGTTTTAACTCAATTAAAGTGCTAATATAATCCCCATTCATCATAAAAAACAGCTCTTTATAATGTGCAAAATAGTTTGGCTCTGAGTTTGATGTCATAATGAGGATAAAATGTATGAGCATTAATGTCGCGTTTTTTTTCCTGAGTGTAGTTGTATTAGAAAAACGACTTTCTACTTTGAAATGTACTAAGTCTTACAGACAGAGTCGGATTTATGGCTGTTAACAAGAGTAATGAGAATGGCAGAGGTGGCCTAATTAAGAGCATTGGCTTTGGAGTAGGGTGGTGTGGGAGCCATTCCCAGCCCTGCTACCAATCCTCCTGCTTTTGGCCAACTAACTAAGCAGCTCCAGGTTAGTTTGTACCCACTGGACCCAGGAGTGAATGACAACGTCTTACAGAAACAGTGTGAAGATATTTATGATGTTGCATACATACCCTAAGTATGGTCCCAACCATATGGAAAGCCCTAAAGATGTTAATTTTTTAAATACATAGTCAAAGCTTCATTCCGCATGCTAAATCGTTCATTGTACACAGAAAGGATCCAGAATACACATTTTAATAAATGAATAAATTTGAGAAATAGTGAGAATCTGACAAGCATATTAGCTTCCAAATCAGGAAGCCTCTGCACTAGCTAATCAGGTCATTTTCATTCGGTGACTCCATCTTTGAATTTTGTTCCCTTGTCTAGAAGGAATATATTGTAAAAATCAAGTGACAAACACTTTGAGGCACTGTGGAGTTGGAAGACCTGGAGATGAAAGCTGTCGTTATTGCTGATGGTTTCCCTCCATCCAGGCTCTCCTTCCTTCCAGTTCATTCTTGGTGGCTGCTTTCTGGTAAAATTATTCTACAAGTCTCAATCCACTGCTCTAGAGAGAAATCTCATGTTCTTGTGTGTGTGTGTGTGTGTGTGTGTGTGTGTGTGTGTGTGTGTTGTGTGTGTGTGGTGTGGTGTGGCTCAATGACCTTTCTCTTTAGGCATCATCCAATCTCATCTGTTTGTTTTTCACTACAGACTCTCCTGCTGGCCCGAGGCTCTTTTGATTGGCTGGGCTGGCTGGCCAGTCAGCTCCAGGGATCTATACCACCACACCCTACTTTTTTTTCACTGGTCCTGGAGATCAGACCCAGCTCTCCATAGTTTCCATAGCAAGCATTTCACTGACTAAAGCACCTCTCCAGCCCTCTACAACGAAATGTGTTAGTTGACCATCATGTCTCCTAAACACCATAGCATTCTGATTCTCTCAAGTATCATCTAATAAAGTAGAAAATTCTTCCGTAGCTGGGGCTTGGATGGCAATGTTGTTTCCTTTATTATTCTCATCAGCCATCCTGAGGTTGGCATCTTGTGGTACCTACTGGACTCTGAGTCCATGTCCTTCATGGAACCACAAGAACCCCTTGAGTCTAGAGGAAGTCTATTTGACTCTGGCCTGACATTCCATGACCTCAGAGACAAGTTGTGACTGGCAGCCACTGCAATCATAGGTACTTAAGAATAGACAGATACTTGTCCTATTAGAAGAAAAACATAATCAGAAAAATTCTGTTTGGGGGAAAATATGCAAGTGTGTTTACCATCTACTATTTCCCTGCCAGGAAGAAGCTACCAATAAAATCAATGTAAAGACTGGGAAAGAGGAGAGATGGAATGCCACCAGGCCTGGGGAATAGTCACAAAGCTCTAAGTCAAGCTTTTCTTAAAGAAAAGGAACTATGTTGGCTTATGTATGATGGAAATGTTAAAAATAAAATAAAATCTAATACATCACAGATAAGCTGACATAGTTCCTTTTCTTTAAGATAGAATTGCAATTCCTTGTAACAGAAAGTCTTAGTTGACGAGGACACAGACCACTACATAAGAGTGGCATGTAGGGAACTTTGCTCATGTGGCCCCAGCTTCTGGAACAGTCCTACGTTTGTGGCTTCTTTTCTCAAAAAATGACACTCCAGAGCTGACCCAGAAAGTCTGGTCCATGGTGACTGAAGACAGCTTGTGGCCACCAATATCTTCCCTTTCCAGAAGTTCTCCATTTGGACCTATAATCCTCTCCAGCCACCAGCTCAGATTAGAACATGCAGGTGACTCTGGTGCCACAAGAAACTGTCACGTGATGTTACTAACACCCTGGTCTTCCAAGTCAGTACTGGTTCCACCTGGCACACATAGGAATTTTACCCAGTGCATCTCCATGAAAAAACAAAAACACACACACACACACACACACACACACACACTCACTCAAACACACTCGTGCACACACACACACACACACACTCACACACTCATTCACTCATACTCACACACTCTCTCACACACACACACACTCACTCACTCAAACACACTCGCGCACGTGCACGCACACACACACACACACACACACACACACACACACACACACACACCTTTAGAATCATTGCTGAAGTAGCCAGAAGGGCTATGCAAGTAGATTTAGCCTTTATAAGGTAATGAATTTGATTTTAGTCCTGTCTACGCCACTGAGACCTTCTGCAAACTTCCCCCTTTTTCCATGTAGTGACACAAGTAAGAATAAACTCAGGAAACCCAGATCTCATGTGACTCGGGTTCTCCCTTTGTGGAAAGCACGTGGTTTTTTGTTGGCATTTCTCTTCAGCTCTCGGCTGTCCTCTTCCTACCCTCCAAGAGATGGAACAATGCCATGTCCAGCCATGTTCAACCATGTCCAAGACCTCAATGAGCCTCCATTCTAGTCTGCCTGAGACTTTCTCCATCCTCTCTGAGGAAGCCTCATCCTTCCTTGACCACACAGAAATGGTGATGGAGAAAATTCAAGGAGACAAAGATGTGCTCTAGTCTTCAATGAGCTAACCTGATGGGAATTTCAGTGCAGTAAAAGATCACAGGCTCCCAAAGATTTATCTTCTAGGATGAGTTCTGTTTTTTCCATCACTGTGAGGTTTGTATGGCATCAATCTCTGTGCTGAAACTCCTTCAGTGGCTCACCACTGCTGAGATAGCGTGCTATGGATCCACTACCACTTGGCATTAAGGGTCCTTCACATTCTGCCTCTGCCCTGCATCCCAGCATCATCTTTGCTGTATCATTTTCCTTTCTGGATCACTAGTTACCTCATTTGGACCAAAGATGCTATGTGGTATGCTTCTATGCCCTTGCTAAGATGCTACTATGGAAATGCTTGCTTTGTCTCTGAGTATGTGTATGGGTGTATATACATGTGTGTTCATGTATGTGGACATCAGATATCTTCCTCTATCATCCTCCACTTTGTCAAGACAGGGTCTCTCAAACAACTCATGGATTTGACTAGGTTCCCTGGTTAATGAGCTTCGAGGATACCCCTATCTCTGGCCATCTGCACTGGTGTTACAGACCCTAGCCATCAAAGCTGCTTTTCTCACATGGGTGCTGGGGCTGTAAAGTAGCCCCTTTACTGGCTGAGCCATCTTCTCTGTGTTGATTTTGGGATACCTATCATCAGGCAGGCCCAGGACTTAGCATATACTTGTGTTACAACAATGGCAAGACACCCAAAGTCCAACTTTATGTCTTTCACAGTTTGAACTAAAAGTAATTTCTCCAAGGCAAAGAGGGCACATGCCTATGAAGACAGTAGTATTTTTCTTAGAGTATAGTGTACATACGGTCCTCACATTTCAGATTTTCAGTTCTTCCCAATTTAATATGGAAATGTTTCCTCTTCTCCAGAAAACATATTCTTAGATTGCCTCTAAGAATCAAGAAAACTCAACAAGTGGTACCTATTAACTGCAATAGCTTCAACTCTGACCCCTCTGCCCTTTCCAGAGGCCTTGCCCTTAGAGCTCAGCATCACACACTGATAGAGAGGAAATACTCACTAAGAGTGGCCAACACCCAGGAGAGACTGCAGCCTAGTGAGTCAAGGACAATATACTGGTGTGGTGCCTAGCCTGTGCTGTCAGATGGCTTGCTTTCCAGCAGTGCCCCCAGCACGAGAGTCAGAAACAGAACACAGCTCTGAGTCAGACCACCCACCACCTACCCTAGCCAAGACTTTCCTGACCCCGAAAGCCAAGTGTGGCCCATTCTCTGAAATCACTGTCTTATTTCCCCTTTCTCCCTTCCTTTGACAATCATCTAAATAGAGCATGTCTTGTGACGCATGGCTGTCCCCACCCCCGCAGTATCACCCAGAGGCCACATCAGATGTCCCCTTTCACTTTGCCTCACTGTAGGTTGTCAGGGCTCCTAGCATGATGCAGGGTGGCTCTGTATCTGCAGAGTAAATGACTCCTCCTTGTTAACAGAGACGGACACCAACCATAGACAAAGCTGTTTGCCTGGAGCTGCGTTCTCTCTCAAACCTACTGCAGCTTCATGGAAGCAAGCACGGACGCACAGACACTCCGTGAAGTACAGACACAGCCCTCATACAGAGCCTTATGTTCAGCGCTGCTGAAACCACAATGTAAACAAATGCCATGGTCAACAGCAAAAGAATGGGATCAAAGCATATCTCCCTGTGTTCTCCAACGACCTCCTCCTACCAGGGCTGCAATCCATCAGAACTTTCAAAACAAACTTGAGTTACCGTCCCGATGGACATAACTTATTCATTTTTCTATTTCCTCTCCATCTTCCATTCTACTTTAAAAGGTAGGGAAAGAAGGCATCTTCAGGGGTTTGTGTAGGAGGGCACTGGGCCACAGAAGGGAAAACTGTGCTGGAGGACACTGGGCTGGTACTGTCTGCATTTGGCCTTTGATCTTCTGTGCTTGCCTCTGTTAAACCCCTCCGGCCTCCCCATCACCACATCTTAGAAACAAAGTCTGACACAGCCAAGTGCATCAGTGTTAATACTGACACTAATTGAATTCCATCTGCTTGGAGTTTTTGGTAAAAGACAAAGGATGTTTTTAAGGCATGGCTTGCAGGAGTTCTTTCTTAAGCACAAGGCGTCGGTGCCAACTGGCTAGCAGCAGGATGTTCTATGGGATCCAAGGACTAAATGGTAAATGGAATTTTGAGCTATGTGTCGTAACCACCGTTGTGATAGGCAGCAAGCCTGCAAGAGTGTGATTCAGTGTGGCAGACAGCGAAACTTCATTTCAAGGGGGCTCTGCTCCCCTCGCACTGATCCCACACACAGGATGCTTCATCCATAAAATGCCTTTCAATATCTCACTAATGGCCTTCTTGCTAGAACTCTCTATCCATTTTTGTCAGACAAGCAACAACAATGCAAATCTATTAATTTGGGGGCTGGAAAATAACAAATATGATGGATGGGACTCGTCTAAAAGCCCTGGAAGAAATAATACATGCCGATTTCAAGGTACTTGGTTAGTGGGTCGGCATTGTACAGTTCCTCTAGCCGCCAAGCCCATGGAGAGGGGATGAGAATAGACAGATACTTACTGCTTTTATCATCAGAGCTTCATTCATATTAAGCAATCACTGTAACGCACCACACACACACACACACACACACACACACACACACACACACACACTTTCTTTTTCTAGAAAGAATTTTTAAGAGACCTTCAGGCCAGACCTTGCAAGAACCATGTCCAATAAACAAGCACATACATTACAGAGTTACATCATCTGCCAACATCCAAGGAGAGGTCAAAGGCTAATTGCCATGATTTACTGAATCATTCCAAACGACCCTGGGCGAGAAGATTTAACTTGACAACTGTTTGAACTTCACAGTCTGAAATTTCATCTACTTGTTTCATGAGTACTTTTTAATTACTCCCCCGGGGATATTAATGATGCTTTCTTTTTTTAATTACAGTCTGGGAGGGATCATGGTCTCATGTTTGCTTCCTCCTTGAGATGGCTAAGTCCACTGTCTGGCTGACTCAGAGACCCTTTGCTTTTCTTTACCCAAAGTAATTGAAGTAGAAAGTCAGGTGTCAAGACAGTCTACCAACCCAGGATGTGGAATCTGACAGCTTGGGTCAAAGCCCACTTATTTTGCTCCCCCAGGCCTCTGTCTCTTCATCCAGAAGTAGGAACAGGCATAGTTCTTGTCTCTTAAGCCCACACTGTTCCAGTAGACAGAAGTAGATAATATATGTAAATATTGATTCCCACAGTCTGGCATATGGTGAGCCCTCAAATACTGTGTTTACAATATCTTTAAAGTGCTATTGTTTTGACTACTCCAACGACTTGGACTCTTGTTCTCTGAGTTCACAGTAAAAAAAAGAGAAACGAAGAAGCGATAGGAATCCCCCACTCACTCATCCCCCACTCACCTCCCCACTCACTCACACCGCCCCACTCACCCACTCACTCACCCCCCACTCACCCACTCACTCAACCCCCACTCAACCCCCCACTCACCCACTCACTCACCCCCCACTCACCCCCACTCACTCATCCCCCCACTCACTCATCCCCCCACTCACCCCCCACTCACTCACCCCCCCCACTCACTCACCCCCCCACTCACTCCCCCCACTCACTCATCCCCCCACTCACACCCCCACTCACTCCCCCCACTCACTCATCCCCCCACTCACTCATCCCCCACTCACACCCCCCACTCACTCATCCCCCACTCACACCCCCACTCACTCCCCCCACTCACTCATCCCCCCCACTCACTCATCCCCCACTCACACCCCTCACTCACTCCCCCCCCACTCACTCATCCCCCACTCACACCCCCACTCACTCCCCCCATTCACTCATCCCCCACTCACCCCCACTCACTCCCCCCACTCACACCCCCACTCACTCACCCCCTCACTCACTCACCCCCTCACCACCACCACCAACCCCCCCCCCCCCGCGCACGCGCGCACACACACACACACACACACACACACAGTCCTGTAATGTTCTACACAGCAGTGTGCTAAGGTCTCCATGGTGCCACCTCCCTCACCGTGGCAGCTTAGATTCCCTAACAGGGTAGACACTGGGAGCTGGGCAGAGTGAAGAAAACACTGGTACAGTCCTTGTCCTTGGAGACTTGACAATCCATTTGGCTAACTAGTTTTGTTTTTGCTTTAATGCTTGGGGTTTCGAACCCAAGACCCTTTGTGTGCTAAGCAAGCACTGTTCCACCGAGCTACTACCCTCTAGCCCAGACAGTTGGCTAAAGTGGTTAAACACCAAACACACACACATACACACACACACACACACACACACACACACACACACACACACACACACTCCTATGCTGCCTTGCATGTTTAAACACCCATCCATGCTGCAAGCTCCTGTAGCATCTTTCACAGTGGGAAGAAGGCGGCCCTGTGATTTGTGGAAACTGAGAACAAGACAGAGACTTCCTCAGAGGTAAGTCAGCAAACCCCCCCCCCCCCGCCCCGGGATTTAATTCATGTGCCTTAAAATGGAGATGGCCTGCCTCGGAGCCTCACTTAAAGAAGGGATGCAAAGGCCAGCTCTATTAAATTACAGCAGCTGGGCTTTAAAATACCACAGGAATTACAATTTTGGAGTCCTGAGATCTCGCTGAAAGGGAATCTTTTAAGTGTCGTTCCTTGTGCAACTCAATTTCCCACCACAGGGCCAGAGAAGCATTTGCTCCTGTTTGGGCCTCGGGCTGCAGCACATTCCTATGGAAATCTTCATTCATGGCTGGACCCCTCAGGGACTGCCAGAGAAAGCAGAAGGAGTGGGGGGCGCGGGGGGGAGGGGAGCCAATGGCAAGCCTTAGCTACAAAGAGACAATCACTCCTAACTACCTCCTGTGGCTAGCCAAGGTCCCTTGAGACCCCTTTTGAGACCTTCCTCTCAAATGTTCCTCCCCCTCTATATTTTGAAGGTGTCATGGTCACAAGGCACACGAAGTCAGGAGTCTGGGGACATGCTTGCTGTCCTATGTCCAAATCTAGGCCCCATGTTGCTTTCTCTGCAGCCTTTTGGCTGCGCCCACAGGTGCCCTGCGGCACGGATCCAATCCCTTGCGAACCTCTGGTCGGATCGTTCACGCCAAGGCGCCTTCGATTCTGACCTTCCAGGAACTAACATAAGGGGGCTCGGGTTCTGGGTGCGGATGCAGATGGGAGAAGGTGGGGTATCAGAATAGCTGGAGTCGCCAACCCCGAGGCCCCAGAAGACCCAGTCCCTTGGCTGTCTGCTTCCGCTGTCTGCCCAAGAAACCCGCTCAGACCGCGGCCACGCTTACCTTGGCCCAGGACACCTTGTACGAGAGCTGTGGGTCCCAGGGCGCTGTGCATGGCAGGTCCGCCGTCTCGGAGCAAGCCACGGTCACCTCCCGCATCGCCATCGCGGGCGCCAGGCTGCAAGCTGCAAGAGAGAGGGAGAGATAGAGCGGCGTAAGCCAGGCCACCGAGCCGGGGTCGCAGGCAGAGAGGGGCGACCGGCTAAGGGCCGTACCGCAGCCGAGGAGCAGGAGCTGGAGGCCTTGCGACATGGCTGGAGTGCTGCGCCACCGTCCAGGCCGCCCTCCTGGGCGCGCGCCGCGTTCTTGTACCCGCGCTCGGGACTTCCCCGCGCGCCGGCCCCGGGGACTCCCCAGCCGGAGGAGGCGGGTGGCCGGGTCCCCGCCCCGCGCACGCGTCCCCAAGTCCGCGTCGCTGCTGCGGCTGGCCAGCGACAACAAGCAGCTCCGCGGAACGGTCCCGCGCCCTGCGGCTTCGGAAGCTGCTATGGCACGCGCGACATTGGCTCGATGACCCTCAAACCCAAGCAGGGAACCAGGCCATCGGTCCGGTCATGCAGGTTCAGAGAGGGTGGGCAGCTTCCTCTGGAGCCCGGGGCTGTGGCGAGTTTGCTACTCTCCAGATTTTGTGATAGGGACACTCTATAGACTTCCAGAGAAGTGGCGTATGCCTGCAGTCCTTGGCTCCCTGCCTTCTCTCCCAGTTATCATTTGGCCTTGTTTACATTGTTTGAACAAGGGAGATCTTTTTATACTAAAGCATTAATTGCATGCATGCTCATAAGTATTATAAATAACAATGTCTAAAACAAGAGTGAGTCCGTCTTCGTAGCACCCGCCCTCCAAGGCTCAGGGACCATGGGGAAGAGGGGCAGGGGCGGGGGCGGGGGTGGCGGAAAGATTTTAAGAGCCAGAGATCTGGAAGGATCAGAATGACACATGTCTTCAGGACATGGCACCAAGCATTCTTGAATTCACAGCAGCAATGAAATCTGCACAAGACCAAGGCAATCAACCTTTCAACCTGGAGGGGGCCAGGAGTCACAAACTCCCACCCCTAAATGAGGCTTCTGGGGAAGGCAGAATCTGTTTTCTTTTAACCGTCACCCTGCTTGTCAACCACTCTCCAGGGGATACCGACATCCACAAGTGTATGGACACCACAAATTAGATTGTTAAAAAAAAAAGTCTCCCCTAAACCATCCAGAAGCAACCCCCTATGTACATGTTTTAATGGCTAACCCTTCTTACCCTTCCTGCTATCTTTCTGTCTTGTGTTAGCTCAGCTTAACAGTTTGCGAGCAGTTTTCTAATACTAAAAATAACTCCAGCAACTGCTTAGTAGTTGGGTCACAATTTAGAACCTATTAGAGAGTATTGAGAGCTTGGGCAGCTTTTCTATTTTATATTATTTTTCCTTCATTTTGTTTCTGTCAAGTCGGCCTTGGACTCCCCAACTCCAGTCCTCCCAGTTCCCTCCCTCCGTTCCCCTGCCAACTTCATGCTCTCTTTCAGTCCCTGCTCTCTCTCTCTCTCTCTCTCTCTCTCTCTCTCTCTCTCTCTCTCTCTCTCTCTCTCCAATTTCACTCTCCCACTCTCTATACATGTGTGCACATATGTATCTATATATAAAACCTACTGAGTCCGGTTAGTGCTGCCCACATGTGGCTGTAGGTCTGTGCACTGCACCATGGCAACCTCCCAGGAGCCCCACTTCTGAAGGAAACTGGAGGTATGCCCACTTATACACACGTACAAAGTAGTACCAATGAACATTTCCCTACAAGTTTGCTTCCCAGACACAATTTGCCGTACTGGACCTGCACCCCAAACCATTTCAGGCAGGATCAGCCTCCCTACTGTCCTACTGGACATACCGAGAGCATGACTGAACAAAATCTAAGTTTGGCGGACCTTCAGGGCAGATAAACTCACTGCAGAGCTCCGAGTTGGATGTGTATGCAACCTGATGCAGGGTCCTCAGCTGCCAACAGGTTGTTTGGGGGAGGGGAGGTGTGCACAGCAGTGTGGGTAAGGATGTCAGGCTGCCGGGTGCGCTATAGAAGAGGCGCGGGTGCATAGCACGAAGCAAGTAGAACCAAGGCTGCTGAACGATTCCCGCTGCTTGCCTGCCACATAGAGTTGCGGAACCGAGCACACCAGTGTACAGTTAATTCTGAGGAATGAAGCTCTCCTGATATGTTTGCGTACTGTCCACTAGAAGCCAATCCCAGCTGTGACTTCTTCCTTCTGATTCTCACGTTAAACACGGGGCTGCGGGAAGCAGAGGATGTTCTGGGCCTGTGGCTGAGCAGCTGTTCTCTTGGGTATTAGGGGTTGACAGACCCCTAATATCCAAGGGGTCTTCGTAGGGGTCTTCTAAGACTATTAAAAAAAAACACAGGTGTTTACATTACAATTTATAAAGCAAAATTACAGTTATGAAGTACACAGCAATGAAAATAGTCTTGTGGTGGGGGGGTCACCACAACGTGAGGAACTGTGTTAAATGTCACCGTGTTTGCAAGGTTGAGAAAGCGGTGCTCTAGGTCGTTCTTAGCAGAGGCCCCCTTAAAGAGCTGACTTTCTCTGCCCAACGAGTGTGAGCTCCTTAGTCCCCTCTGCTTGATTCTGTCACCTCGCTCCTGTGTGCTGTGAAGCTGTCCCATGTCCCCTCTCAGGAGTGTCTATTCCTAGCCTTTGGGCTTTAGTTAAAGCTGTTAACTATAAATTCTGGGCCATTCCTTCCCTGTAAGACACACACCGAATTCCATCTCAAAGTTTAAGATGTATGTTTCTTCTTTATGACAACTTTTTGAAAATATTGTAATGTACTCAAACCTATCGCCTTTAGTTATGGTTTGGTTTTGGTGCAGGGTTTAAAGTCTTTTTTCTCACTCTGATTTCCTAAGAGCATTCTCCTCCATTTTCTTCCAACACTTTTCAGGATACATGCTTTTCTATCTAGCTCTTTAACTTGCTGTGGACAAAGAGTCGGTTCCCTTTTCCTCACGGATAGTGGGACAGTGGTTCCTTCCGATGCTGCTCCCCTCAGACCCACTCTGTGTTTTGAAACGAGAGCTCCGTAAGTAAACCATTATGGCCTTGAACCCACAATCCTTCCAAGTGCTGGGATTACAGATGGCCCCACCCCTGGTCTAATGTTGTTTCTAAAAGCTCCCTTTTCCTTCACTGACTTGAAGTGATGTGTCTGCTCCAGAATACTTTCATAAATGAGTAACCCTGCTTCTGGAGTCTTCCGTGTTTCCCACTGGACTATTATTACACATACTCCAGACTGGAGATCATCAAGGCCTCCACGCAGTACCAGAGTTGAGCCTCAGGCACTAAACTTCCTCTCCAAAGCTGTTCCATGGTTACTGGTTTCTTGAACTATATGCCGAATAGAATCAACCTAAAATACTAAAACAATGTAGCTTACATTTAAATACGAAACCATTCCAACCATACACTTCATTAATTAAGAAATTTAGAACTCAGATCCACAAATCCACCAAAGCTATGTATCTCTCCATTTATTGAGGTCCGCAGGAATGTTTTAAGTTCCACACAGAGGGGTTTCTCACATCTTCAGATAAACTCCTATTTTAATATGTGTTTCCTAAACTATATGTTTCCAAGAGTTCTTAACCAGTAAATAGAACTTTACATACTTGTTAGAAGTGTATTCTCATAATGGCATTTAAATTCCCATTATGGCATTAAATTCCCATTATGGCATTAAATTCCCATTATGGCATTTCTTGACTCATCAATTGTTTTAAAGATTTCATTTTTTTCCCAAGTAGATTTCACTGTCCCTACAGGTGTCTGACAGCGGGAAATGCTTCAGAACACTGGCTCCTACAATCTTTTGCAGCATCTCAAGAATTGTTTTGTTGGCCGTTGTGCAATCTGTTGGTAAGAGCCAGAAAGCTCTGGGGGGGTCAGTGCCTCAGCCTTCCAAGGCTAGAATTACAGTTAACACACCCACTTGACATTTATGTGGGTTCTGGGGATCAGATCTCTGGTCCTTGAAGTGCAGGCAAGTGCTTAACCACTGAGCATCACCTAAGCCCTGAAGCATATTCTTTACAGAGGTCGGAGGTCTTTTTTTTTTTTTTTTTTTTTTAAATCATGTTTGCTTATTGTGATGATCAGAGCTTTTTTGTCCTTTCTTTTTTGATATTAGAACTCCCAAATTACTGAAAGATATGTGTTAAATTCTCACTCTGTAACTATGGAATTGTCCCCTGACCTTTGACATTCTCTTCATATTTTGCTACCTACCTTTGCCTCCTAAGTGCTGGGAGTACACACACACACACATATAGACATGCATGTATACGCACACAGTCACATGCACCCATGCACACACTCATACACACACACTTTTCACAAAGGCATCACACATCCCCAGGTTAGCCCCAAACTCACATCACATCTGAGTTAACCTTGTAAGACTGGTCCTCTTGCATCCAGCTCCCCTGAGAACTGAGACTACCAGAGTCCATTTCAGCTATTGCTTTTAAATGATTGCCTTCCTCACATACTTTAATTAGCAGGACTGCTTTCATAAACTCTAAAACCAGCTGCTGTTGCCATCCCAATCTATACCACCCCTGAGTGCCTGCACTCCGCCCATCTCACACACTGCATGCTCGCAATGGCTGACTGTTCCTCCTCTCCATGCCCGGGACCCCTCTCCTGCTGGTTACCAAAGCGGAGGCTTCCCAGCCCCCAGCCCTGGTAACTGCTCCCACCCATTTCACTCCAGCAACTCAAAATCAGCTCAGACTAGTACCTAACTCTTGGCTCAGTTTCAGCCCCACCCATTACTTTCTTGCTGGAACAACTAACTGTTTGTGAGGAATGCTACATTCAGCATTTCTAGAAACTTCCAAAACATATTTGTCAGAATTCACACTGTTGACAAGAGAAGTTCCTGCTGTGTGTGACGTCACTACAGTCTCCTCCCACAGCAGAGCTGCACCAAGGTATACATTTGTGCTTACCTTACTCTCCCTCGCACACTAACTGTCCCCTCCCCGCCTCCCGTCCTGTGTATGACTGTTTCTAAGGAAGGCGTAATTCCGGTAAAAACCTAGAGATCCATTTCCCTGGTTGTTTCTTGAGTGGGGAAGCCACTGCTCCACACTGGCTGGATCCTTGATTTCACCCAGAAGGGGCAGGAAAAGTGAGTACAATGGCCTCTTACCCTTTGGACATCACTAGCCACCATCTTCACGTCTTCCTACTTTGTTATGAAGGAAAATAAAAATCATAAGCAACTGCCAAGAGCAGATGTTCACTAACCTTGGGCAAAACCCCAAGCTAAGCTAGCCTGCCTCCTTCAGTGGCTTAGGGCTTGCGTTTGTTTGCTTGCTTTGGTTTTCCCTGGAGAAGCGCACCAAGGAGGTGTGCTTTTAATACTGCTGTTTCAGGATCTGGTCAGTTTGGAGCACAGGAGAGAAAGCTCTACAACAATAGGAATTCTCACCTACCCTGCTCAGCTGTCCCATGGTGCTGAAGGGTTGGGTGTGGAGAGAGCCTTTAGCTCCCTGCGTCACAGAAGGAACCCTGGGGCACAGTATAAGCTCTCTAGTGTTGACAGGCTTCTTCCCAAGTTTGCAGTTTCTCCCTTGGGGTTGAAGGAGTGAGCTGCAGCTCGACGAAGGAAGAGGTAAGTAGACCATGCTTTGGGGGAGCAGGGGGAAATTATCAGGAGAAAAGGGAAATGAGAGCAAGGTTTGCCCTTTAAGCAAAACTCCAGCCGGAGGACGGGAAAGTGTGCGTGGTCGTCAGATGCTGAGCTCATCACAAACATGCAACTGGGCTTGAGGCTGCCAGAAAGCAGCTTCTCCCGGGGCTGCTGCTGGCCCACTAAGGGGGAACCCCGAGGGTTAGTCCCCTGAGCTCTTGACCCTCTTCTCCTTAGCCTCAAGGATGAGGAAGTCTTAGAAAAGGGGGGTTCCCTTTTGCCCCAAGTTTACCACCTGAGACTGTTCCTCCGAGATAAGAACACTTAAGTCAGCCCAGACAACGAACCTCCACACGTACACTCTACTGCTCATACTTCTCCAGTGGCACCAACACCCGGATGTCCACAGGCCTCGAGAGCAAGAGGCTGAAAGGGACGCCAGGGTGTGGGCAGGTAAGCCATGGTTTTTAGCCAAATTTCCCCACCAGGTTTTTCCCTCAGGGCTAATTCTTAGTCACCCTGTACTTTCCAACAAGGGGCTTATTTATTAACTGATTGGGCCAAATAAATGAATAGAAATAACTTTTGTTTCCAGTATCTTCTCTTTTCCTAAGAAACACGGCTGGCCATTGTCTGCAGAGCAGAGTGGTACTGGGATAATTCTAAGGTTGGTTATGTGATCATCCTCATGATTCCATCCTGTCAGTCACACACAAACCCAAGGCAGAGAAACTGGCCCCAGGCCTGAGGGAGGGAAGTCTTGCCTCTGTTTGGCTTCTCCACGGGCTCACAGAGCCCTTTAAAGATCAGGGAAAGAAACCCTTCACTGGGTGAGTATTTGTGAATGCTGACCTTGTGCTGGGGCCCCCTGCTCTCACGTTCATCGGGCTCGCTTGTCCCTCTCTCTAGAATTGTGTGGGCCTGAATCACAGCCCCAGCTTCCTCTTTCACTCAAGTCTGTTCAAATGTCACTTTCCCAGAAGTGTCTTTAAAAGAAGAGATTTAGTGTGTATGTGTGTGTGTGTGTGTGGGGGGTTTCTTCAGAGGTTTCAGAAGGCGGAGCTAGATTAATTCCCCAGAGTTAAGGCTGTTTGTTGTGCCCTCCGGTGATGTGGGTCCCTTGGAAACAGGAAGCACTCTTTACCACTGAGCCATCTCCTCAGGCCAGGAAGTGAGATGTGAAGAGCAGATCTCAGCTGTCTCCCTTTGGCATATTTGACCCTTCTTGGCACATTAGTCTGCTTGCGTGTGCTTCATCTCCACTAGAATTCATAGCTGTGTCTTCCTCTCTTCACCCAGGTTCAGACCCCAGAACAGCATCGGTCACACGGAGGATACTCAATGATGGATAGGAAGCAAGCAAAGAAGTCCTTGAGGTGCTGCTGTAGCAATCTACAGTTCCATGTCCATTCTTCTGTGTGTCACCTGAAATGTTAGGGAGCAATTGACGAACGTCAAATCACACGTGAGAAGGTCCCCCAAACCTAGCCCCGTGCTTGCTAGCTCACAGAAAGGACTTCCAGAAGGCACCAAAGACTGTATTTATGATTCCAGTTTTTCGGGGTGAAGGGCTACAGATTAAAGGGCACATGGAAGGAAGATTGCACAGTACAGACTGCAGGGGAAGGGAAAATACGGAACTCCAAGTGTCCTCTACCTGAGAAGCCATGGGTGGCATTGCTCCTCCTAGCCATGAAGTGTGACAATATGTCTAGAATACCACCAGCCAGGGAAACACTCAAGCCTTGGAATTCCATATTTTGATGTGGGTTGAAATCACATCCTGCCCACATAATTGACTTTAGTTTGAGTCTTTTCCAAACTCTAACTGATACTACCATTCCACCAAAATCTTTCATCAAAACAAATTATTACTCTGTCCAGTGACCAAATTCCCAGATAGACATTTCTACCAGGCTAAGAGATTCCAAGGATCCACTAATCATTTTCAGGTAGTCAAAGGCCAAGGCGAGCCTCTCTTCACCAAACACACGCCTTCTAATTCCTCAGCAGTTGTAGGTAGAAATGTTCTTCCAATGCCTGACCTTGGATTTTGGTCATAGGACTTTTTGGCCATAGAAGAAGGCAGAAATCAATATTGTGATTCCACTTTCTCTCTAGGACCACTGCCAGCCACGGGAAGTATATTTCTTGTCTATCTTACTAGTCCAGCAAGAACATGAGAAACCTGGGGAGACAGTCACTCAGCCCCACTCCAAGCTGAGCCCAGCACATAGCTGACCTTCAGCCACAATGGCCGGGGTTAAACATATGCCTTCTGTCAAGTGCTATGATCTGTAGATGGTTTGCTAAGTTGCATTGCTGTAAGGATAATTAACCGATAAAGGTAAAAACCCAACCTCTTACACATCAGAAATAGCCTTCTGTGGGTTTGTACTTTGAGTCATCCTTAAAACAGAAGATCTGGAAGAAATGAACATGAATTGACAAGGTTTGGTTGGAAGTGGGTGCTATGATTTGGACATGGGTTGAGCGTGTCCCAGAGTGCTCATGTGTTCACAGCTTGGTCCCCAATATGGTCATGCCATGGTGGGACCTTGTAGGAAGTGATTTGCTGACTAAAGACACTTTCCCAAGAAGAAACCTGGGACCCTAAGTAATCCTCAGGAGAGCTGTAAAATGCATGCCTACAGCAGAGTAGCTCATGCCTGTAAATCCCAGTCTTAGAAGGCTGAGGCAGAAGGAGTTCAAGGCCAAGTTGGGCTACAGAGAGAGTTGTAGGCCATGCTGGGTTCTGGGTAGGATCTTGTTTCCAAACAAAGGAAACAAAGCCAGACAACACAGACAATAACAAATAAAATGCACAGACCCGGATCAACCTCTTATCTTTTCATGATTTCTTCCTTCCCAAGTGTTTCTACCAGGATGTCACCTGCCGTGTGGTGATCCAGCCAACTGAGCCCAAACCAAAATCAAGGGGATTTCCCTAATCTTAGACTTTCTTGGTCTACAAAATTGTGAGTTTCAATAAACATTTCTCCCCCTTAGCTAGTCCCCATTATTTCATTACAGTTGTGGAAATGTGCCTACAAGATTAGGAAGATAATATGAGTGAATAACGAAATTCAATTGACAATTAATGTGGCCTATGTAAAACAGGGGCATAGAAAGGATGGGGACTAGAAGCCACAGTCACCTGAAAGGAATTAAGCTCTAGCCAAGTGCAGGTAGCATCTTCCTTAGTGTCACCTGAATTAAAATGAGGACATGACTGCTCCTAGGTATGGTTGAGGAGAAGGTTTTATTGTAGACACAAGGGAGAGTACAGCGAGAGGCACACTGAGAGGAGAGAGATGGGGAGTTGGGGGACAGTGAGAGAGGAAGAGATGACGAGAGAGGAAGAAATGAGGGGACTAGCAGACTGAGAGGAAACTGTGAATCTAGGGGCCAAGAACAAGCCAACAGACCAAGAGGGTGTGCAGCCAAAATGGCTGAGTTACACAGGGATCAGAAGCTGGAGGAAGGGAAGCCCAGCCCTGGGCTGGAGAAGTTTAGGGTAGGGGAATGGGGTGAGAAGTACCAGGAGGATCCACAGGTCCTCGGTGATGCTGGGAGAGCTCACCAGCATCTGCTCTGATATATTAGTAGGCACCTCAGCCATTTGTCCAGGGTTTCTTAGAAACCCAAATCATCCAAATGTCTGTTAGGAACAGCTGAAAATATGAATGTTTCTATGAAATACCTTAAACACTGTGCTAGACAAACACCCAAGCCTGTCAGTGAGCAACCTTCCCTTCGTGTCATGATGTGTAAAATAGGGTGACACATGGCTTCTGCCGGATGTGAAGGAACACTTCCTCAGTGGCTCAGGACAGCATAGTGCAGGACCACAGTGGCTCATGGCCTCACATGGGGCTTTGCAATGAGTTTCATTTGAAAGTGAGAATTAGACTTCGAGAAAATGAGCCATAGTAAATACATGCCAAAGAGATTTCTGCAGCTCCGGGCCCATGGCCATCTCCATCATGGCTTCACAGAGACACTTAAGGGTTAGGAAATGACTCATTAACATTTTGTCTTTGAAATGTAGCATTCGTGAGAATCCTGCACAGCACAAAGTACCTGTTGTCATCATTTACAGACATCGCTCCCTGTGAGATGGGGATGCTTCCGGAATGCCATAGTCCACCGTGGACCACACAAAAGTGTGGTACTCAGCCAGAGCAAGGTGAGACATGCTACCACTGCCCCACAGATCTCCCCCCACTAAAACACTGCCCCAGAGGCTGACCCTCTTCTTGTTTGTATGGTAACAAAGTTTGTCTTGGGTGTGTGTGTGTGTGTATGTGTGTGTGCTCACACGCACTCAAGTGTGTGTGTGTATATGTATGTGTATGTGTGTATGTACAGGTATGTGTGTATATGTGTGTGTTTGCAGGAATGTGTATGTGTGCAGATGTGTGAGTGCAGATGTGTATGTCTGCATGTGTACACATGTGCGTGTGCAGATGTACATGGAGCCCAGAGGTCTATGTCAGGTTTCTTCTTTAATCATTACCCACATTATTATTATTGTCATCATGATCACTGTCATTATAATTATTATTTGAGACCATATCTCTTACCAAACCTGGAGATCACTGATTCAGCCAGACTTCCTGGCCAGGGAGACCTGGGAGCCCTCCTGTCTCTACCTTCCAACACTGTGTAACAGATACACACTGCCATGCCTAACTGCTTACATGGATGTTGGTGGGGGATCCAAACTCAGGCCTTTGTGTTGGCATGGTGAGCACTCTACTGACTGATGCATCTCCCCAGTCCCCGGAACTAGGTCTTTTAAACAACAGTATGTTTCTAGAAGTATTGCACACCATCACCTTCTCCGTTTCCTCTGAGTAGGCATAGCAGAGCAGGCAGTGAGTCCAAGGACCATCTTTCAGTTGTGTGTCAACTTTCTTCTCTACATGTGCAAGAATTCTTATGAGGTGATAGGATTTGCTCAGTACCAGGTGTTACTTCTGTTCCCTCTGTTTCTTGCTTTGTGTAGCCCTGAAGATGCTCTGTGTGTGTGTGTGTGTGTGTGAAGAGAGAGAGAGAGAGAGAGAGAGAGAGAGAGAGAGAGATGATGATGAGAGATGATGATGATGATGATGATGATGATGATGATGATGATGATGCAGGGAAAAGCCAAGGAAGGCCTTCCCCAGTGTAGCATATCTGAGGGCACCAGTTGCTGGGAGGGATCATGAAGAGAGAGGGTTTGTCACTAATTCCATTAGCAGCAAGGTTGACTTGTATACAAAAGTACTTAAAGTTACTTAAGACTTTCTTTTCAGGAACGACATCAATAGTGCCATGGACAGCACAGTCTTCTAGGACCAGAAAGAGGACAGAAACCAGCATCTTCTGAGGCTCAGCAGGCATGCACATCACACCATTTGATTCTTAGATTGCTCTCAGTGGGATGTGTTACAGTGTCCACTTCCAAGTGCAAAGGCATTAATGCTCAGATGTGCCTGCCCTGGGACAGCACATTAGATAAGGGTAATTAGTCTTGGTAAGTGAGTTCCCTGGTGGGACCTCACTTGGTCGCTACACCAACAAGAATATCTATATCCCTCAAGGGTTGGAAGCATAGTATGAAGGTCCTTTCACCCACAGTAGCTCCAGAGAAACCAGGAATGTTAAGCACACGAGACTGTCTTTCCAATGGGAAAGATTAAAAACATGTTATCCATCCAGAAGGCTGAGAAGTGGAGATTAACAACCTAGTGATCTATGTTATCTGTTGGATAAGCTTCTACAACCAAAACCAGAGGTGGCTAGTAGTCTAAATGGCCCTCATAGCCAGAGGCTCCTGCAAGCTCCCGCAACCAGGGCTGGAGAAGGCTAATGGCTTAAATGACCTCTGTCTTATCAAGATTACCAAGACTAGGCCAGGTACAAGTAGTGTACCTCCAGAACCCATCTTCTTGGAAGAAATGATCTGTACCCTGAGTTGAGTTTCAATGTAGTTTTACTTCTTTGTGCAACAGGGATTGTCTTATACCAGGAAACTTCCCCCCTCCCCCAAATTATACTGGGTATAAATACTGCAAATAAACTGCCTGGCATTAGATGCCTTAAAGTGTGATTCAGGTTGATGAAGTCCATCTACACGGGGTTTTCATTCTTATCTCTTGGTGCACTTTGACTCTCTGTATCACACCTACAGAGAGCCTCTCACTCAGCTTCCTTAATGTTTACACTATTTCTTCTGGTGTGCATGTGTTTACACGTATTCATGGGAGGAGTTATCAGGTACAGGTGTGTATAGATCCAGAGGACAACTTCAGGTTTCATTCCTCAGGTACTGTTCGTTCACGTTTGTTTGACACAGGATCCCGGTTGGCTTGGATCTTTGCTGAGCAGGCTAGACTAGCTAGCCAGTGAGTTCCGGGGATCCACCTGACTCTGCCTCCCCACCTCACCAGCACTGGGATTACAAGATCACACAACCACACTTGTTTTTTTTTTTTTTTTACAGAAGCTCTCGGGTCCAAACTCAAACCACCATGTGTCTAAGGCAAGAGCTTTACCGACTGAGGCTTTTCATCAGCACCCTACGAAACTTCTAAAGGACATTCTACAGATGCTTTTTTAAGTAACACACGTGAAAATCAACCAAACGACAGGACAGTGTCCAACTTTGTCCACAGCCACTCACTCATGAGCCAAAACCTGTGGAGAAGATAAACACTGTCACTAAGTTAAAGAGTGCATTTCTGCTGTCCTGCTGAAAGAAACTGTCCCTGAAGAGCTAAATATCACAGTGCAGTCAGCTGTCTACTTTCCCCAAGTGGGATTGGGTGGGGACCCAAGTATAGAAAGTTTATCTGTGGTCGGCCAACTCGGAAAAAGAGATGGCAACCTGGGAGCACAGCCCTGGGCACAGTGCTCCAAGCACTGCTAGTTTTACAGGTCAGACTGGGTCTGCCAGGAGGTAGGTGAAGGGGGATTGGGAGGCCAATGACCTGCCCGGAAGCTGTGCAGGAGTCTAAGATTTGGATGGAACAGTCAGTGTAGTGCGTTAAACAGTTTTCCTTTACTGCAGCAAATACCCCAAACAATAGAGACAAGAGAGAAGTCCTAGTCCCTACTTCAAATGACTTGACAGATCTACATGACCCAACCTGGATAGCATAGCCCTACAAGTGGAATGGGGGTGGGGGGATGGGAAGGGAGGGTGCATGTCACAGAGGAAAGAGGGTAAGAGGGAGGGAGGGAGGGAGGAAGGGAGAAGAAACTGGGATCGACATGTAAAATTTTAAAATTATATTATTAATAAAAAAACTGCAAAAAAAGAGAGAGAGAGACAAGGGTTATTTGGGCTCATAATCTTAGAGGATTTAATTCATGACCCATTAAGCCCCATTCTTTGGAGTAGCACCACAGCAACACGTGGCAGGAAAAAGCAGTGGTGTACTTCATGGGCAGATAGTAGGAGCAGTGCAACAGGTCCTACATTTTTCTTCAATTTCCAACAAGGGCATGTACCCAAATGTCTGAAGACCTACCACTGGTACCATCTCTGGTGGCTGAAGACTAAGCCACCAACACATGGGCTATTGGGGGGCACTCTGGGCACAATTTATAGCAGTTGTGCTGTGGAGGAAAACAGGATCCTTCTCTGGGATGAGCCCTCCAGGAAACTCGATCATGCTCAAGCAGGATCAGACTGGCCTAGCAGGGCCAGACCCCTGCCCACTGGCATTCTCTGGGTCTCACCTGTGGCCAGACTGCCTTCTGAGACTCCTGAGCTGGTTTTAAGAGTTTTTACTCGTCACAGAGCATGCCCAGTAGCCTATATTTTTTAAATTAACTGTGGTGTGGGTTTAAAATACATGATCTCTGTGATGTGGTTCTACTCAATTGGGACCTCATGTTATCAAGCAATCCTCCAGCCACTGCCTGTGTCTGAATGGAGACAAATTACATGACCAGTGTTTTGCACCTTAGGACCAACCCAGAAGGTAGTGAGTATGGATGGATGTGTGGCCTGGGGTGAGTGTGTCTATACCTGTGTGTTGCTAGGACGCCTGGGCATCTCTTGTGATGGAGATTCAGAGCCAGTGAGCCCCGAGCATCATCTCTCTCCATCAGAGGAACCTGGGTGGTAAATGCTTCCTGTCTCGCCTCTGCCAACAACTTCAATCCTATCCCCATAGGCCTGTGTGTCCATCTTGGAAGCCAGTCCTAAGAGTGAAAGCTGGTGGGACATCCTGCTCCTCCTTCACAGGATGGTCTCTTGGGACTTAATTTGGAACCAAGGAGGACTTCCCTGTTCACTGCTCTCCTCATTAGCCAGAAGACTACAATCTTTAACTAATTACTAAATTACTTTCTGAGACAGGGTCTCTCTTTGTGACTCAGGGTGGCTTTAAAGTTACAACCCTTTTGCCGCCCCTTTATATCTCTGGAGTTATAGACACACATCACTGTGCACAGTCACAATCTCCATTTCTTAACAAGGACTTTATGCTCCATGAAGGACACCTGTCACCACGCACCGAGCCCAATCATGAATCCGGTCATTATTTCCACTCTCAGGATTCTTAGTTTCTTTGAGAACTGTCTTATTTTCCCTAAGTCTTATCCCTTCCTGTCTACAGTGCCCCTGGTGAGGTCAGACTCAGCTCAGAACCAAAGCCTCATAGGAGTCACTGGTTCGGCCAAGTGCCATTCGTCTGGTATCAGAGAGGCTTCCGCCTTTCACGGAGTAGACCACATGGTGGACTGGCTCCTTGGACGCAGTAGTATGCAGCAGTTTAGTTAGACCAGGAAGCAAGGAGAGCTGGGGCTGGGCTATGCCTTGAAAGGCCTGCCCTCAGTGACCTACAGCTGCCAGCCATGCCCCACCTTCTACCCATGGCACAGCCTTTTCCAAACAGGACCACCAGCTGGGAATGCACGTTCAAATATTAACTGGTAAGGGACATTGCTGATTCAAACCTTAACACCAGACATCAGCACAGGGATGCTGACTGGGAAAACATACCAGGGAAACATGAAATGAAATGACCATCTTTTCTTTTTTCAAAAAAAGGTCACACCCATATTAAACATCCCGCCAGGCTGTTTAGAACTTTGGTGTTTGTGGTGAGTTGGAATGTTGCAAGTCCATAACAAAATTATGTTGGGCTGTCTTGGGCCCTTAAATAGCTATTCATTGATCACCTCTGTGTATGATTTAGCATCCTTGTGACTATAAGGTAAAAATCCTTTTAGGATTGTACAAACAGACCTCTATCTTCTACCAACAGCACAAAGGTGAGAATGTTGCTGGGGATGGAAATCCAGCTCAGTGCTTAAGAGTGCCAGCTGTTCTTCCAGAGGACCCCCGTGGTGCCTCACAACGATCCATAAGTTCAGTTCCAGGGGCTTCAAGGCCTTTTCAGACCTCAGCAAGCACCAGGCACACACATGGTGTCCGTACATGCAGGAAGGCAAGATCACTCATACATGTAAACTAAATAAATCTAAAAATAAGAATTTGGCAAAAGATTGTCATCAGACAGCATCTGAAGCCAATAGCAGAGACTCCCCCATTGCTATAACCCGCCATTGAGTCAAAAAGTGCCTTGAATTTTCTTTGTTACTGTAATAAAATCATGAAGCTGCAGCCACCTTGGAACATAGGATTTAAGGTAAACTGAATCCATGTTTCCCAGGCCAATGTCACTCACATTCAGCTCTTGAATAACCTCTTTTCCTTCGAGGTGTGAGCTGTGCTTTTTAGTTGACAGAAGCAAGGTTCAAAAAGTCCCAAACATCAGCATAGTCCTGACTCCCAGGCAGTGACTCCTGGAAAAGCCTCTGTGAGCCAGGGTCCTCCAATCAGAGCAGACCATTGGCCTGGACCACAACTGGACTGTTCTGATACCCCAGAGTTTTGTTAGGTAGTGTTCACCATTGGAATGGCACACATAGAGATCCAGACTCCCGTTTCAAAAAGAAATTGGAGAACACTTGCCTCCTGTGAGCCTCCCCCTGCTTTGTCCAAGTGCAGTTGGCCAATATGCCTTGTAGCTTCCCATGGTCTGTCCCCAGCAGCACAGCTGAAACCTAGCCATGGGTCCCTGTGGCCAATGGCATCTCACATGTACCATGTTCTAATTGTGCATCCTGTGGCTTGTGAGTGTCCTGTCATACCTGTCCCTACTACTGGCATTGTTAGGGTCAAAGCAAGGTAGGCTCAGCCACCTCTCCCTAGTATGCCAATTACAGAGATGTGAAAGTGAAAAGCAGAGGGAGGAGATTTGTTCAGTGTGGCCACAGTAGAACAAGGAAATAGTGTTGGCTGGGTTTATTTATTTATTCTGGTGGTGGGGGTGGGCAGGATCTCACTGCGTAGCTCTGCATGGTCTGGAACTCACGATGTAAACTAGGCCTGCTATGAACTCACAGAGATCTGCCTGGCCCCAATTCCCAAGTGCTAGTACTAAAGGTGTGTACCAGCATGGCCACCTTAGAATGACTTCACTCTTACCAGGGTAGTTATGGCTTCCCCTTCCCGTGCTGGCTTCAGGCTCACTTGGGGCAGATGGCTCTCTGGAGCCTTTGGGTCTGTTGACACATCTGCAAACAGAAATCCTACATGAGCTCATGGATTAGAAGGAGGAAACCCGCACCAGGACCAGAAAAGTGTTCTGTGGACGGAAATGAAAACCGAGGGTGGCCCTCTCCATAAGCATAAAGCATGTGGGTGGCAGGAGCTAAAGGAGAGAAAGAGACCATTGCAGAGACAAAAGTCTGCCCGCTGGGGATTGTAGGAGAACTACTGACCCTGGTAGCTTAAGTGCAAGTTCAGGGCCAAGACTCAGCTTCCAGGTGCTGCCCAGACTGGCTATTTCAAGGCAGGAAAAGACCCAGACCTTTACAAAGGCTGGTGACGTCCTGGTAAATTTCCATGTAGAACCCACAAGGGGCCACAAGGTTTTTGTCTTAAAATATTATGGGGAAGTTCGCTTGAACCTTTCCCTTGAACAGAGGAAATACAAGTTCTTGGTAAATCTAGCATAATGGCTATCAAGCACAAGTAAATCACACACATGCACAGACACACGTGCACACACACACACACACACACACACACACACACCTGCATCATTCAGTGTCACTCATTACACAGCCCATCCCACACCAAGCCTTTGTTTCCACACTCAGCCAATGCACAGGTCTTATAAATCACATCACCCCCTGTGCCATAACTCACAGACTCCTTACATTCACTCTTTGCCTATGACTGGAAAGTCAGTGAGTGGCATGCCTGAGCCGATGTGGACAGTGGATATACACTGAGAACACAGATTGACTTTAGATGCATTCCTTTATTGCACAAGCGTTCGTGTATTATAAATAGACAGCTTACAGCCCTTTATGCTGAACACCATGGGATCCAAGAAATGACTAAACTCCACCTTCTTGGAGCAAGCCTCTGGCCAGATGGGGCTGCAGTAGGTCAATGGTGGGAGCTAGGGTGATGGTGGAGGCAGGAATACCTGTGGACCCAGACGCCGCCTTGGGCAGGGAGGTGGACATGCCTACCATGAAACATTTTTGTAAGGATTTTGTAACCAGACTTCCTTGGCTGGGAGCATCCAGTGAATTTTTGCCTTTTACATCAGGCCCCAGTCTTTCCTGGCAGCACTGTCTGAGGTTAGCAGTGTCTGTAGAATGTGAAACTGAAGTTTTAAAAGGAAAACAACAAACAAACAAAAAACCAGAGAGCTGAGGTGACAACCCAGTCAGTACAGTGCTTGCTACACAAGCATAAGGGACAGGATTTGGTCCCCAGAACCCATGTTTTAAAACAAAATGTATAAAAAGGTATAGTGGGCTATACTTGTACTTCCAGAAAGCTCCCATCCCAGTGAGGGACCTTTTCTCAAAAAGTAAGGTAGATGACTACTAAGAAAAATAGCACCAAGGTTGAGACATGGTCTCCACAGACCTGTGTACTGTGCACATGGACGTACACATATATGCACCTGCATACAGTCACACATGCATGCGGGCGCAAGCGTGCACACACACACACACACACACACACACACACACACACACACACACGAGTAAATATGCTAGAATACTTATGAAATGTAATGTACTTGTTTTCTTCAAGTTATCACTTACTGAATGATTTCTGCTGGATATTGGTGGTAGTGATGGTTTGGTGGGTGGGTAGTTTTGTTTTGTTTTGTTCTTTTTGAGTTATTCTATTATTACAAAATAGAACATAGAAGGAAAAATAAATCTGAAGAAGAATGCCATTTACTTTGGCCAAATAGTGAAGTCTGAGTGTTAGTGGAACGGAAATACAATGTGATGCTTCTCATTGCATTCAGCTCCTTTCACTTATTTATTCACTTATTTATTTATTCATTCATTCTTTGTATGTTCCACATCATGCCTCCTGAACCCAGCCATCTCCCTCCACACCCAAAAATAACACAAAATAAAATTTAAGAAAAAAAAAGGGGTGGAGGGAGAAGGGGAAATCTCAACATGGAAGTGATGAGTCACACAGGAAACCCCTTTATCCATATATTTTCACATGAGGGCATTTATTGAAAAGAATCACTGTCTGGGTCAAGGCCCCTGTTCTCTGCTGCACCATCGACACTGGGCCCTCACTGGGACTCTTCCTGGACGTCCCATTGCTGCCCTGTGTCTTAGTGGTCCTGAAGCCCTGGACCCACAGGACTGACACCTCCACACCCCCACACTCCCATAACCCATAACCCCCTCATCCCCACACACCCCACACTCCACACCCCCATACTCCACACCCCCACATTCCACATCCCACACCCCCATTCCCCCACACACCCCACACTCCACACCCCCACACCCCACACCCCACACCCTCATTCCCCCACACACCCCCACTCCCCACCCCCATATCCACACCCCATACCCCACACCCCATTCCCTCACACACCCCCACTCCCCACCCCCATATCCACACCCCACACCCCACACCCTCATTCCCCCCACACCCCCACATATCCCCATGCCTCCCACACATCCCCACTCCTCACCCCCATATCCACACCTCACACCCCACACTCCACACCCCACACCCCACACTCCCACACCCCATACATTCCCATACCCCCCCCCACACACACACTCCCACACCTGCATCTTCAGGGCCAGCTCTGCTGTATTGCCTAGGTGAGGGACAGGGCCAGCTCTCCCCTCCTGCCTCAGCTGCCGATGGGGGAGGGGCATCTCTTCCCCTCCCATGCCCCGCAAGACAGATGAGTAGTAGGGACAGCTCACAACCTTGGGGCTGGTGGTGGGTAGTTCTTTAGAGACAAGGTCTATGTAGCCAAGGTTGGCTCCTAACACATGAGTTTCCTGCCTCAGCCTCCCTAGAGCTAGGATTGCAGGGCTGTACTGCCACGCTGCTTTGTATGTTTTCTTAGTCTATTTGCACAGTACGTTATTTGGTATTTTTCTCGCTGTATGTGGAAGACACTGGGTTTGGGTGATGCGTGATCCCACCCAGGTGACTTCTGAAGGTGCTGCCATCTGTGTGATAACGTGTTTGTTTGTTTTGGAGATGGTGGTGGGGGGTCTCACGATGTACCAAGTGCTGGCTGGCCTGGAACTCACTGAGTAGACCAGGCTGGCCTCAGACACCTGGAGCTCTGCCTACTACTGTGTCATGATTAAAGGTCTGTAACACCACACACACGGTATCTGGTGTTCCCTGACATAGCACTGCAGCCCAGGCCTGCTGCCAGGTGTTGTGGATCAGGCTCCCATGGCTGGCCTTAGTGATGACAACCCCAGCTCAGGCAGAGTTCCAGCCTCCCTCCACTCATCAACCACCTGTCAGCGGGACCAAAAGAACTTTCCGAGGCCGTCACGGGCGGTCACATGCACCACTGCGATACTTGGCCACTGTGGGGTTTTGGGGAAGGAAGTTGCCCTGACATCATAGAAACGTAGAAGTGAGAAAGTCTTAGGGTGTTCCTCTTGACTAGGCACCTCAGAGGGTTGGGAACCTGCTCTGTCCTTCCAAGTCTCGCTCACTACCGGCCCAGACACTGGGGCACCCCCTCCCTTACCTAGTGTTGCTCAAGGCTCTGCCTTCCAATTAAAACTTTATCTAGTGCAAGATATCACTTAGCACTAATCTATCAGCATTGCCTTCATACAGGCCAAATAGTGCTAGTCCTCTGCAACTTTCTAACTCTTAGAGAACATCACCATCACATGACTGTTAATCATTTAGCTTCAGCCAACAAGCAAACAAGCAAACAAAAACAGCCACATTTAGCCACACCTGCATTCTCCCACCTTGGTTCATGTACTGGGGGTATTTCTGAACTATACTGCTTGTAATTTTCCCACTGTATCATCATTACCATTATTATTATCATATATAGGGTCATTTATAGCCTTCATTGGCCTGCAATTCACTGTGTAGATGACTATAACATAACCCTCTTTCCCTTCCTGTCTCTACCTTGTCAATGCTAGGATTGCAAGTGTGTTCTGCCACATCCAGTTTATTTGATGCTGGGGAGCAAACTCAGCACTTTGTGCATGCTAGGAAAATGCTCCATCAACTAAACTGCATCCACAGACCCTTTCTACCACCCTCAATGCCAATCACATAACTGCGGTCACCTGTTACTTCCTGTTCTCTCCCTCTCCTTGCTTCGAAACGATGCACTCATGGCTCTAACCACGGGGCTTTGCAATAGCTCTCAGTGAGTCCATGTTTCCCTCCATCCCACGGATGCTTGGCTTGCCCACATCACCCACTTCTTAAGGCACATGTGAGAGTAATGTAACCGAAGTTTTAAACGTGCTTCCATGGTGAGACTTAACCTCTTGTGTTTCTGCCATCACCGGCAAGAAGACATGCCCCAGGCGGTGCCAATTCCTGGAGGAAATCTATGAAACAAGCCTAACGTAGACTTGGGGCTGGGAGCCATGCCCAGAGGAACTGAGCCAAGAGCAGCTGAATTCCAGCCAATCCTCAGACATACAAATAAGAAAAACAAATGTTTGTGATGTAACCCACTGGGGTTGAGGAGGTTTTGGTTATACAACATTATTGGAGGAATAGACGACTAGTGCCAAAACTACGACCCAATCCAGGCAGTAGTCAGATTAATAGCAGATCTTAGACTCCTTAAGGTCCTTGCACAAAAACTTCCTTCCTTACCTCAGGTCCTTTACAACTGGACCACCCAAACCCTTCTTCGCTGTGTTCTGTATTTTAGCATATTTAATATGGTCCCTTCTAGAATTCAGCTTGATCTATTAAATGCTAGCATATCCAAAAGCTTACCAAGAAAAATTAAAGCCATTGAGAGCAAGGACCACGCAAGTTCCAAATGAGCAAGAATTACAAATACTGTGTCATCCTGCAGCACTTAGGTGGATACACAGTCACTGCACCCCACAAGCACAAGCTCGCTGTATGCAAAAGATGCAGTAACTGTTTGAGGGCTACCCACCAGGAAGGCAAATTTCAGGGGCTGAGGAGATAGACAGCTCAGCGGGTAAGACATTTGCCTTATAAACCTGGTGGCCTGGGATTAGATCCCCAGGAGCCAGGTAAAACCTAATGGGGTATCATACACTTCTGTAATCCCCGCATCTCCCTGCAGAGAGATAGGTAGAGACAGGTGATGGGAGAAGTCTTCTGTACATATGTTTCTCTGATTGGTTGATGAATAAAACACTGTTGGCCAATAGGGGAGCAAGATAGGCAGGACTAGGAGATGAGGAGGACAGGAAAAACCATAGATGTTTGTGAGATGAGCATTGATGTGAGTGTCACCATGGGCATCTCCGTGGGCATCGCCACCTGAGGTTGCCTTCCCCCGCCACATGTATACAATGACATGTGCAGCCTTCACGCTCACACACACGAAAGGAAAATTTTACTGATTGTCACCTATCATGTAATATTTGTTATATTTAATTTCATATTCTCTATGTCTAATTTCATATTCTCTATGTCTTCTTTTACTAAGATAATGTTAAACTATCAATTTCATTAGATAGTAAATATAAAAAAAAATGCTGGGTGGTGGTGGCACATGCCTTTAATCCCAGAACTCAGGAGGCAGAGGCATGTAGATATCAATGAGTTTGAGGCTAGCCTGGTCTACAGAGTGAGTTCCAAGACAGCCAGCACTGCTATACAGAAAAACCCTGTCTTAAAAAGACATTTTTCCCTTTTTCTATACTAATTATATCAATATGATGGGTAAGTTATAGACAGTGTGTAGCATGTATGTATCTGCCAGCCCACCAGCATGTGAGCCCAAATAACATTCAGAGACTCTGTATTTGATACAATCCTGTTGGCCAATTACCATTATTGTTTATGGGCTAGCTCTGTCTGTCTTAATTATTAACCCATTTCTACTTATCTAAGTATTTCCACGTGGCTCATCTTATCTGGGAGCCGCGGCTGGCGTCTTCCTTCCTCCATGCTCTACATCTTGACTCCTCCTCCTTCTACTTCCTCTTTCCTCCTCCTAGTCTCCTAGCCCCGCCTATCTAGTTTTCTATTGGCCACAGTGCTTTATTAACCAGTATGAGAAACATACATACAGAATAACATCTCCCACCAACAGTGCATTCATTTGAAAACCCTATGAGAAAAAGCCTGTGTACACAAAAGTTCACTCCCAGTTAAATAGCTTTGTGTCCTTTATTTTTTATTAATAAAACATACCTTGGTGTATGACTGCCAGTTACCTTTGATTTTCCTAGGCTATATTTACACCTGAAGAAAATTCTTCAGAATATCATTTCTTTTTCCTCCCAGTCTGGTTTCGAACGCAGTGCAGTTCCTCTTTTTATTTTTGTAAGCTGAAAAGCTGTTTTATATTAAAGTACTCAATGAACTATGGTTTTTGTTTTTTTTTTTAAAGACACACTTACTTTTCATATACGGGAACTTTCCAGATGGCTGGTCAAATCACTACATCCGCATGGTACACTGACCTGGAGTTTAAAAAGGAAAAGAACAATAGGCTAAGCCAGCCTTGCCTCTATGTATAGACAAAGCATCAAACCTCCCACTTAATTTTCTGAGTTACTGGGATCTACGCACCAGACTGCAACTGTTATCCGACAAGGCACTTATCCATTTATTCCAAGGAGCTGCTGGTACAGTAGATAAGCTATTTTTTGTGCATTTGTTTTGGTTTTGGTTTTCAACACAAGATCTTTCTAGGGGGCTAGAGAGATGCATCTGTGGTTAAGAGCATTTACTGCTGTTGCAGAAGTTGAGACTTCAGCACCTTCATTGGGTCTCTCACAACAGCCTATGACTCCAGCCCCAGGCATATCTGATGCCTCTGACCTCCACAGGCAGCAGCACTCATGTGTACATACCCATCCATGGATACACTCGTATGCACTTAGGTAAAACCAATACAAGTAAATCATTTCTAAAAATACCTTTCTCTGTAGCCACAGCTGGCCTGGTACTTGCTATGCATATCCAGGGATAGCTGTGAACTTGTGGCAACCCTTCTGATCCAGCTTCCCAAGTACTGGTATTACAGATATACGGAATCACATCCAACTTAAAACTCTTAACACACCTACACACATTTGCAAAATATTGCTACAGGAGTAGCAATTTGTTGTTTTCTGAGAATGAATGTAACTTGGGAAACAGCAAAGATCATTTGGAAGCCAAGTTCAGTGAAAAAAGAAGAAACAGCAAGCTGAGTGACATGAAAAAGAAACAAAAGCTTCCCTGAAATCTCAGATCCCAGTGATAACTGACACAAGAAAACTGCACACTTTCTTCCAGAAGTTTTCTGTGTATATATTTTCTTATGAATGAGGCAATGCCATGTGTGTAGTGTGGGCTTTCTCTTCATCTTCAGCTAGTATCTGTGTTATTCCCATGTTATGAGGTTGAGAGGCGCTAGGGGATAGTCAGGGTCAACAAAGATCCTAACAGCCATCTTATCACCCTGTGTGGAAACCCGAAAACAGTGAGAGTTAGACAAAAAGCATCTTTACTCTGTCCTCAATGCCTCGAATGAATACTAATGGGTCACACACCTCAGTGCTTGACAAGTGAGAGGGAAAACAGTGCAGTCTGACAGAGTGAGATGCCTTACCCAGTTCAGTCACATACATAGAGGTGTGTGTGTGTGTGTGTGTGTGTGTGTGTGTGTGTGTGTGTGTGTGTGTGCATGGCTTACACTATAGGCCATAAGACTTGATCTTGATGTTGCAGTGCTCGGCAGTGAGGCAGAAGATCTGGATTGGAAGAAGTTGGTCCAAGGCAGGAGGAAAAGAGAAGAAACGCAAAGGTCTACACTTTCAAGTCTTTTTCAAAACAACAGGGTTTGTTACGTTTGAGCATGTTCTCATAATACACACAGACCGAAGTGCATACACTCCAACTCCGAGAGTCAGAGAAACCTTGGATTTCCAGGTTGGTTCTAGAATGCGCCCCCAGAGGCTCATAGGCTAAAGGTTTGGCTGTCAGCTCATGGCACTGATGGAGATGGTGAAATCGTTAAGTTTATGGGTTTCCGGGATAACTCAGTGGTGGAGCACTTGCCTAACATGCCCTGGACTTCCTCTCCAGCATGTCAAATAGTCAAAAGAACACAGAAAGGGGTGGAGCTAGTGGGAGGAAATTAGGCCATGCATATGCCTGTCTTCAGCCTCCTGCTGTACTGCCCAAAGACTCTAGGCAAACAGAACTCCACACACGCTGGCGGGATGCACTGTGTTTCTTCAGGCGCAGAGCAATGAGGGGGACAAGTGACCAGGAACTGAAATCTAAGAGACTCTGGTCCAAAACAAATGTTTCCTCCTTCTAAGTTGATTATTTCAGGCATTTTGTCACAGCTATGGAGAGCTGACCCTGTGGATCTAAGTCCAAGAGAAGGGGATGAATGTCCTTCCTCTGAATCTTTCCTTCTGAGTGTTGACCTATAGACAGCAAATAAGAGCGGGAAATCCCCAATCAGTGCCCTGCTCCAACAACCAGGGCCGCCTCTCCACTATCTACCAGGAAATCCTGAGCTAGAAATCCAGGGCGGTTTGGTTCCACCCAACTTTTGTTTATACTGCTAGTGAGAGACCAAAAGGTCCCTGTTACAAACTGGCGTCTCTGCCCCACCTCCTAATTGTTATACTGATGCTTCTTAGAGCCTTGGTAGAGTCTTGGGTGGAGCCCATGGGGGATGGGATTAGTATCCATTTATGGTAGGGGTCCACGTAGCTCTCTTGCCATCTACTCCCTGTGAGGACACAGTAAAAGAACAAACTTGGAAGCAGGAAGTGGCCTTCACTGAAGAGTAAATTTCACAGTGCTCTAGTCTTAGCTGGCTCAGCCTCTAGAACAGTATAAAATAAAGGTTTATAAGATACGCAGTGTGTGATACTTTTTTTAAATATTGCAGGCCAAAGGGCTGACACATTGCCCTCTTTCCATCTTTTTGCTTCAAGTTGTTTGGGCAGATCCACTTTACTAAGTGAGGAAGAGTAGTTCCTGTATATGAAAACATCCTACTTTCACCTTTTCTCATCTTTGTCAAGTGTGGAATGTGATTTCCTCCACCTCAAAATGAAATTCTCTACCACCTTTAATAAAGGTAAAGTGATTAGACCACAAAGCTTCCATATACAGTACATTTAGAAGAATTCTAGAAAAGCCAAGTCACCTCAACTGAGAGAAAACAGGCTATGAAGGATCAAGAAAGTTGTCATTGCAGTGTGCGTCATCACAATGTGCTTCCAAAGAGACTGCTGCCTCCTGTCCCCCCACCCACACTGCCCCAAGCCTATGGAAGTAAAATGAAAGGAGAAACTCAAATCAATTTGAAGATTTATGAGCATATATGAAACTGTCAAAACCCACCAGACTCAAAGTCCCTGGAGTTAAGCATGGCAGGAAACAAAAAAACAGAACTTGATAGGCAGTATCTGAAAGAAGAACTGGGTTTTTACCAGCTACAAGAAAGGCAAAGTGGCTGAGAAGACCCAAGGGACCTCCTCAGGATGATGTGGCCGTGACATCCACCTTGGCAATGAGAATTAGGAGAAACAAGACACACAGGAGCACACCAGCATCCACCACACCATTCCACCGCCACAGCACTCCAGGGACACGGGTTTGGCTTTTACAGTCTTGTGGAGTGAAAGCAGCAGCTAGAAACCAAAATTCCAATCAATTACAGTCATAAATTGTTTTGCAATCTCTTTTTTGTTTTGTTTTTGATTTTGTTTTTCGTTTTTCCCAAAAAGCCAAAATGAGTACCAGTGACTCAGTTGTGTGAGTACCTATGATCTGGCAGTTGGGCAATACATTCCCATTTTGACTGTGGTGACTACTCATTCCTTGCATTTCTGCCTTCTCCAGAGAAGTGAAGGTTCTAAAGTAGAAGGGTAAAATAAGGGCAAGTAATTCCTAGCATATTAAAAATCAGAGAATTATTTTATTTATTCTTTCTGAAAACAACCTAGACATCTCTGTTTTCAATATCTTCCCACTTAGATTCTAATGTCCTCCAATCAGTCTTCATGTTACAACCCCAAATATAACCCAGTATTCATCCATAACCCCAAATAGTCTTATGAGCAGTTTTCCCTCCAGCCTGGTCCGACAGCTGCGTCAGCCCCAAATAACACACAGAGATGCTGTATTAGATATAAAGCTGTTGGCCTGTTACTAGCATTTCTTATTTGCTAGCTCTGTTTTAAATATTAACACATTTCTATTAATCTAAGTGTTTCCATGTGGTCTTGGCTTACTGGAGAGAGGATCTGACCTCTGCTCTCTTGGTCCTACATGTTGACTCTCTTCCTACCTCTCCCTGAATCATCCTTGTCTCCTAGTCTCGCCTATTTTGCTTTCTTACTGGCCACCAGGGTTTTATTCTGTAACCAATAAGAGAAACATTTATAGAATGACATCTCCCATCAAAATAGATTTCCCAACCCCCTTGGCTTTAGACTTAGCCATATGATGCACCTTGACCAATGGGATGTGACCACATGGAATCACACCAAGCCAAGATGAGACAGTTCTGTATCCTGTTATCCTCTATGAAAGATGCCCACAATGACAATGGCTCCTCCAACCAGGTCTATGAAAGCCACATGAGGTGATGAATCTATCCAAAGTTTTGGGAGTCTGTTGTGGCCTCCAAAGTTTAGGTAGAATGCAACTGAGTCACAGCTAACCTACATGCAGGATGACGTTCACTCTCAGATGCCATCAACAGTGGGATTGTTTGTTATTGCAACAAAATCTGTCCAATTACTCCATCAAATGTGTCTTTATTGTCTCAAAGTAAAGAAAGGCAAAGGCAAAAGCAAACAGCTGAAATAAGGATGAGAGAATTGGAAGAAAAGATAGGGCTGGGGAGATGCTAAGTTAGTTAAGTGCTTACCATGCAGGTGTAAGGACCTGGGTTTGAGCTCCACAATCCATGTGGAAAAGCTGGGTGTAAATGTGTGTGCCTGTAACATTTGGACTGGGGAGATGGAGTTTCCCTGTGGCTCACTAGCTGGTCAGCCTAGCCAAATTGGGAATCACTAAGTCAGTGCTTCCCAAGGCTGGTAGAGAACAATTGAGAAAGATGTGTGATGTTAACCTCAGGCTTCCAACACATAGACATGCACACCTGCTTATATGTACACACACACACACACACACACACACACACACACGAGAGAGAGAGAGAGAGAGAGAGAGAGAGAGAGAGAGACAGACAGACAGACAGACAGACAGAGAGACAGAGAGAGGCAGAGGCAGAGAGACAGAGAGACAGAGAGAGAAAATAGAGGACAAGTTATAGAAACTTTGTATGGCCATGGCAGAACAAGATAAAATTACAGCATAGCCAGCAACACGAGGAGCCAGGGAGGAATTATAAAGTTCTAGAGATGTTTGTGAGCCTTGAATACTCTGAAGAAGGTGATGTTAGGGAAATAAGTTTTCTCCCACTTTCCAGCTCTTTGCTCGAGTTCTGTGCAGGAAGTAGTGCTGCCTCCGTGTTTCAGAGCTTAACTCTCTTGAGCTGTGAAGTTGGTAGTGAATTCTTACTACAGCCCTCCACATACACATTCAAGATGCAATAAGATGTGCATTTGCTATCGATCCAGGTTTACACTCTGAATTGTTCTCATGTAGCTACTTGTTACAGAGCAGATGTTTTCTCCATGTGTCATTTGAGATGGGTTAAGTATGCCTGGGAGGGTTTGCCTAATAATAGGCATCTCTTACTGAGTAGACCAGTTAGTTATAAATCGCTCCATGATTTTCCCTAACCCTGTAATGACTAAAGTCAAACTTAGCAATTGAGCAGTTAGCACGGTTATTTGATTTGATTTTGACTTCCATTAAGCTCTCATGATTTATTTAAAGGTTTTGAAATATCAAATTGAAATGTGACATGTTGGGCATAAAGGGGGATTAAGAACCAAAGCATGAATAGAATAAAATCCATTTTGCAAATCTCTAGACTTGTCCAATAAATTGCTCAGGGAACCTACAGAAAATTAGTCCTGCAGTAGTTATGAGCATCAGCATTGACATCTGTGTTTCATAAAACGCAAGCTTCAAGGGACCACTTGCTTCTTCCTTAGGTTTGTATTTCAAGTATTCCATGTAAGTGCATCAAGTAGTAATCATATCAACCGTAAGGGGCCTTAATTTCACCTTTACTCTAGAGGCAAAGTGTCTACTCAGTTACTCAGAAATGGATTCAAAATTCATTATGGTACAAATCTAATTCTATCAAATCCTCAATTCTAAGCCCAGTATTTAATGGGGAGCATAAATTACCTGTATTATTCATGATCAAAGAGTAAACACAGTATGTGCATCCATCCAGTTTCTCCTACCTAAGAGTGGATAGAAATTTGTCCATTTCCCAGTAGAATGGTAACTTTGGATTTCTTAATCTTTAAGTTACATATCAGCATCTCAGTTTCCTTATTCCTCAACATCTTAAACACACACACTCCACCAGCTAAGAGAAAATTAAGAGAATGAACAGTTCAGGATAAAAAAGTTGTCTGAAACCAAGAAAACTTGGAGTCCATGTTCCCCTTGCTAGGGGAGAAAAGAAATCAGTGGTCTTACCAAACTCTGGATCTTGCATGCTGTGGCACCAGTCTGCCAGGCAAAAGTTACCATTGGCGCAATAATGGTGCAGCTGTTATTGGTACTTTATGGTTGGATCTGAGGACTACTTCACAGGAGGGAATTGCATGCCTGGTACTTATCATCCTGTCCAAACCAAACAAACAAACAAAAGCCCATGTTGGGGAAGTCATAGGCCCTAGAGCAAAACCTGTTACTGTTATTTTGCTAAATGGTCATTGATGGAAGATGGCATTCTGTAAATATGTTTCTCTTAATGGTTACAGAATAAAGCCCTGTTGGCCAATAAGAAAGCAAGATAGGCAGCTCTAGGAGACAAGGAGGATTCTGGGAGATGTAGTAGGGAGGAGTCAAGATGTAGGAACATGAGAAAAGAGGTCTGGACCCTCTCTCCAGTAAGATAAGACTACGTGGAAACAGATTGGTAAAAATGGCTTAATATTTAAGACAGAACTATCCAATAAGAAGTTCTAACCATTGGCCAACAGCATTATAACTAATGGAGTCTCTGTGTGTTATTTAGGGACTGATATGGCTCTGGGACCAGGCTGGCAGAAAACTACTCCTAATAGGCCATGCTGTAAAATTTCCCTCTGTTTATGTTTATATCCATAGAGCCAGACTTCTGTCAACCTTGGTCAGAGAAGTTCCTTTCTGTGATGGCAGCCATCAACGCAGAGGTGCATAACTGGTCAGTGTGTTGAGAATAAGACTGAATGCTCTGCCTTAAATGGGTCATGTGTATCAATTCCCCCACCCCCAACCAAGGCTCAGAACATCACAGAAGAGGAGGTAATGTGCTTGGAAGAGCCAGAGGATTCAGAGAAGTACTCTGAAATGCTGTCTGCTGGGTCTGAAATAACTATCACACTCATGAAGCCACGGCAGTTATAGTCCCCTACTCATATCCTGTCAGCCAAATTCTGTCACAGAAAAGTCCACCCTGAAACAATAATCAAAAAGAAAACTGATACTCGGAGATACAATGACATGGCCAAAGACATAAAACAGCCTACGTGTGCTTGAACAGTATGGTGTCCCAGAGCCTGAGCTGTTTCTCTTCTCAGCACCATCAGTGGTTGCATCAGAGTAGGCAACATCACTTTATGGAATGCTTATGGAAATTTTAATTTAGAGCCAAATGGCTGGGGATGCTTGTTGCTTTATCATTCGAGGAATTTTCAATGGATGGTAATAAAAATGAGTCCATTGTGTTCAGATGCCGTCAACTTAAATTTAGTACCACAGGTTTTCTACAAGTTGTTAAGTTTCGTGTTTGCATCTTTTTTAAGCAGACAAACTTGCTTCCCAATAACTGTCATAATTGCCTATCTTCACATATATAAACATGTGTATTTCAGATGGGTTATAGCCATGTTATCTACAATCAACATGACTAACAAATACTAATAAATACAACTTTAAATTTGTTTATGGTTGCTTGACCCCTTAAGTTGCAGCCTGTAGGGATAAGTATGTGTATTATGATGCTCTGAGGTCCACAAAAAAGTCCCTTTCCACATGGCTGGCCTATCCACACACTCATAACAAGTTAATTTATTATACTTTGCTTTCTATTTCTTTTCAGTCCCCAAGGATCAAGATAAACTTTTCTATGTTCAAAGATTTATCTCTGCTGTGACTTACTTTCATTTTGTAATCATACAAAGGATTTTCATGGGTCCAAAGTCAAAGCAACACAATGAAAACTCACACATCAGCCTCTGTCACCACCTCCTCTACCCATCCCTCTCTTCCTGGCAAGAAGCCATTTTTACTGTTGCTTTTCCCTACCATATGCAATAGAAGCAAACAGAGCTGTGGGTGTTCCCTCTTCCTTATCTATTTTGTGTGTTACCATGAAACCTTCCCTTCCTGCTTAATATAGCCTAGAGATGACCCTATATAGAAAACTGAAATTAAAGCAGCTGCCTTTATTAGCAACTTTCAGCATCAAACATGAAAATATTTTTCATCAAAACAGCTCCAAGTCAACAGGAAGATGGACCACCCCATCAATGTCAGAGGTTTTTCATAAGCAAAGAAACCTCAAGATCAAATGACTTTGGGCTTTCCAATGTGTTGTGTGGATAACCCTCTGAACTCTGAGAATGTTAGCAGCAATTGCAACCCATTGATTGGCACTGGAGGGTGCAATCAACACACTGTGATCTATGGGAAGGAGCTGCAGGGAGAGGCAGGTCTGGACTCTGGCCTAGCATCTGAGCAGTGTGACCTCGAAGAAGGGGTGAGTTAATTCCTGCCACAAAGAACCCTCGTGAGAAGAAAATTATAAAGTTTGGTTAGTGCCAAGTATTGATGTTTAAGGATCAGGAGAAACAAATAGGCCGAATAGATGTTTATTCGGGGAGAAATAACTCACAACACAGACAGATGAACACCAGCAGGTTCCACAGGATCCTCTCCTCTTGGTGTCCAGCAAAAGAGTCTCCAACCCCCTCCTCAGCCTTTTCCCCCAGGTCACCTCTGGCCCTGTCTCCACCCCAATGGGCATGGTCTAAGCCACAGGTGCGGACAAGGTGAATATCTCACTACAGCCAAGGACAGAGTCTGGCAGAGAGTGGTTACTTAAATTGTGACAGTTATCATTGTTACTTATGAACACATTCATTGCAAACAGCAGCAGCACTGATATCATCATCATCTTTTGGTATAAGTATCATAGTTTATATCATTTAGTTTTAGGTTGAACTATGACCCAGTAGAGATGTATACTTTCATGCTGCACTTAGGTAATGGAAACTGAGGTGCCTCTTGTGCAGTGTGGTGATGCCTGCCTTTAATTTGGGAGGCAGAGAGAGCAGGATTCATGAAGTGGGACCAGCCTGGTCTAATAGTGAGTTCCAGGCCACATAGAACTATATGGAGGCCCTGTCCCCAAAACAAATATTACCTAATTCTTGTTGTATAATTCACATGGCCAGTGAGTTGTGCCTATGTGACATACTCAACTATGGTTTTATGATACAAAATAAGGACACTAGCCAGAGAATAGCTACTTTTCTGACAGCCAGCAATTTGTATCTCTGATTAATTTATGTCACACTCGGTCCTTAATCTAGAGTCAGCCAACAATCCAAGGAGGATCCCCATAGGAATGCCCGATGCCTTTGGTAGCAATCCATTATGCAATTTAAAGTGCAGCATAGGAACTGTGGTGGAAACGGAGCACAGAGCTCATTTATAAATTAGACCTTGACTTTTCCTCCAGCCGTTGTTTTAACTGGATCATCCCAGGACTCTGAAGATATTTTCTTTTGAGATATTCTCCATGTAACCTTTTACGCAGTAAGAGATAAGTCATCAAATGGTGGGTTTTTTTTTTTTTTAAATTGAACTGGCACATATCAAGAAATTAAATCCAGTGTGCACATATGTTTATGGATGTGTGTGTGCACTTGGCGTTTCTTTTCCCATTGTATTTCCTTTAGTCTGAAGGTTCTCAAACTCATCTGCATGTAAGACACTTAGGGGAAAGAGAATTTAAAGACAGATGTCTAGACTGTGTCTCTGACCAATGAAATGAGAACTCCCCGGCCAGGGGGTGGGGCCATCTGGCCTTGAGCATTTTCCTGGCTCCATCTTGATTGATTCAACTGTTTAAGTACAATTATGAATTTATTTAAGAAAGGAAGGCAGATAGGGAAAGTACCATGGAGAAGGGAATCTGAACCAGGGCTGTGTGGTTAGAGCTTGCACCTCACCCATAGGGACAAGAACAGCATCAAGGAAGGTCAGTGGCTGGGTGTGGTGGTGCACACCTTTAATCCCAGCAGTCAGGAGGCAGGGGCAGGTGGATCTCTGTGAGTTCCCAGACAGCCTTGTCTACTTAGTGAATTTCAGACCAGCCAGAGCTACATAACAAAACAAAAACAAAACAGACAGACCAAAAACAACAAACAAAAAAGCACCTCACTAAGCTAGCTGATCTTTCTCTGAGTTCTTGATTGCAGACTTGGTTGTCAAGTGCTTGGAATACAAGACTGTCTTAGTCTAAGGCCTGTAAGCCCTGGTTCTCTCTGTGAAATAATGTCAAATTCAATTATTTGGCCTTAGGGCATATCAGAACAAGCATTCAGGGAACTATAACAGCCCATGGCCAGACTGTTTCTGTATGGAGTTTCCCAGGTTCATTAACTATGGGTCTCTGTCTGACTAACCTCTGTTAACGTTAGCTTGTCTACAGTTTTTCCTTTATCGGATGTCTGGCCCCATTGTTCTTCCTTGGCCTCTACTTTCAACCGCATACAAGACAGTTTGAGAGAGTTTGCAAAGAAGCCAAGGAGACACCTCCCAGTGGAAATCAGCATTGTTTGTGCACCAGCATCCTAGATGATGGCCATTAGCCTATCTGGACACCTGCTACGTCAGTCATCGCAGATCTCAAAAATGTCCTCCAACCCCTCTGCACTCCACCCCACACACCCCCAAAGCAAGGAAGACGTAGTTTCCTTAGGATTACAGGTATGAATTACTATACCCAGTGGTGTGTGGTTTTTGAAATTTGTTAGATTTGTGTGTGTGTGTGTGTGTGTGTGTGTGTGTGTGTGTGTGTGTGTAAATATGTATGTGAAAGTGCTCCTGCCATCATATGTCTAGGGAGGCAAGAGAACAACTTGCAGGACTGTTTTTTCATTCTACCATATGGGTCCCATGTATCAACCTCACATCCACGGGCTTTCTTAGGCTTTAGAGGCTAAACTGTCTCATCAGTCCTGAGCTGTGCATTTGCTGTTGTTACAAAAACAGTTTAGGAGGAGGAACCAGATCCTGTGTTCCATGTACTTGTACCAACAATGGCACAGACCCACAGACAACACACTATTGTGTTGAGTGAGTGAATGATGAGAAGGGTCACTACCATCTTCATAGCCTTTAACCCATGCTGGGAGCTACATCAAGTGACCAGCCCTCTCAGTAGCCTAGGCTGATGAGCATCTTTGTTGTATAGCTGAAGAAAGAGAAGAATAAATAGCTTCTCTTGGGTCACCCCACTTGGTAATTGACTTTTGGGTTAGCTGCGGAATTAATGGGGGGGTTATAATTCAGGCTCAATGAAACTAGAAATGAGGCTGAACACAGTCCATGTCTAGCCAGAGAGAAAGTGTCCAGCCAGGCATATTCTTTCAGTTTGTGCAGGGTAGAGAAAAGTACGTGAAAAGGAAGCTCTTCTCCCCCTCCCATGTGTGTGCTTTCTCTCAACAGAATCCCTGCCTGGCAAGTCTTCCCTTGAAAAGAATTCAGTTTGAAGATTTCTGGTACATTCAAAGTTTTGCTACTAACACCCACCATTCTTTAACTCCAAAACATCTACATCACACCCAAAAGAAACCCCACAGCCAATCACAGTTACACTCTACTCCCCTCCCCCCGACAACCAGATCTATTTACAGCAATGAAAGATGTTGAATGGGGAAGACAAGCCTTCCTTTCTGCCTTCTCTAAATGCCTCATATTTCTCCTGCTTCTTCTTGCGTCACTTTGTGACAGTGCAATCAAAAACAGTGACAACATGCTAACCTGAAATATTTTTGTAAAATATACTCAAGGAGAGCGGTTCCTCTGCTTGACTTGGTTCTTTCCAGGTCTAGGACCTTGGCATCTGAGCTCAGGTCCAAGGCTGAAACTTAGCCAAGAAAATCAAGGGCTCTGAGTCACAGATGGTGGAACCCCAGGGTAGAGCTCTGGGGACAGAGCTGGGAATGCCTGCCTTAGCCAGATGGCAGGCTGGAAGCTATCCTGGGGACAGGGGAATAACCTCCATCCCAGGCTGGGTGCCTACTAGTTTTTATCCATTACTCCCCTTCCCACTGATCAGAAGTCAGAAGTCTCAATGTTCTAAGTCCAAACTCAAGATCTGAGGCACAGAGTAGAGAAATCCATGAGAAGTCCATGAGAAGAGATGGATGACAGTCAAGCATCCATCGGTTCAGATTTACCTCCAGGCCTCCCACCAAAAGCAATCAAGGGGGAATGCTTATTTTAAAAAAGACATTTAATTTTCACCACAATGTGTGTGTGTGTGTGTGTGTGTGTGTGTGTGTGTGTGTGTGTGTGTGTTGTTAGAGACAGAGTGCAAGAGAATGAGCAAGTTACCACTGCTGATTCTATCCAGGGTGTATTCTAGCCCAGAACTAAATAAATAAACCTATTTGAAAATAATTTCAGATTTACAGGAGAGTTACAAAGACATGTAGAGACCTCTGGTATACCCTTCACTGCTGGCTTTCCCCAGTATTACTTGTATGACATTTCCTCAAGAGGAAGAAGGGAGAGAGAGAGAGAGAGACAGAGACAGAGAGAGACAGAGACAGAGACACAGAGAGAGACAGAGAGAGAGAGAGAGACAGAGAGAGAGAGATTAAAATCAAAGCTGGGTTACTATCAACTGAACTCACAATACTTAGATGTCACCAGCTTTCCCATGAATGTTTGCTATGATTTGAATGTGTCCCCATAGGCTCACGTATCTGACAGTGAGTACCAGCTGGTGCTACTATTTTGGGAGGTTGTGAAATCTTTGGGAATAGGGCCTAGCTGGCCGGAGGAGGACACTAGGGGCTGGAGTCATCTCTGACCAGTATCATGTAAGAATCTACATTTGAACATTTCTGATGCCACAGCCACATGTTTTCTCCATTATGATGGGCTTCACACCACACACACACACACACACACACACACACACACACACCAGGACCCCCAAGTTATCCCTTCCTCCTTTAAATAGCTTCCATCTGATATTTGGTCACAACAAGAAGAACATTCCCATGGAAGACCTCATGAACACAAGAAACACTGCCTTGATAAGTTAGGGGGAGATCTGGACATATATCACCCCTTCCCCACATAAAAATACAAACATCAAACAGAGAGTAGGGGAAATGTGCTGTGTCATCCATTTTCAGATGTAAAGTATAATGAAACATCATGTACCTTCTAAGCCACCAGCAGTCTCGTGAGGTGACTTTGCATGCATTCCCTCATGAAGATGTTCAGTAAGCACATACACACTGAGTGTCCTTCTGTGTCAGTGCTGACATTGCCAGTTTCCAAAACCCTCTGGCAATATGTGCTCATTTAGACATCCCACACTCCACTCACCTAATCCTTAAGGGCTCATCCTTAATTCAAAAATAAAGGAAATTCTTCAAATTAGCAAGAAAGTACATGGAATAATACGTTAAAAGAATACAAATGACAGTGAAGGTACAATGTGTTCATGTTTGCACGACAGTATTTATGCATGTATGGAAACTAAGAGTGATCTTGCCAAACTGAAATGCTCAAGGTATAGATTACACACCCTTCTCTCTGAGTTATTTATTCCATACATATTTATCTTGACATCTACCAACTTAAAAAATAAATATTCTAATAAAATGCAGAAGTCTGTCCACCAAGCCACAGGCCCACTCCCCATAGGGATTCAATGGCTTGTATTAATATATGAGCATGAACCTCAGTTAGCACATGTCCGATGTCTGAATCTCATATGGCCATGTGTTTTAGAAACAGCATTATTTTGGCTTTTCTATGTAACAGAGATGGATGCATTAGGGAAATGAATAGGCGTATCCAAATTATATTGAGAACTCTTCTCGTAAAGAACCATTGGGGTAAGTGGCTTTTTAAAAATTCCAAATGAGGCTGGAAAGATGTCTCAGTGGTTAAGAACACTGGCTACCCAAAGGTCCCAGGTTCAAGTCTTAACACTACATGGTAGCTCACAAGTAGAGACTATAACTCCAGTTCCTGGGGATCTGACTCCCTCTTCTGGACGCCAGGCATACGTGTGGTGTACAGCCTTACATGTGGGCAAAACACCCATACATTTTCAGCCCCAGCTCTGTAGCAGGAAATCTGCTGTGGTTTCTCTCTTCTCTCTGACCTCATCCCCAATGGATCACAAAGACCTCCTCCAGCCTCCTTTCCCCCAACTTATCCCACTATCCCAGCCTCCAACATCAGCAGCATTCCCTATGAACACACCAGCTGAACAGGACTGGGAAACAGGCAATACACAGCTACCACACTCTGAAAATCCACAAAGAAAACAGAAACCAAGGAACAAAATACCCAGACAACAAAAACAAATCCAAAAATCACCACCTAGACCTATAATCATCCCAAACCCAGATGCTGAGACACTAGTATAAAAACACAATCCTGGCACAGCAGTCCCTGAATATTTCATCATAGCTGAAGCACAAGAAAAAGACCTTAAAACAGCTTTTGTGAATATGATAGGGACCTTAAAGAGGAAATTAATAAGTCTTTTTAAAAACATCCAGGAAAACACAAACAGTGTAATAAAAACAAAACAAACAAATAAAAAACACTGTTCTAGTCATGAAACTGGAAATTGACAATTGAGGTTTTTTTAATTGAAAAAAAAAAAACTGAGAGATTCTGGAAATGAAAAATTTAGCAATTCAAAAAGAAGCTGTAGTGGCAAGCTTCTCCAACATAATACAAGAGATGGAAAACATACTCTCAGACACTGAAGATATGATAGAAGAAATGGATACATCTCTCAAAGAAAATGTTAAATCTAAAAAACTCCTGACACAAAGCACCCAGAAATCTGGGACAATATGAAAATACCAAATCTAAATATAATAGGAATAGAAGGAGGTAAGAAACTCGGGTCAAAGGAACAGAAAATATTTCCAGAAAAATTTCCCAACTTAAAGAAGATGTCTATTAAGGTACAAGAAGCACATAGAACATCAAATAGACTGGACCAGAAAAAGACATTTCTATGTAATAGTCACAATAATATTTGCACAATCATCAAAACACTAAACATACAGAACAAAGAAAGAATATTAAATAATACAAAGGAAAAAGACTAAGTAACACATAAAGGCAGACCTATTAGAATAAAATGTGATTTCTAAATGGAGACTTTAAGAGCCAGAAGGAACTGGACAGTTGTGCTATAGGCTCTAAGACACCATAGATACAAGCCCAGACTACTATACCCAGCAAAACTTTCAATTACCGTAGGTGGGGGAATTAAGATGGTCCCTGATAAAGTTGAATTTAAACAATATCTATCTACAAATCTAGCCTTACAGAAGGTGCTAGAAAAAATTCCAACCTAAAGAGGTTAATTACTGATACAAAACACAAGAAATAATCTCACATTGGCAAAATCAAAGCAAGGGAAACACACACACACCACCACCAACAACAACAATAACAAAAGAACAGGAATCAACAATCATTGATGACTGATATCTCTCAAAATCAATGGACTCAATTTCCCAATAAAAAGACACAGACCAACAAAATAGATACAAAAACCAGGGTCCATTGTTCTGCTGTATGCAAGAAACACACCTCAGCATTATGGATACAGATTACCTCAGGATAAAGGGTTGGAAAAAGATAGTCTAAGCAAATGGACTTATGAAGCAAACTGGTGTAGCCATTTTAATATCTAACATGATAGACTTCAAGCAAAAATTAATCAAAAGATATAGGGAAGGACACTACATTGTCACCAAAGGAAAAAATATCCACCAAGGTTACATCTCAATTCTTAGCATCTATGCCCCAAGGACAAACACTACTACAGACTAAATCATGTATTGGCCCTCACACTCATAGTGGAGACTTCAATACCCCACTCTCACCAGTGGACAGGTCATCCAGACAAAAACTAAACAGAGAAATACTGGACCTAACAGATGTTATAAACCAAATGGACCTAACAGATATTTATAGAACATTTCACCCAAACACAAAAGGATACACTTTCTATCCTGCACACCTCCATCACTGCTGGGAGCTCAAACTTTCACGGGCACCATGGGAATTAGTGTGGTGGCTCCTCAGAAAGTGGGGAATCAGTCTTACTCAAGACCCAGATATACCACTCTTGGGCATACACCCAAAGGACGCTCCATCCTACCACAAGGACACTTGTTCAACCATATTCATGGTGCTTTCTTCATAATATCCAGAATCTGGTAACAACCTAGATGTCCCTCAGCTGAAAAATGGATAGAGAAAATTCAGTATATTTGCATAATAGAATATTACTTGGTTCTTAAAAATGAAATCATAAAACTTGTAGGCAAATGGGTGGAACTAGAAAAAAAAAATCATCCTGAGTGAGGCAACTCAGACCCAGAAAGACAAATATGGTATTTTTTAAAAGAGGACATTAGCCATTAAGTCAATGATAACCAAGCTACAATCAGTAGACCCAGAGAAGTCAGGTAAAGAGAAGGGGTTTAAGGAGGGAATATAGGGATCTCCCCAGGAGGAGGAAATAGAATAGATCTTATGTGCAGGTGGGAACAGGAGTGGGGGGATCAGGTTACAGGTGTTGAGGTAGAAGGAGAGAGTGCAGGGAGAGACAGCTGAAATTGGGGGCCCTTTGGAGGATGGTATGGAAATCGAGTGCAGTGGAAACTTCAAGGAATCTATGAAGGTGATCTTAATGAGGGCTCCTCCTAATAATGGGGTATGGAGTCTCAAGTGGCCATCCCTTGTAGGCAGGCAAAGCTTCCAGTGTTGGGACTGGGTTGCATTCAGCGGAGTTGTTGGCCGAGTGGGTCCCATGGAAATCCCCAAACAACCCAGGCTGCTCCTAAAACAAAAGGATGTTGTCCTCAAACTCACAGTGGTGCCCTATTGTCAGGGACAGCACTCACACGACTCATTGAACATGAGAAGTAAGCTGGTGCCTGCATGGAGCCCTCACCCCTGTGTTCTAGTCTCCTGGATGTGGAAAAGTACTCTGCAGCCTGCTGAGAGAGAAGCATGGACACTAGCCTAGTCACAAACCTTTGGCCTACAGTCTGCCCTGCCTACGCAATATGCTACAGCAATAATAACACAGAACTTGTGGGAGCAGCCAATCAATGTCTGGTTTGACCTATGGCCCACTCTACTAGAAAGAACACACTCTTGACACTGCTTGGGTCCAGAAAGAAAAGAAAAGAAAAGAAAGGAAAGAAGAAAAAAAAAAGAGCCAATAACATGATTCCTAATGATATTTTGCTATACTAATAGGTCAATGCCTTATGCAGTCATCACCAGAGGTTTCCTCTGGCAGCACATGCAGGGAACAGATGCAGAGACCTAAATTAGAACTCATCAACTCTATCCTCAGAGCTCAGGGAACCCCGAGGAAGAGGAGGAAGAAAGAGTGTAAGGGGAAGGAGGACACCAGGAGAACAGGGCCCTCTAAATCAACTGAGCAAGGTACACATGTGCTCAGAGACTGAAGCAGCAAGCACGAGGCCCACATGGCTCTACACCAGGTCCTCTGTGTCTATATTATAGCGATTAGACCAGTATTTTCATGGGACTCCTGAGTGTGTGACGGTCTCTAGACTTTTATGCCTACTCTTGGGACCCTTTCCCTCCTGTTGGATTTCTGTGTCCTACTTCAATATGATAGTATTTGCTCATCTTACTATGTCTTATTTGTCATGTTTGGTTGTTAAATCCTAGAAGCCTGTTCTTCTCTATGAAAGACAGAAAGAATGTGGATCTGGAGGGAAGAGGAGGGAGGAGTAGAGGGAGGGGAAACTGTAGTCAGGATATATGAGGAAAGAATCTATTTTCAATAAAAGAAAAGAATTTAAAGTGCTTAGAAGAAATCCTAAGTGAGGGTCTGTAGAGATGGCTCAGCAGTTAAGAACACTTGTTCTTTCCGGGGACTAGAGTCAGGTCCCAGCTCCCACATGATGGCTCATAACGCCTGTAGCACCAGTTCCGAGAAATCTACTGCCCTCTTCTGGCTTCCGTGGGTACTCCATGCACATGGTGCACTCACAATATACCTGCCCGCAAACACTACACACAGAAAATAAAATGGGTGCTCCTCCTCCCATCACCACCTACTACTTACAGTGAGTCTTGCCTTATAGCCCCATTTCATTACAACAAAGCCTGGCTTTAGAGGGTAGCAGTGAGATTACTTTCTGAGCTGGCTTGCAGCAGAAGGAGGCTGCTCCTGTTGGCTCTTGCCCCAGTGTCCATCAGCACGACAGACTTCTTCATAAAAGCTCCTAGACATGGTTCCCAGTGGACACGAAACCTATGTGTATGAGTGGTCTTCCATGAGCTCAGATTCTTACATGTTGAATACATGCCAATAATACTATTAACTAAAAGGCACGGAAGCATCTAAACAGAGCAACCGGGGGACATTTTATTTTATAATTAAACTGTATAATTAAAACAGCTCCTGGATGCCATGCAGGCCCGAAGGAGCAGTGTTCAAATATTGCCTCCAAAATTGCTGACTAGGTTTCCTTTACAAAGTGAAGGGGTGGTTTGAACCCTCATCCCTCAGATTAGATACTGGAAATGCTCAAGAATATGTGTTCCCCAATTACTAAGGTATTTCTAATAAGACTTGACAAGCCTCCAACAGCATCGCTCTCCCTCCCTCCCTTTCCTTTTAGTTTTTATTCTGCTTGTGGAAGGATTCATTTGGCTTTGAACAAGAAATCCATTGCTTTCCTACAATACAGAGATAGATCATTGGGCTCAAAGAAAGCAAAGTTGAGTTCTATGTGGGACGGACCAGCAGCTTCTGGCCAAGGAGCTGGCTTGTCCATGTAATGCTCGTCTTCGCCCTTTCACCCAAGGGCACAGGGTAAGAAAGGGACTCAGAGCTCAGAGCAGGTCCATAACTAACCCTTGTCCCCCACTCCAAACTCAAGAGGAGGCTGGAGAAAAACAAATCTGAGACTAAGGTGGCTTGCAGGGTTGTTTCCCTGGGACATTCTAAGAGATTCTTCAACCTCTTACCTAAAAGGTCTAGTTCAATGACTATAAACGAGTGAATTTTCTGAGAGTCCCCAAGACAGAGATCCATTAAACCGAGGTCCACGGAAAGGACATCCAGAAACTAGAACTCATTGTCATTGACTGAAATTTGTGTCACCACCCTCCCACCACTCCAGACTCCTCTGCTGAAATGCTAACTCCAGTTCCTTTTGAGAGAGGATTGGGCTTAGATAAAATCAAGAGAGTGACCCTCTGTGGAGAGATGAGAGTGCTGGAAAGTAAGGAAGAAACTCCCAGCTGCCCTCTGTTTGTCACGTGAGGGTGGGGGTGGGTGGGAAGGGGCGCTCCACAGGATAGGAATCTGCTGGCACTTGACCTTAGACGCCAGCCTCCAGAACTGTGAGAAAGTACTGCTCTACTCACCACCAAGCCTGTGGATTTTGTTTTTCAGCCAGGACTAAGTACACATACAATATATGTGGTAGTTTGGATGTAATTGGCCCCCATAGGCTCATAGGGAGTGGCACTATCAGGAGATGTGGCCTTGCTGGAGGAAGTGTATCACAGGAGATGGGCTTTAAGGTTTCTCAAGATAGGGCTGTGTGAGAGACCATTTCCTGTTGCCTTCTGATCAAGATGCAGCCAGCACTGTGTCTGCCTGCCTGCCGCCATGCTCCCTGCCATAATGATAAGGAACAAAACCTCTGAACTGTATGTAAGCTGCCCCCTCGATTAAATGTTTTTCCTTTATAGGAGCTGCTGTGGTTGTGATGTCTTATCTATATGGTATGTTTTTAGAGCATTTGCTAACTTGCATGTGATTGCTTTCCTTTAAAATCCTGTATCTTTTATGCATTTGAAAGTATTGTTCTAGGAACAAGTCTGTAGGCTTCCCTAAAGGGTCTAAGACACAATGATGACCCCAAGGATGGCTCCTTCCTCTGTCCTGGTCACATTTCTACCTCATGAGACTAGTTCCCTCCCATCTCCCGGGGTGAAAAGCAGTTCTCCCTGAGGCTGCAGTTGGTCTGTATGTTTGGGTGACTCATCCCCTGTAGGTCAGTGTCTCTGCTTATCCCTGTTATGGATTTGTCCCTCTGGTTTCAGTCGTCATCTGACAAGCATTGTGCTGTTCGGAGAAGAGATTGTGCATGAATGAGAGCAGAGCCAGCACCGTCCCTGGGAACTTAGCTCCAAATCCTCCCTCTCTAACCCTGGGGCGATGGCTTAAAGCTAGAGAGACAAAAAATGGAGGATCCACTTCAGGTTTCCAGAGTGATTTTAGGCCAGTGAGGTAGGTGTGTGTGTGTGTGTTGTGTGTGTGCATGTGTGCGTAGTACGTGCGTGCGTGCGTGCATGTGAGTGTGCATGTGTGCGTGCGTGCATGTGTGTGTTATAATGTATATATTAAACAGATTTTTTTTTTTTTAACATCTTAGGTCTTACTAGCGGCGACTCTTGCATGGACGGTCTCAATGATTTACCCTTCCCAGGACCCTCCTCCAGGTTGAAAGTTAGAAAAAGTGAAGGTTAATATTGATGGTAAGCAAACTCTCACAACTGTTTGTGAGAGAAATTCTGCATTGTGTTAGGTGAGGTGAGAAGATGCACTGTACATCTGGGCTGTGCTGTCCCAAGAACCAGGCTCTCAGAGGCAATAAGGAGGAAAGCTGAGCATCAGCAGTTGACGCTCCCCACTTCCTGATTGCACATGCAATGTGGCCAGCTGCCTCCCTCTCTGCTTGCCATGCCTCGCCTGCCATGATGGACTTTGAGCCAAGCTGCCCTTGTCAGGCAAAGAAGAAATGAACCCTATGTTCCAACCTCGCCAGCAGCACTCACTACTGATTTGAACTTGAACATCTGTCACCACCTTGATGGTCAGTTCCCTCAACTGACACATGGTTAAGCATGATTATAAAGGCTTGTTTCCAAAGCATTTCCACTCTGGCTCTCTTTCTCCTCACTTTGAGAGCTGCCAAATTTGAGCTTTTTCATTGTAACACATTCCACTTTCATAATGGGGAGACCTGGGCATCTAGAAGAAAGAAATACACATTTGAAATGCATTATTTTATACCAGTCTAAACTGCTCAGACCAACACAGCTTGCCTCAGGTCGGGTTATTAGTTTGCATTAGCTTTGGTGTTGTTTGGTGTTTGGCTTGATCTGCCATCTGTGTTTCAACACACCACCTCTAGATGGCAGGAATGCACCACACAGCTCTGGATCTACAGTCTAAACCAGCCGGTGTATGTCTTGAGGCTGACAGAGCCTTAAGAACAGTTCCCTTGTGGTTAAAGTATAACTCAGCTTGTTTGAGGGAAGTCATTCCTCTTTCACCCAAACTAGAGGCCACATGAAATGCACATAGGACAGGCTATGTGACGGCATAGCCAAACACAGTCACAATGGCCTTTCTTTTAGGAAAGTTGTGCCTTGAGTAGAGATGGCACATGCTGCAAAACAACAGATTCGCTCCGCACGGAAGCCTTGCTCGGAATTCTCTTTCTGCTTCTGCGACTGCGTATTGATCTTACACCTCTGAGTCCAGGGACAATCAACTGCATGGGAATTCAGATGCGAATATCAAAAGAAAATGGCAGAATCTTCAAATGAGAAAAAAGAAAAAAAAAAAACAAAAACCCTACACTTACAAAGTACCTGGGCATTAGGCTCCCTTAGTCACAGGCAAAAGTGCCTGCATTAATGGGCATTTGGGGCCCAGGTCAGGACACTGTGTCTGTGTCTTTTCTTTAGTAGCTCATCAGAAAGCAAAGAGGTCCACAGAAGCGTGGCTCTCCAGGAAGATTAGCTAATCTCAGTCATGCCTGTGGGTGCTTAAAAGCAGGTGTTGCTGTAGCTGCCCAGCAAAGTTTCTTCAGTTTCCTTTTTCCAATCACATTTATTATTGTTGTTGTTAATAACTCCAGTTCTGGGAGACCTGACACCCTGTCTTGGCCTCCATGGGCATCTACACTCATTTGGCATACATACATACATACATACATACATACATACATACATACATACATACACACATACATACAAAAAAATAAACATTTTTTAAAGAGAAAATTCCAGTGGAGAGTGGGAATGCTATTATCCCATGACTGTCATGTACTTTGTTGGCTGGGACATGTGTTTATTTTTTTGCTATCTACATAACACAGAGACAAATTGTCTCCTGTGTGTTTTGTATTTCTTACTGGTTCTAACTGCTATTAAATGATTGCTAATTAGATTTCCTGTGAGTCTGGAGAAACCTTTGAGATGAGATAATGTTATGCTGGAGAGAATACCAGACTACTTTTAAACGTCTAAGCCTCTTGGACGTCCTGCAGCCTTGGAATATTACTCTACGAACTAGTTCATCTCCACCAGGTGTGGGGGTACATGCCTGCAGCCCCAATCACTGGAAGGCAGAGGTGAGTCTGAGGACTGCCTAGGCTACACAGTGGCATCGTCTGTCAAAAGAATAAATGAGTCACTTATCTCTCTAAATCTCAAAATAATGCTGAAATACATGCCTTCCCTGATTTCATGAAGAAGGCATTAAACTATCTACACAATAAACCTAGGGCATTTCATCGTGGTACAACAGCTTACAATGCATAGCTTTGTGTAGTATAGTGTATGCGGCCAACACAATGTATCCTGAGAACCACCCTGTGAGGCAAAGGCAGTACATTCCCACATTGCTTTTTCTTTTTTCTTTTCTTTCTTTCTTTTTTTTTTTGTTTTTTTAACAATTCCTTTTTCAACTTAGCTTTATGTTCTTCCATTCATTATATGTGGTATGATAGATACTTTTTTTTTTCTTTTGTCTGTTTTTGTCAGCTTAACACAAGCTAGAGTTATCTGGGAAGAGGAGCATTAGTTGAGAAAAATGCCTCCATCAGATTGGCTTGTGGGCAATCCTGTGGGCCATTTTCTTGATTGATCATTGAAGTGGAAGGGATCCGCCCACAGTGGGCAGAGCCAAGCCCGGGCAGGTAGCTGTAGCTGTAGGATGTGTAAGGGAGCATGGTGAGCAAGCTGTGAGGAGCAAGCCAAGAAGCAGCCTTCCTCAGCAGCCTCTGCTTCCCTTCCTGCCTCCAAGTTCCTGCCTGGAGGTCTGCCCTGACTTCCTGCAGCGACAGACTGGGCTGTGGAATAGTAAGCTGTCTCCAAGTTGCTTTTGGTCCTAGTGTTTTTATCAAAGCAATAGAAAGTAAGACATGAGAAAACAAACAAACAAAAACAAAACAAGACCATAAAAACAGGTCAAACCTCCAACCCTTTGCTAAGAAATTTCCTCAGCTAAATTTCCAAGCTTACAACTCAGAAATTTTGTCTCCCACAAACTACTAAGACACAATCCGGCCAAATTCGTGACCACCCTATAACAGGAATTGTCTTGCTTCTAATGGCTAATACTGTGTTTCTCATTTCCATCCAAGCCTTCACCTGAGGCATCTGCAATAGTCATGTTTCTATCTACAAGAGCTCGTCAAGGTCACCAAGGGTTCCCATATTTCCCCAAACCCTTGTGACCTTTACTGGTCACGAAGATCCAATGCCACTAGCATCTCTTGGGGTATTTTTTTTTTTTTATGAAACTGTTCTGTTTCCAGTACCCAAATCTCTATTATCTGATAGGGCCACTGCATTCATTACTCTTCTCATTGCTGTAAACACCTGACAAGAAGCAACTGAAGGGGAAAAAAGATTCATTTAGACTCAGTTAAAAAGGATCTATTTGTTCATCAAACCAAAGAGGGCATAGTGGAGTCCATGGCAGCAAGAGTGTACAGCTATGACTCTTTCACATCTGAGAAGACCAGAGCAAAGCATGCTGACACTTATCCCTTTATATCCAGCCCAGGACCTCAGCCAAGTGGTTCGTGCTACCCATGTTCAGGGTGTATCTTTGCTCTTCAGTTAAATCTTTCTGGAAACATCCTCACAGATACTCCCAGAGGTGTGTCTCCCAGGCGATTCCATACCCACTCAGCTAGACTGCCAGGATGAACCAGCATAGCTATCACAGCAAAGTACTGCATACAGGGTAGCTAGAACAACTAAATGCATCTCCTTTCAGTTCTGAACATACAAGGTTAGGGCATTGACAGGGCTATTTTATTCCAAGTCTTCTCTCTGTGGCCTGGACATATCGTCTTTTCCTTGCATGGGCTCTCATTCATGAACTTACACATCTGTCTCCAGGTTTTCTCTTATCATAAGGATACTGGTCATGCTGAATTTGAGCCAACTCAACTGTCTTGTTTTCCTTTGTTAAGAAATTTATCTCATTACAACATTAGTATGCATAAAACAACGTCATATGGCTTAGCATACTCAAGACCCCAGTACTCTGAGTTTCTTTGTTTACTCCACGAAAGTAGCAAACATGCGCCCAGCTTCAAAGGCTTAGGAGTGCAAGTTCATGGCATCTACTGAGGGCCTTCTTGCTGCATTGTCGCAGGGCAGGAGTAAAAACAAACAGGATGAGGTGGAAGAGGTGCTGGTGACCTTGTCAGAGGAGAAGCCGGTGGCAATGGAAGTTCAAGGTGTCAGCCCACCGGGGAGCAAATCCCTGATGGGTGAATCTCAGATAGGCTAAGCCTGAGACCATAGACTCCAGAACGTCTTTTGCTTCTGCTGTGTCCTCACATGTTTGCTGCTGCTGTCTTTCTCTGCTGTCTGGCTGGGTGTGAATAGGTGTGGGGAGATTCCCCACAGCCTGTAAAACATTGCATTTATCTCATGGGAACATCTTTCCACCGGGCATTTTTAACCTGTGGATTATTACGAGAATGATTTCTTCCTAAGCTGCACTGTCTAGTTGATAATAATAATGTTGGTTTAAACAGAGATTTAATAATTAAAAATAAAAAAGAAGTTGCCACACAGCTAGAACACTTGAGTGTCTATTGAGGAGCCTATAGACTGTGGCTTAGGTTAATGATTAAGAAAAAACAATTGAGTCCCAGTAGTCCAGCTAGTTTAAATTCTTCTAATCTTAATGTCGGGAGATGTGTTCATAGATTTCAAGTGCATCATAGCAGAAACAAAGCTTTGAAAATAACTTAAAGTTATACTAAGATGTTTTTGTTAAACAGCTTTGCAGAAAAAAAAAACAAGAAGATAATCTAAAGTTCTAGAAAGGCACATAGATTCGTGAATGAGGAACTTGCTGAGGTCAGGTAACAAGAACAAAGGAGCCCAAGTATTACTTCCTGCCATGCCTTTCTTTCTAGGATTGGTTGATTACCAAAAGTGATGATTAATTCTTTATAACCATTTCTGCCCTTGATCTCCTGATATAAACAACTATTGATGAGTGGGTTTGTACCCTAAAAATTTAAACTAGAGCTGGCTGATTGTTTTATAAAACAATCTATAAATATATCTATAAAATTTAGGTTTGTAATTCCTTTAAGATTCCTTATAAGATTACTTTTCAAGTAAGAAATAAAGTGATTGGCTCTTTCCAAAGAGCTGACTGAGAATAACTTGCTTGCCTACACTGTTCATCTATGACAAGTTAACAAGTTCCTTAGACATAATGTGTGTGGGTTCTTGGGGATAATTTGGTTTTCACCTGCAGCATGTAAAATGTTTAATCATGTAAGGGATATGGAAAACATGCTGTTTCTTATATTCATAATAATCATTCATTTAAAAAACAGAATATAACCATGATGTAATTTCTATATTGTCGGAAAGGTTTTGTTGGAGTATATAAGCTGTAGAGGAGAAAGTTAAAAAAAAAAAAGGATACAGAGGAAGGAGAAGGAAAACAAGTATGAGAGAATTGGGAGGAAAACATTAAGAGAGACAAACAAGACAGAAGGGATGTTTCTGGATGGATAAGAAAAGAAAATACAAAAGAAGAATGAAGGAAAGGTCGGAAGGAAATCATCAAGAGACTATGTGGGTATCTTTCCCTTCCCCCCTCAGATAGAGTCACAGTACACCAACTCTGAGGATTCCCTTGGAACCATATGCTACTGGAGGCTGATCCCCAGGCAACCATCAAAAGCAAAGGGGGAAATAGCTCTAGGCTATTCCTTAAGACACTTGTGGGGGGGGGCAGGGTCTTGCTATCCAACCCACGACCCACCTCACCCTTACCCTCTGTGGGCTGTAAGCACAGGCCGCCATCCCTAGCCTTCACGCATTTTTCCGTATGAGCATTAATCTATTGTTGTGGGACCTCTTAATGGTCCCATCCCTTAATGCCAGCTCATTGATGACTAAGTTTCTATATAAGAATTTTAGAGGCTATATTTAGATCAGAGCAATGTCCAACATTACTTGTAAGTTATTTGAAAGGTCAAATTCATGTCAATATCACCAGTTTCAGGCTTAAACATTTTTGTTACATTTTTTTTAAGTCACATAATACAAGACGATACTTTGAGGAATCATTTGGTGGAGGGGAGGGGAGTCCATTAGGTCAAACCCTAAATCTTTGTTCCCAAAATTGTAAAAGTAAAGGAAAACCTTTAAGTGGCAGAAATATCTCCAAACAAAATTTGAAACAGTCCCTCCCTGTTCTGAAAATAACAAGCACTATGAGATCTAATGCACTGCCAAGGTCACTGGCTTTGCCTTCTACTACAGCAAATAACCCCAGTCATGACATCCGTTTCCTGCATTGTAAACCATGGCTAACCATCTCAGGGGTCTAGGCTCACATTTGAAACACACTTTAGGCCCAGGGCTATAGCTCGGTGGTAGAACACTTGTGAGGCCTTAGGTTCCGTTCCTGGTACTACAAGGAAAAAAAGGGGGGGGGTTAAAATAGGTGTATATTTATCAAAGGAAAGATCATTTGTAAGTGTTGTTCTTCAAATGTAAGTCCTGCTCTTGGATTCTAAAACTGTGTGTTTCACATATATAATACCATGTGTATGTTCATGCTTGCCACACAGAAGAATAACACAGCAACATTAGCCAAATGCTAATAGGACATTCACTTGTCTTTAGTTATGCCCTTAAGATCTGTGGGTGAGCCAAAGAGGAGGGGGACTAGGCAGTGAACACAATGCCCAGATCCTACATCCGCTGGGACTTGGTTTTTCTTTCAGGTTTTCAGCTGGTTGTCATTTGTTTTGTTTTTCTCCTCCTAGTTTTTGTTTGTTTTTCAGGATTTCTCTGTGTAGCCCGGGCTGTCCTGGAACTCACTTTGTAGAACAGGCTGGCCTTGAACTCACAGAGACCTGCCTGCTTCTGCCTCTAGAGTGCTGGGATTGAAGGCATGTGCCACCATCACCCAGCCATCCACTGGGACTCCTTAACCGATGAGGATAATTTGGGGGTATTAGAGACTAGTTACTCATCTGGTGAGTCTAGAAATACAGGGACTGTATTAGTTCCTCACCCAAGTCCCATTGGGCCCTAACTTCTGAAGTTAATGCATTAATGCATGGATTTCTTAGTTAAGTGGTACCATGGTTTGAATGTTTGAACACGCCTCCCACCCAAATGACGTTGGGCAAGGACTAATGGAGATGTCTCCATTACAAAGCCCCCTTCTTCATGAATACCTAGGTACCTGTTATAAAAAGTCTTCAAGGCTGGGAGGATAGCTCAGTTGGTGATGTACTTGCTATGTGCACAGGAGGACCTGAGTTCAGGTCTCTAGAGCACTGTAAGAAAGCTGAGCGCACTTGTCATCCCAGAGGCAGACGCTGAGGCAAAAGGTTCCCTGGGGCTTCCTGGCCAGCCAGTCTAACAAACCAGTGACTCTAGATTGTATGACAGACTTTCCTTGTCTCCAAAGATGTATAGCAGAGATGACACCTGTCTTAGTCAGTATTCTATTGCTGAGAAGAGTACCAGGACCATGGCAACTCTTGCAAAGAAAAACATTTAACTGGAACTGCCTTACAGTTCATTGTTGTCCTGGCAGGGACTATGGCAGCATGCAGGCAAATATGATGCTGGAGAGGTAGCTGAGATCCACATCCAGATCCACAAGCAGTAGGAAGAGAGACAATGGAACTGGCTTTTAAAATTGCAAAGCCACCCCCAGTAGCACACTTCCGCCAACTAGCCAACACCTCCTAAGTAGCACTGCTCCCTAATGATGAAGCATGTGAATATATGAGCCTTTGGGGCCACTCATTCTAACTCCACAAGCCCTGATGTCAACCTCTGGTACATGTGCGTGAGAGGGGACGGGGGGGGGGGGGGGGGAGACACGATACAAAGGCCTGAGGGTGAGGCTTTAATCCCACTGTCTTCCCTCTCCCTCCCCATCTCCGTTCTCCCTTCCGAATTTCATCATGGAATGACAAAGTGAGAGTCTTCAGATGTCAGCCCCAAAACTTAAGACTTCCCGGCATGCCTAACGGAAAGAAATACCTTCTGTCTCCAAGCTTCCTGGTCAATGATATCCTGCGTGACTAACACAGAAGATCTTAGTACACTGGGCACAATGCAAGCTTGAGATCCCTTCTCTTGGGATCTGAAAGATGCAGTCTGCCCAGGGCAATTGCTTATAGCTGCCAAGAAGTCCCCGGTGACAGGCATGATCTGATGGCTACAATATTTCTCTCTAAACTTGTCTTTGGTTCTACGATAGTTAATTTAAAATGGCACTTTAACACTTGTGCCAAATAATGAAAAAATTAGACTTAAAATGTGAGCATCTGGCTTTTCAACCTTCCTAGCACATCATGATCAGAAGTGAAGTGCCCTTTGGCAAACATCCTCAATGCTGGACACCCCTTGGCAGGCCTCCAAAGGCAACCAGCATGGAATCCTGGTACAGTCAGATGGCATTCCTGCCGCCTGGGCTGAGCTCTGCCAGCACTCTGTACTTGTGGGCTGACTGACCTTCCAAGAGTGTTCTGCAGCCCAGTTATCCATCAGAGAGAGACATTCGCATGGACCCTCAGCCTCCTTGCTCCCTCCCTGTAATCTGTTCCCCACAGAAGCTGGCTCTGTCCTCATAAAATGCCTAAGTTGTAGCCCTGCCCGGCATCATCCTTTACCCCCACCACCTTCTCTCCCCATCATTCTTTCTCTGCTCATCACTCTCTCTCTCTCTCCCCCTCCCCACTCTCCCCCTCCCCTCCCCTTCTCTTTCTTGTTGAAAACAATCTAGAAGTCAATGAAAAGCACAATAGCCCAAGGGGGAGCTCATGGACCCCAGTCTGATAGCTGGAAAACCAGCATAGGACTGACCCAGACCCCTGAACATGGTCCTGGAAGGACTGGACAGTCTATGGGGCCTCTGACAGTGGATCAGTATTTATCTCTAGTATCTGAATGAACTATGGAAGCCCATCTCACATAGAGGGATACTCCCTCAGCTTAGACACATGGGGAGGGCCTAGGCCCTGCTCCCAATGATATGACAGACTTTGATGATCCCCATGGAAGGCCTCACCCTCCCTGGACAGCAGAAAGGAGATAGGATGGGGTGGGGGGGCAGGGGAGGATGGGAGGGAAAGGGAACTGGGATTGACATTAAAACAAACTTGTTTCTAATTTAAATTAAAAATAAAGTACAACAGTCTTTTTACTGAACTATTTGGTAGGAACTGCCAATATAAGGGGCCCAACACTCCTAAACATTTAAGACTGAAAGATGTAAAAATAAGAACATTGTCCTATGAAACCAGTATGTACCCATCAGGATGAGAAAAGTTAACAATCAACACAGACTTATTACTGCCCTCTAAGCCCTGAAACCCATTCAAGGCTTGCTGTCATATTGATCTCTTTTGCAGCCAAAACCATTTACCTTGTTACTGGTCCTGTGTCTTAAGCCCCTTTCAAAACAGCTTCTGGGTCCCCTGATCACACTCCTGACCTCCACTACTAAAAAACACTGTCATGTGGGGCTGGAAAAATGGCTTTAGTGCTTAAGAGCATCAGCCACTCTTCCAGAAGCCCTGATTTCAATTTCCAGCACTACATGGCGGCTCACAATCCAGGAGATTTCGTGTTCTCTTTGTGCCTTTGTGGGGTCTGCCTCAAGTGGTGCTCGGATATACATGCAAGCAAAACACCCATATACATAAAAATTTAAGAAAGAAAATAGTATAGCCAGCTAATATTTTAGAATGGCCAGCCAGCCATTAAATTGGTCTGATGTTCCTTCCTCAAATTCAGCATGTAAAACTTAGATGACTGTCACGGTAGTCATGTGGTACCCACGACTTCTCAAGTCACAGGCAAGAATGGATGCAAAAAAAGATGTACATTTTCATGTAAATGTTTTGTTTTTAAAATGACCGAGAACTTCAGGAATGTGGCAACAGAGCAAGAAACCAGCTATGGGGCTTTCAAGTCCTGGACCCTCAGGGTATGTAACTGTGCTGACCTGTGAAACTGGCCATCTGTGATTTCTCTGCAACTCACAGATAAAATGTGATTCCACTTGGGACATTACTGATGATGTTAGGCATGATCACTCCATTAATGCGGATGTATTAGTTACATTTCCTGCTATGGTGACCATACACCTGACAAGAAACAGCTCAAGGGAGGAAGGGTTCATGACAACTTATAGTTCGAGGTTATGCTGTATCTATTATGCTGTGGAAAGCATGGCCGTTGGGGCATGAGGTAGCTGGTCACATTGCATCCAGTTAGGAGGCAGAAAAAGACAAGAAGTGGGGCTGACCTGTCCCAGTGACCTGCTCCTTCCAGAGGACTCTGCTTCCAGAAGATTCTACATCATACAACAGTGCTGTTAGGGACTTCAGGCAGCATGAGGCTGTGGCAGGAGGGGCATTTAGCACACAGCAGGGTGTCCCAGGCTTGTCATTCCCCTGTGCATGTTTGCATCAATGTGAACTTAGAGTTCTGCTGTCCAGCCAATGGTTTATGCCTTGGGGTGTGTGTGTGTGTGTGTGTGTGTGTGTGTGTGTGTGTGTGTGTGTGTGTGTACGTGTGTATCACACTTGGCCTTCTGGGTGTGTAGTTCTGGGACCTTAGCATATGTATAAACAAGTATACCGTCCCAAATGCGGAAGACACAGGGCACCTTCATCTCACTCAGAATTCTCTGGAGGTTCTCTGCTTTTGTCAGAAAATCCTCCTCCTTCTCAGCACCCAACAGCCAAGGAAATCCGTCCCTATGGTTTCGTCCCCTCCCAGACACCATACTGTACTGCATGTAGCTAGTTGTTTGAGACCTGTCTATATTTTTCAGTGAAATGGTTTTGTGAGCCATTCACATTGTTGCCTGAATAGCTTTCCATTGCATGAGTGGTTACAATTTATTTCTCCAGTCACCCATTTGTCATATTCAATTTTCTTTATTCAAACTAATGAGCCTTTCCATCTTCAGGCAAGAAGACCCTGACTGCTAGTGAACGTGGGGCCTATGAATTCCCATTTCTGACAAGCTCCCTGCAAGTGCTAATGCAACTGATCTGGGGACCACGCTTGCAGATGCAAGGCTGCAGATGGATGCACAGGAGGATGGTGACCGGAAGGAGGAGGTTGAGGCAGGGTCTTGTTTTCACAGGAGACCACTGTCACAATGCAGGTGAAAAATAAGGAGAGTCTAAGCCAAGCCATGGGCTAGACAAAGGCAAGAGTATAGAAACAAGGAGGACAGGGAACCAGAGGTCTTCAGGGAAAAAAACACGGCTTCCAAGAGCTGTGGAGGAGGCAGCATTTTCCATCTAGTATTTCACTGTAGCAGGGCTGGTAGGACCAGAGGAGGATTTTCCAGGAGGAAGTTGGATTTGTGTGTGTGTGTGTGTGTGTGTGTGTGTGTGTGTGTGTGAAGAGAGAGAGAGAGAGAGAGAGAGAGAGAGAGAGAGAGAGAGAGAGAGAGAGAGAGAGAGAGAGAGAGAGTCAGGCCTGAGCTAGAGTCTATGGTGGATGTGGAATGAGGTTACCCTGGAACTGCTGGTCCAGCAGCCACCTCAACCCCAAATAAACACACAGACACTATATTAATTATTAAACTGTTGGCCAATGACTAGGGCTTCTTATTGGCCAGTTCTGTCTTAATTATTAACTCATTTCTACATATCTATGTATTTCCACGTGGTCTTGGCTGGCCAGAGAAAGCTCTGATCTGTTGCTCCTTTTGACAGCTACATGTCATCTCACTCTCTGCCTGCCATTCCCAGAATTCTCCTCATCACCTAGCCCCACCTATCTTCCTGCCTCTATCGGCCAAACAGTGTTCTATTCAGCAACCAATAAGAGAAACATATATACAGAAGGACATCCCCCATCATGGGATGGGATGGTTAGAGGTGCGGAGCACCCTCTTCCAGTGTGAATGGCTCTGTCCATCTGCTCTCTTATGTCAGTGAGGAGCCCCACCCACCAGCACCTCAGACCTCCTTTTATTTCTTATGCTTGGGAGCAGCTGGGCTCAGAGCCATGGCTTAGCAGCTCTTGGAACTGTTCAGCAACAGAAGGAAGTGACTGTAATGTCCGGGTGAACCGTTGTCCAGGTAGAGGAATCTGACTATGGCTGCAGCACCCAGCAGGCTGCTTTTCTGACTGAAGACGCAGGAGGGGACTCGGTGCTCACAATCCTCTCCAGAATTTCTAGCACAGGTAACCCAAATGCATGCTGAAAATACATAACTACTCAGCATCAAGTAGGCTAAAGAACTGACTACGGGAACATGCACTAATTAGCAACATTTTAACTTCTAACTAAAGATTCCAATTTAAAGGATACCACACATATGCAAACATACCCATGGGAGAAAAATCCTAAAAACCCAGTAACAAGATTCCAAGGCTCAGTTTCTCGTATTCTGAGGACAGCACAGGTCTTTGTGGAATGGTTTGTACCACTGGTTGGTTGGTCACCATTGGAGCAGTACTGCATTTCCAAAGCAGGCAAAAAGACAAATGGTGTAATTCTAGTTCTCTTCAAGGTTAACAGAGCCTATTAAAAGGACACCTTCTTCTATATATAAATTTAAGAAAAAGAAAGAGCCTACAATTTATGCACTAGAGAACATTGTAGAGAATTTGGTAAATGTCTCAGAGAGCAAATTACAAATATTTTTATTTTTCTTCAGTATTTCATTGTTTTCCACAATAATCATGCCTTCTTTCTATAAGAAAAAGTCAGTGATGTTTCTGACGTGTTTAACAAGTTTCCCTGCTCGGGTTCCAAGGAGGGAACTGAGGAATGACTTCTTAGAGTGAGTGAGACAGGGTGAAAATGGGTGATTGGCAGGAACAACCTCCTCTCTGCTCAGCTGACCCATGGCTCCCTTCATCTGTGCAGCTGGAAGTTCATCCCCTGCAGTTGTCTTCCTGAGCCCAGGGACAGCACCCATGAAGACAAGATCTTGGAAAGAAGGGAGCGAGAGGCAGAAGCTGCTTGGTGTCTGTGACTCATAAACAAGAGTGTGGCTTCCCCACTGCTCTTTGCAAGAATAAAAGTGAATGCCTCATGATGGGAAAAAACAGCCCATGAGATAAATCCCCTGAAGTCCAGCTCACTGCTAGCTAGTTAGCAGATGGCCACCTCAAAGGTTTTTTTTTTATTTGACTGGTTGGTATTTTGAGACAGGGTTTCTCTGTTTGGCCCTGGTTGTCCTGGAACTTGCTCTGTGGACCAGGCTGATCTCAAACTTGCCGAGATCCACCTGCCTCTGCTTCCCAAAGTGCCAAATTAGCATGCTACATCCATTAAGTCCGATTTGTGCTGCCTATATATTCTTAGATGAGGACACAAAGTTGGCTGGGTTAGGGAAGAGGGGATGGATCTGGGAGGAGTTAGGCGAGAGGCTTAATATGACCAAAACATATCGTGTGAAGTTCTCAAACTACTTATAAAATTTTTATAATTTTAATTTTTACAAGAAATATATTTTTTCATACTATATAGTCTGATCATGGTTTCCCTTCTCCCAACTACCCCCTCCCTGATCCTTCCTACCTCCTCACCCACTCAATTCAAATTTTTAATTAGCATTGTTGTGGCTTCTTCTTCCAACTTAAAAGAGGCATGATCCAATTGTGAGTCTGTACCATGATAATTCAAGCTGTGCCATTAGAAGAAGGGAGAAAAACACAGCAGAAAAGATAAAGGAGTAATGACACTATGCATGGCAACATAAGAAAACAAAAACACGCATTGGTGAGAGCGATAGATGGGCCTCCACACGTCCTCATTCATTCGACATGCATGTACTGAGCAACTGTTGATGCTTTGTAGCACAGACTTACGTACACACAGAAGTGTTATTTTTCCCACCAAAGTGCGATGATAAATGGGGAGGGTGTTGTTGGAGCGGTCTATAACAGCTCATCAAGGCTGATTATTATATTTTCGGGATGGTGTTAAATACAGCCATTATTAAATTTTAAAATTCGGTTGTATTAAAAATATTAAAAGTATTAAAAACTATCAAAGTATTACTAAATTATACTAGAAACAAAGACAAGACATCATCATATATCTCTCTTATTTGCTTCCTGGCGTTTCAATACTCTCTATGCCCTTAGGGCCCCAGCTCCTGTAGCTCTTGTATTCCAGAAGCACCATAATACCACACATCTATTTCTGTCTTGTGTTCCCTCTGATGCCCGAGGAAAGGTATGAGGTCAGTCCTGGTAGGAAAATTTACACACAGAGGTTGGCAAAATTACTAATATGGACCCAATTTTCGCTGTTGTTCTTGTCTGAGACTTAACATGATGGAGAAAATGCTAATGGGACAGATTAAACTTAACAGTATGTCAGGAAAATTTATAAAGTATATCATAAAACTTAAAAGTATCTGTGGCTGCCAAGTTATGAATTGTACCAAATACTGAGACGTATCCTCTCAAGACAAAAAGCCCCTATCTGATCGGGTGACAAAATTTCTCTGTGAGGAAGTGAATGACACATATATCATCATGTTTTCACTTCAGTTCAACCAAAATGAAAATACCTACAAAAACCCCATGTACTTGTTAATGTTCTGGGCGATCTTACTGAGATGAAAAGAATAAAAAATTGCATATAGTCTGCTTTTGTTAAGTCAAATCAGCAGAAATCAGCAAACCCTTGCTAGAAGTGGCAGTTAGTTGGTCCTATAACATTAGCACTATACGGCTATGGTCAGTACTCTGTAATTATTTGTTAAGCTACACATTATTTATGTAGGTAAAACTGACAACCAATTTATGTACGTGCATATGTATGTAGATGTTTTTCCTGGCTGGTGGTTGTTAAACATTTATTTATCACGGTTTCACTTTCCATGGGCCCCAGTGAAAGAAAAGCTAGCCAACTATGGCAGTTGAATCTACAGTTCAAGCCAACAAAATAAAAGTGATGTATCCTGAAAAAAAAAAAATCTAAGTTTTCACAATGATGAACAATGGCTGTAGTTAGAAAAGGTTCCCATTGCTCACAGTGAGATAGTGTAAGCCTGTCTTTGCAAAGTCTTCTAAATTAGCCGGGTTTAAGAGGAAATGCTCCTCTGTGTCCAGAATGGCCTCTTCAACTCCCATCTCTTTCCATTGGCAAAGTTTCAGGTTCCTACACATCTAGTGACAACACGTGTACTTGAGCCCAAAACACCCTCCAGAAACTCCAGTGTTGGACCACTCTGGTCCAGGGGTGTTGTTGTTTCAGAGGTTGGAACCTTTAGAAGACAGAGCCTCGCTGGAGGAAATCAGTCTCTAAAATGAACCTTGAGCTTTTGTTGTTTGGTCCTACTTCCTGTCCACTCTCTGCTTCCTGAGTGTGGGTACCGGTGACCAGAGGCCTCAGGCTCCTGCTGTCCTGCCTTTATCACCCTGGTGGACAGTATCCCTCAAATGATGAGCCAGATGAGCCCTGTCTCCCCTACGCTGCTTTTTGTCAAGTTTTGGTCTCAGCATGGAGAAAGTAACTCACACATGTGTTGGTGTTAGCATTTTTGCCAACAGAAGTGGCTGAGCTAACTGAGGAAGACTGAGAAAGAACCAAAAATGATGTGTTCTCTGTCTGCTGGTGGTGTAGTTAAAGGGTGGGAAAGCTGATTTCACACACGATGCCATGCTAGCTCACTAACAAGTTCCATGGTCATTAGACAAAGAAATGCCCAAGGCATTGGTGAAGCATGCCTTGCGAGGTGTAGGTGAGGGTATTTCTATAGAGTACTCCAGGGAAAGCCTTGAATGTGGGCAGCACCATCCCTTCGGCTGGAATCCCAGACTTGAACACATAAGGAAACAGGAAGTGGCCAACTGAGCACCACCAGGCTCCTCCCTCTGCTGCCTGATTCACAGAGTTGTAAAGAAGCATCCCCTGGAGTTGTAAAGAAGCATCCCCTGATACCATGCCTTCTACACCATGATGGATGTGCCCCTGCAGTGTAAACCAAAACAAACCTTTCCCGGGTCAAGTTGCGTCTTGGTCACAGCAATGAGAAAAATCATGAATCCACCTAGGAAGGGTAGCTGACCCGCTACTAGAAAGCAAGGTGCACACAGCAGAACCTGGTTTATTCGCTGTTAACAGTTGCAAAGCAGTGCCAGTACAGAGTACGTGTTTAATGACAATAAATACAGTTTTTATGTTTCGCTGATGCTGTGAGGACCAAATCTTTAAATGCATGTGTTGTTTTGCAAAATCAAGTTTTTTTTTTAAACCATCATTTTATTAATTACATCCACTGAAAAATATATTGTTTGGGTATTGTTGTTGGGAATCAGCAATCTGCTGACCCCGCCCCCGACGATGGGCGTGTCATCGCTATGTCAGGTTTTACCTAGCTGTTCAAGCTGTTACCTGGCTACGCAGGGGACTCACTTACGCATGTGCAAGCCCCCCTTTTAAAGCAAGTGCCCCCTCTCTCCCTGGGACCCCTTCTCTCTTTCTTTAACACCTCTCTCTCTCTCTCTCTCTCTCTCTCTCTCTCTCTCTCTCTCTCTCTCTCTCTCTCTCTCTACTGCTCTTGGTTGGCCACCAGCTACCCCCCCTTTATCTCCTCTCAATAAACTCCACGTGGGCACTGAGTCTCGTGTTTGTGTTTCTTAGGCAATAGCTGCATCAAAAAAACAACAATCGTCTTCTCACTCCTCTTTCCATTTTCTGTTTCTACCTGGAATATCTCTGCAGACATGACCCATCTACACTCCCAAGATGGCATGAGCAGGCCATAGCCATGGCGCCCTCCATTATTTCAAAAGAGATGGCTCACTCAGCTGAGCTTCAGGCATACTGGTCTAGGTGTCTCAGCATCCTTGCCTCAAAATTCAGTGGCTGGTGACTGGAACAGGATATATGCTCAGAGAACGCAAAGGGGCATGTGATCATTTAATTGATTATCAACTATGTGTACCAGAACAGCAAGACCAGGCCAGCTGAGCCACCAGCTGAGCCACCATCCTTAAAACTCAGAGGCAAATAAAGAATGTGGCTATGTTTCTGGCAGACCAATGAATCAGCTCTGTGGTACAGCATTGTACAGGTCAAAAAGGAAAAGGGAAGGAAGGAAGATAGGAAGATAGGTCATCCAATTATCTAGGTCCAAATACATTATCTATACCATCATTCTATACCATCATGAATATTGGTCAGCCTTCAGTGGTTCAAATCCCACGCTGCTTGTCTACTTTAACTTCCTACTATATAAAGTCTGTGTTGAGCAGATGAAAGAATATCACAGCACAAAAAACAATCAATTTGAGTCCAGTGAAATAAGGTCCCTGTCACCAACCACATGCCTATTAACAAACACACTCCTCAGCTCTGTCTGTGTCTCCAGGTAGGAGGGCCACAGTAATGTTTCAAGTGGCCCAGCCCACAGACCATGTGCTGTTTCCTCCAGGCACAGTGTCACCCTCTGCCTCTCCCCAGTCTTCTGCTGGCAGCTTTCCATGCTCTCTCCCACTGACGTGTCCTCTATATGTTTAAGACATTCTTGGCAGGGACTCCAACCAGAGGAAAGGTGGCCTTCGTGTAATATCTATATTAACTTTCTAGAGCAGCAGAGATGTCTGCCCAACGGGGAGACCACAGAGACAAAGCAATAATTAACCTTCACAGGGCTTCAGATTCTTGGCAAACTACAAGAGCTGGCATTTGGCTTGCATGTTGACATGGCTCTGTGATTCCTCCACACATTGGATGAAAGGTAGATGACCCTAAGGTGAGAGCAATTAGCATGGTCTACAGCTTGGATCTGCAGGATACTGAGCACACAGCTTCAACGGCCCCAGGTTCCCCAGAGCAGGTGCTGAACAGCAGGAAGGACAGAACCTGGGCAAACCTGAGGATGTCTCTTTAATCGGATGGCAGAGCCAACCCCCGGCTGACCGTGTAGGGAAAGAGCTGTGTTTGGCTTTAGCATAATGAAGTCCCTTCACTTCTGTCATTCATTGCTTGTGTAGTCTTGTCGGGCAAGGCAGCCAGTGATCAGTGTTCTCATCCACTTCCTTGTAGCTGGAGTTTCTTCCCAGCCTTATCCCGCAGCTGATTTGCCCCCAAATAAGCACACAGAGACATATATTAATTTATAGACTGTTGGCCAATGGCTAGGACTTCTTATTGGCTAGCTCTGTCTTAATTATTGATCCATAACTACTAATCTATGTATTTCTACATGGCCTTATCTTACCAGAGAACACCTGGCACATCCTATCTTCCCAGTTTCTACATGGCATCTCCTTCCTGCAGCCTCTTTCCAACTCCACTCCTCAGAATTCTCCTCCTCTGGTAGCCCCGCCTATACTTCCTGCCTGGCTGCTCACCAATCAGTGTTTTATTCATCAACAATAAGAGAAATATATATACAAGAGAACATCCCCCCTCGCTTCCTTAACTCTGTTTTCCCTTCCAAAGCCAGGAAACAGAACTGATAAGGGACAGGACATCTAATCTTTACAGATGGTCAAGTTCTCCTAGGCTGATATGAAAGCAAACTACTTCACAGTAGAAAAGTCTGGCTGGTTCCCTCAGATGATGGGGGATGCCTGAAATCCTGATCCAGAGTGGAACACAGTTGGATTGAGTCAAAGGCAGAGCCTGAGGTCCTAAGGTCATACTGAGAAGCATATTAGATGGGTGTTTCTTTCACCTGTAGTTCAATGAATTGTCCCCTTCCTGACACCAGCACAAAGATTAGTATGGCATACCACTGTCTGTCACACTTCTGCGTTTGAAGGCTCCTGGGAGAATCAACTCAAGCCCTGCCTCTGAGTTTTAAACCAGTTTCTCTATCCCACCAGCTTCTTGGTCCATATCTGAGTTCTGTCCATCATGATGAGGAAACCCAGCATCCTCTGCTTCCATTCTCCACACCCCCCATCCAGCTCTCATGATTGCAAGTAGGACCAGAGAGAGCAGAGTCCTCTCTCTCCCATCAACATGTGTTGGTATTTAATAAGAAACACTCAAATTAATATAGACACTGATGGGGAATGTCCTTCTGTATATATGTTTCTCTTATTGGTTGATGAATAAAACGCTGATTGGCTAATAGCCAGGCAGAGTATAAGTGAGGCTACCAGACCAGGAGGAGGCTGGGGAAAGGGAGGCAGAAAGAGGCCACAGAGAGATGCCATGCTGCTGAAGGAGTAACATGCCAGATTACAGATAAGCCACAGCCTTGTGGTAATCAATACATAGATTAATAGAAATTAAGATGAAGCTAGCCAACAAGAAGCCTAAGCCATCAGCCAAACAGGTTATAAATTAATACAAGTCTTTGTGTGTTTATTTTGGGCTAATTTACTGAAGGACCAGGCAGAACAGAAACCTCCATCTACAAAACACAACTAAGGTAGAGGGCCCTGCCTCTTTCCAGCTGATTTCCTGGACTATCTGTTGTATAGTGGAGCATGGGGGAAGAACTCTTCTTTCACACATCACTCTGTAGGCTTTACAGATAAGATACTATGTCACCTCCTGACCTAATCTCTCTTGTGGATTCAGGCTACCAAGCCAGGGGCAAAATGTACCATGTATCCTATTGATATTTCTTTCTCTTCAGCATCCTGGGACTCATGCTTAAGCCTTTCTTCCTTCACCCAGTTAAAAACAAAAGAACAAAAACAACTGTGCCTATTGCAAATTAATGACAAGCGTGGGTAGGCATTTGAGTCCCAGTAAGCTAGGGGTGAGGCATACTTCTTTGTGTATTCCTCTGCCACTGGCAGATACAGTCTTTCTTCCATAGACACCTCCTCAAAAACTGAAAATAAGTATAAATGCCTGGTATAGGCTCATCCCAATTATGAAACACAAGTCATGTAGTTCAATTATTCTAAACCATTCATCTCCCAAAGTCTAGACCATGTTTTCTAATCTTGCATGACAGTACCCAATTTTTAGTTAGGTTTGGTATGCAAACATCATTCAGATGATATTCATCCATTACCTATTATGTGTTAGTCATTCTTCTGTTCTCCACACTGCAGGGAACAAATGTCCAGGACCTCATGATGCTGACCTTCTGTATTAGTCAGAGTTCTAGCATTGTGAGAAAGCACCCGAGACCATCAACTTAAGGAAGGAAGGTTTCTGTTGAGTCATAATTTCAGAAATTTCAAAACTCCATGTTTAGTTGACTCCATTGCTTTGGGACCTCTGGCTATGCAGGACATCATAGTGTGGTGCGTGTGTGATAGAGTGTGAGCCACTCACCCCATGGTAGGTGGGATCGAAGAGCAGAGGAAAGGGGCCAGAGTGCCAGCATAACGTTTTCAACTTTGATAGCCTGACTTTCTCCCTTCCTAACTTCTGGGCCCTGTCTCCTAAGAGCCCCCACCAGCTCCAGCAGCACCGTAGGCTGCTGAGCAAGACTTGGACACACGGACCTTTGGGGGACACTCACGATTTAAACTATAACACCTTCTAGTCAGGATTACAGACAAAGGCAAATCCAGTAAGTGTTAAAAAGAGGAATGGCATGGGCTTTGGGGGTAAGGAATGAAGAGTACTCATCTTGCTTGATGTGTGAGTGCATGCCTGCTATCTCAGCACTCGGGAGGCAGAGGCAGGAGGACAGTCATTTGTTCAAGGTAATTGTGGTCTATATAGTGTATTCCATGCTGTCCAGGACTATATAAGCAGACTCCGGTTTTGTTTTTTTTAAGTATGCGGGCTAGTCTGATGGCTCGTCAGATAAAAGTGGTTGCCACGAAACCTGCTGATCTGAGTTCAATCCCCAGAACTCACAAAGTGGATGCAGATAATTAACTACCAAGTGTGCTCTCTGACCTCCATAGCCTGCACTGTGGTGTGAGCATGTCAAACATATACACATATACACTAAATAGATATAATGAAAAGGAGGCCTGGAAAATCAAACACTCCTTCAAAACAAACATGCATGTAATAAAATTTTCTAGAGTGAAGTCTACCTAAGCTAATAGACCCAGGTGAGCATCATGCACTCAATGATTATTTATGAATGTGGGTCATTATTTTGTTCTCCACTCGTCAGGGAAATGCTGTTGGGGAAAACGGTCTGTGTTCCGACCACTAGAGGGCAGCAGAGAGTCCGACATGCAGAGTTTAGGCTGAATCACCTCGGCCAAGCCTCAATGGAAAGAAACAACCCAGCAATTGTCAGATGAAGGCCACTTGTGTCTCCAACGAAACACTTCTAAGTAGCTTTTTATTAATACGTTGACATTGTGCCATAAGAAGTCTGGAAGGATGCTATGTGAGAATAGAATTCAGTGTTGAGACTTAGGAGTTAGTTAAGCTTACTAGAAGGCAAAGATGAGTATTGAAACAACAATGAAAATTATCAGGACTTATCTGTGAGGCTGAATAAAATAATTTCTCTACAGAAATCAGAATCCAGTTGCTTCTCATAGCCTGCAGAGAGTTCACGTTGAGTGTTTGCCTGGCTGACCATCTTGCTGAACCAATTGACTTGACACATGAAGTCTTCTGTTGTTTTGTGTGGTTCCATTATAAAGTAGTTGAAAAAAGCCAGTTCCTCAAGGGCAAGGGGGAAATGGGTATTTTTTTTTTTTTTTTTTTGCCACCTCCAATCTCCACCCAGAACTGACCCTATGTTAGTCTTTTTTATGTTATTATCACACATGCTCTGGGGAAAGCAGCTCACAATGAGGGAAGGTTTGTCCTGGATCAAGGATTCAGAGTCTAATCTATGAAGGTCGATCTGGTTGTCCTTGGGGCTAGCAGTGAGATGGGATGCAGAGGGAGCGCATGTCAGGGAGCAAAAGAGAGGGAGTGGATGGTGAGAACACCTGTATCTGCTCCCAAGGACAGAACTGACGCCTCCTGACTCCTTAGGGTCCCACCTGATCTCTGAAGCAAGCCGTCTACTCTACGGGCTAAAGTTTTAACACTTGGGTCTGGACTATGGGCAACCCTGGGATTAGACTACTGTGAAATTTAGAACAGGCATGTTATTGCCTCTGCTTTGATAGACATTGATAAGGCTTTGGTCAAACTTGGAGCACAAAAGAGCAAAGCAGGACTGCATGCATGTGTGCTTCCAGCTTGTCAAACTCACATGGTACGATCTTAAAGCCTGGTTCTTTCTGCTAGGAAGGTGAGGTGGACATTTGGTGGGCATCTTAACTGGCCTGCCCCTTTCCTGAGGCAAATTGGGTGAATCCCACAACGGTTGTCACTACCAACTGTTCCCCAGAGTTTCTACCTGGATTCTCCAGACTGCAGACGTTGAACAAAAACAACAGCAAAGGGAATATATATATATATATATATATATCCACACCAACAATAGTTTCAAGTATTTGAGTGCTTAATAAGAACAGTTACGATGCTGGAATTTAAGCATCTTAATTGGCTCTGGGTGGTTCAATACCTTGAGAAGAGGTTGGCTTAACAGACAGAAACAACAACAAAAAAGCGGATTGCTTCAAAGTCACTCTTTGAAGGTGGGGACAGGACATCAGCAGAGAGACTGGACAATAGGGCTACTTCAGGCCACTTCCTTGTGTACGGATTAAAATTAAAACCAAGGAAACTTCATCAGCATGCAGGTTGAAACTGACCTGTTTGGGCATTTGGCTCTTATCTCTCTTTTGTTCTGAATTCTTGAGAGGTCAGATAAACAGCTTAGTTTCAACTTGATGATGAGGGACTTGGGCAGGAGTGACTCCATTTTCAATTATAATCTGGTATTCGGGGGGCCTAGGGAAGGAGTTTAGCTCAAAACAATGGCCTCCTGTGATTTCTACTTAGCACCCTGTGCTAAGTAACACCTGGTATCTGCAAATTACATTATTTAATCTCCCCTCTCCACACCCTAATTTTCAATGTGGGTACTCATACCCATTTTAATATGATAGCAACTCAGACAGTGAAATCAAGAAAATAATTGGGCCTGGGAAGAGAGCTCAACCAGCAAAACACTTGCCATGCAAGCTTGATGACCCGAGTTAGACCTTTAGAACTGGCATAAAGCAGCTGGGTGTGTTTGGGAGGCAGAGGCAGGTGGATCTCTGTGGACAAGGTCAGCCTGGTCTACATAGTGAGCTCCAGGGCAGCCAGAGCTACACAGTAAAACATGTCTTGTAAGAAAAAAAAAAACAAACAAACAAAAAAAGCTGGGTGTGACATTATATGCTTGCAATCCCCACTTTAGGGGGCAGAGACAGGAAGATCCCTGGGACTCGCCGGCCAGCCTGGCCTACGTGGTGAGTTCCAGGCTTGCAGAGACTCGGTCTCAAAAAGCAAGATGACTTGTTTCCGAGGAACTTCTTGTCTCCACACATGTCCCTCTACACAGAAGGGAGGGGGACAACCTGAGCAAGCCCTCTGGCTTCATTGGCTTTTGTTTCCAGTTTCAGAAATGATAGGAACAAGACATTTGCACTAGCTTTGCTATAGACACTCTGACTTACTGACTACAAAGGCAATGCTTGACTAAGTTAGTTTACAAGAGCATAGATGTAACTCAAACCAGTTGAAATGACCAACGAGTCTACTTGGGCTTGTGTCAGTATCAAATGGGTGACAAAATTCTAACATCAGAGAAGACTAGTCACTGAGTTTTTAGACACGGGTCCTATGAAGGCTATGACAAATATTACACATACATGTGCTAGCCTCAAACTCTCAGTGTGGCTTCCAGCTTGTGTCATTCCTCCTGCCTCCCCCTGAGTATTAGCACTGCAGATGTGAGCCATGCCACTTGACTGGGGTTGTTTGTTTGTTTGTTTTGTTTTTCTTAGAAGCCTCTGTTTGTTCACATTGCACACCTGTTACTGAACCAAACATCACAAAAGACCCTGACTCTCTGTATAACAGCAGGGCGTTTTTTAATTCTTTTTCTGTCAGAACATAAATCATCTGTTTATGATCTGTGTTTGACCTGCTATTTCTCCAACTGATCAGGAAAATATCAAAGGCCCCTGTGATACACAGACATGTTGTCAGTTAGGAGCATGTATTTATTAGACAGAAAACTGGCCTTACTTCCACTGTATTCTCTGACCTATATACACTTTAGAGGCCGATGGTAGTAGGAGCCTCTTCTGTCCCCAAGGAATTCTCCAGTTCTAAGAGTAGGGTCCCTCAGGACGATGCCAGGAAGATCTCTGTGGGGATCTCTGTGGCGCCCCCTCTGGGTAGCAAGAGTCACCCTCGCTGGCTGGCTAGCCCTCATTGCTTTGAAGAGATTCATTGATTAAAAGGTACAGAGTCTGTTCTCCGGGGTGCACACAAAACCCTTTCCACTTTCCCAGCCAACACACATGTAAATGTGCTGTTGTTCGGGCCTTGTTAAGGAAAGCAACCATTCCTCTTATTCCAGTAACATCGAACCTAAAGGTTTGGGTGGACTCTGCATTTCCACACTTTCACACCCATTACCTCCTTCACTTGCTGCAAATGATGAACAGTCCAACAAGAGCAGAAACAATTCTTCTCTCAGAGAGAGACGTGAAGGAGCCATCCTTTCTATCCAGGAAGATGCCACTGCACTGTTTGGTCACAACCCTGCCATTAATGCCATCTCTGCTATCAGCCTCTTGGGGGTCTCTGTGTTTCCGTAAAGAGAAGGCAAACCTCACAGAACACCAAGCTGGGGAAGTGAGCCTGGCTCAGTGTCCCTGATGTGGCTCAGATCCTGGTGGGTAAGCACTTTTCTCTGCAGCTCCTCATAGCTCCAGCGTCAGGAGGAAACTCTTTCATTGCCTTGGTGGCCCAGCTCGGAGGGAAACCCCATAATAACTAAAGCATCAAGACTTCTAAGCACAGAAGCTATGAATGTGTCCTATTGCCTTTATGGGAATCAACAATAATTTTTAAATATGTGTAGGGACTAACCATACAGCAAGGGTACCATTCAGGGTTAGTTCATGGACCAACCATAAATGTGTTTTCATGAGCATTAATGGACTCTTCCTGAAAACTATTGAACTCTTTAAGTCACAAATGTTCTGTTAATAATAATCACCTCATTAGTTAGGGCCTCTTGTCCACTCCAAGAAAAAGAATCCACTCTGGCAAGAATCAGCATCAAAAGGAAAAAAGTAATGTGGAAGCAGATACAACCAGAACGGTCACAGGAAGGTACAGTCAGGACACAGCCAAAAATTATCATTCCACCTTCATCACCAGAGAGTACACAGCATTCCCCATCAAATTCAAAAGAAGAAAGGATGGGAAGATGGTGAGATGGCTTAGTGGGTAAAGGCCCTTGCTGCCAAGCCTGATGAGGTAAGTTCAATCCCGGGGAAGCAAGTAGTAGGAAGAAGAGAACAGACTCCCACCAGCTGTCCTCTGATGCCACACATGTCCCATGCATGCACGCACCTCCACCCCTCTACACATAAATACACACAAAAACTAAAAATACAATTTCTTAAAAGAAAGGATGGAAATTAGAGAATCAGTTGCAGCGAGCGGCCATGGGTATGGGGTTAGAGGCAAGCATGAATTTTAAATGCAGTCAGGCATCAAGCTCAGTGACTGCTTAGGGGCTCACAGAAGTCCATAGAGTGTGCCTGGTGGATGACATCTGGCTAGATAAAATTCGGAAGAGGAACACTCTGATAGAGATTAAGCCTCAGGGAGTGTGTGTGACCTTTTTCTCTGCAGTCCTGTCACCATTAGCATTTAATCCTCTTGTCACCATTAGTTCTTAATCCTACAAAGAACTTTAAGATATGATAGACAGCATTGTAAACATTCACTGGAAGGTGGGTGCTTGCTACTGTTCAATAATTACACCAAGCTGGCACTGTTTTTACCAAACAACCCCACAGCCACTGAGATGGAGTTTATCATGCCTAAAGTGTGTTGTTGGATTTTATAAAGCCCACATTTCCCTTTGTCAAGAGTGGGTATCTCCCCAAACACCTGCCTTCACTAGATAAGTCTACTGCTCTTCTCCGTTCTGCCTGTGTGGATACAATTCTTTCTCTCGCCATAGAAAAGAGGCCTGCCCATTATAAGGGTCAACTCCAGGGAGGTCTACCGCAGCCACAGGACCTTCCTGAATGGAACTCTCAGCCACTGCTGGCAGTTGGCCTGAGGTCCCCAGCTCCTTATCTTTGTACTTCAGGAGGCTGCTCAACGCCTCACCAGCCTTGAGGAAGAACTGCTAATCAGAAACATCCCTATTCATCTCTTCAGATGAGGAATCCTAATTGCTTCTGTTGGTGGAGCCCTCGCTGATTTTTAACATAGGGGAAGATGACAGAATCAAGGCTCCCTTGTTGACCATTCCTGCCTGTGAGCACAGCCATGCTCCAGTAATTGGTTTTCTACACAACCTGTTTAAAGGAGGACACATGACAAACTCTCAATGGTCAGTGGAAAGAGCCACAACCTGCCTTAAACTCTCAGCAAAGAGAGAAACCCCTCGGAGTGAGAGTACATATGAGATTAATGTCCCCACACTACAGGAGTCAACAGCTGCAGACAGGGCTGTTGGTGATGATGAACACCATAGATTATGGTCCATGGGTTCACACACCAAGCACCGGAGGGGCATTCTTTGAAGATAACAAGTCCCCCAGATGACACATGGCCAGCTGTGGAGTGAACTTTTCTTTTAATCTTTTGCCTTCCTATTTCAACCTGACTCTGCGCTCTTAACGCATCAAGGTGAAAATTTACAGATACTGTTTTTAAAGAGATAATGGAGGGAATATATCTGCAAGATATATCTTCATGAAGAATCAGCTCAAGAATTCAACTCTGTACATAATATGTAATACGTTTTATGTGTGTGTGTATGGACCCTTGCTTATTCAAATTTTTCAGATGCACAAGTATGACAAGAATACATTATTCCCACGTAATGCACAGTATACAGAGTACTCTGCAACTGATACTGTTGGAACTCCACTTAGGTTTCTCTGGTTGTGTGGGATGGCTCCTGATCCAGTTTCCCACACCCGTGTTGAAAGCATGATTACATAAAGATACAATCAGATGTACCTGCTTTTTCAAATACTTTTACTAGAACTGATTTTAGAATTTGAGTCCCCCCAATAACCTAAGGACAGTGGGGCTTAGATCCATCAACCATATGCTCTGATTTGCAGAGGGCTAGAGTGTGTCCCCCAGGTTCATGAGTTCAAATTTAACCCCCATTTTAAAGAATTAAGAAAGTGTGAACTTGATCCAATGGATAGAGATGAGTTTGGGATGGTTGTGATTAAACTCACCATGTGGAGGCCCCATGATTAAATTCTGGGGGCTTTTTAGAAAAAGTGAGACTAGAAGACACAGGTGTGCATGTTCCCTGCTTCTCATTAGGTAATATCTGTGCGACCTTGGGACTTTGTCCCAAGAAGGCATCCATCACAGGATGTGGGACATTCACAACTGTAAGTGATTAAATAAACCACATCTTTTTTATGTATACAGTTACCAGCCTTGGGCATTTCATTACAATGAATGCAAACCTAAACTTAGGTGTGCCTGGCTTCCTTCCATACACATCCCACCCAAGCTCACCTGAGTCAGCCCAGTACTCAGCTATCTTTGTTCCTATCCCATCCTTTGCTGGAGGAGATCAAAATAAACAGCAGAGGGATCACTGCAGAGAAGAAAAAGTGAAGAGAGCAAAAGGTCAAAAGTTACCTACAAAGGACACCCAACAGTCAGTAGGGACAGAGAATCTACAGACATGAACCAGATAATCACTTGGCTGTTCCATCCAAAGTTGAAAAGGTCAAGGGCCAAGATTATCCAAATGGTTATGAACTAGAACCCAGTGCCCAGTGCTTCTAATTTCTCTGCCAAGATCTGAAGGAAAGATGCTACATTAAAAAAAAAAAAAAAGGAAGGAAGAAAAGGAGGGAGGAAGAAGGAAGGAACGAAAGAAGGAAAGAAGAAAGGAACAAAGGAAGGAACGAAGGAAGGGAGGAGCAAAGGGAGGAAGGGAGGAAGGGAGGGAGGGAGGGAGGGAGGGAGGGAGGAAGGGAGGGAGGGAGGGAGGGAGGGAGGGAAAAACTGAAGAGCTAACTTGGTCTGGCCCTAACTAAATTTTATCTGATGTGGAGAGCATAAGCCAGAAGTGTGGAAAGGTGTCTGGAACAATAAGCAAATGTATCATGGAAACATTAAAAGTTTAAACCCACACAAAGAAAGCATGGCCTTACAGTCAGAAGAAAGGCACGCCACAACTCATTACAGACAACAGGATGAGGCAGAAATGAGTAGCTGAGTGCATTTAGCCTGAAATTTCCATTAGAAAGCAAGAAAAGAGAGTTTCCTAGAAGCCCTGGTTTCCACTTCTGAGAAAGAAAGTGAAATATTTTAGGAGTTTCAAATAACATTTTTTCCTCGGGTTGCAGCAGGCGTTCCAGGGCTGGAGAAATGGTTCAGTGAGTGAGCATGGGGCCCTGACGCTGGATCTCTAGAACCCATGTAAAAGCTGGGCACAGTAGCACACTACGATACCAGCTAGGGGTAGGATCGGGGGCGGACACATGGACACGAAGATCCTGTGTTCCCTGCCTGTACAGCCAGTCTAGCTTCAGGTTCAGAAAGAGACCTTGTCCCTGACAAGAAGGTGGAGAAGCATTCGAGGAAGACAATCCAACATGAACTCCGGGCCTCCACATGTTAGGGTCTTTGAAGTATCCCGCAAAACAAAGACAGCCACTCACATATGCAATCAGCAAGAGCATTCGCTGTTTATTCCGGCATGCTGAGGGCTGCAAGTCGAACAACAAAATGGCTGGACCCAACCAGAACGCACAGTCTCCTTTTATAGGCAACCAGGAGGAGGGGCAGAGTGAAGGGGGTTAGGTCACCCTGGATCTAATTGGCTGGGGATGAGGTCATCCAGAACCTGCTTGGCTGGGACTCCTTTTCCTGCTCTAAGGGAGTACAGAAACTGAACGTGAAACTTAAACTGGGACCTAGGCCCAGTGGAGGCTGGGGCTGCCCTGAGCTACTGGGGCCGCTAGCATAGCTGCCCGTGAGGATGAGTGTCCCTACCCCACACACAGCTAAAAGCAAGGCATAAATAACGTCAGGTATAGCTTTATAGGCTTATGTGTGGTGGTAGTGGAAGTGTGGTTGACACTTCTGTCAACATGTCTCATTGCTTTTTCCTCCTCCTGTTTCTCTCCCAGCCTGCTCAGTCACCATCCCCCTCTTCGTGTCACTCAGCCCCATCTCTGCCTGTCTCAGCTGCTGATGAAGTGTAGGTCATAAACTGTCACAGTGTGTTTGGATATTCGAGTGACATTTTTAAGAGTCCCACTCTCCTGATGATTTTTTTCTCTCTCTCTGCGGCTGTGGTGGCTCATCCTAGACATCGGTTTTCCTCCCTTTATTCTCTCCGGAGAATGAAAGCCTCCGGAGAGAACACCGTGAGCCTCCTAGCCCTCAGCTCTTGTTTTCAGGCACAGGGTTTGGCTTTCTCCAGAGTTCACTGTCAGCGCAAAGGCATCCTGAGGTTTGAGTGCCCACCGCCTGCACACTGGTCCTTGATCTGGAAAGGGAATGTACCCAGCTGTCCCCTTGGAGATGGCAATGAACGCCTGAGGTATAACAAAAGGTGCTCTCCTCAAAGACAAGCATTGAGATGGGAGTGGGGGTAGCTTGAGGACACACTCCATGGGGCATCATCATTATACTTTAATTCAATAAAAAACAACCCTGTTTGGAAGCATGAAGAATTCAGTCTTCATTTGACCTTATCTCTCTCTGCTTATTCCCCCTCCCTCTTCCTCTCTCCCTCTCTCCCTCACTCTCATCTTTCCTCTTTTCCTCTCTTCTAGTTTTTCTTTTGAGACAGCATCTCATTGTGTAGCCCCCATTAGCCTATCTATGTCACCTGTGTCAGTCTTACAAGTGCATGAGCTACCCCCATACCCTGATCTACTTCATTTTTCTTGACTATGGTTTTAAAAATATGAATTTCCCCCAAAGGATATATTTATAGCAAATGCTTCAAGGCTTATCCATAAAAGTATGTGCATATATATATATGTATATATATATATGCACACATGCACACATATACATATATATACATGTATATATGTGTGTGTATATATACATATATATATATATATATATATATATACCCATTCACATATCTGTAGTCTGTTTTCAAATCTGTGACAAGAGACCAATATGCTTTGTCATAGACTGTTGTGCTTGGTATGCTGACTGTCTTCTCATGACAATGCTAGTCCCCAGCCAGTGAGCACCAAAGTAGACAGCCAATAGCATACAGGTTTGACTGATCCCAGAGAGAGGCCTTGCTTTACTGCTGACCAAGCGCCTTAGCTGGGATAACAAGCCCTACATAAATAACTGTTTATTTCACTGGCCTGACACACTTTACCTTTACTACTTGCTCAGGTCCCAGACAAAGCAAATTAGTGGCTCTCTTCCAAGAGGTGACTCAGGAATCTAAACAGTTTCCATCTTGGATTGCCACCATCTTTCACATGTATCCTTCAGTGTTACACAGGACAAGAGAGAGAGAGAGAGAGAGAGAGAGAGAGAGAGAGAGAGAGAGAGAGAGAGAGAGAGAGAGAGCATGAGTGCAGAGCTTTATGCCAGGTCCAGAGACACTTAACACCTTTTCTAGCCATGTAACATTGGCCAAACCCAGTCACATGGCCTTAGCCTAATTATAGCATTATTTGGGAAACACACTTTCCCATCGTGCCAGAAAAGGATAATAGAGTTGCTATTTAGCTGGCTTTGTCATGGGTGGTATTTTCTTTGGTCTGTTAAATCATTAAACTTTGAGTGTTCTAAACAAGCAAAGAGAACAAAGAAGAAGAAGAAGAAGAAAAAAAAAAAAAAAACTAAGCAAGACCCATGTTGGTCCAATACAATTAGACATTTGTTGGGTTCAATATCCCAAAATAGCACGTCTAATAAGGGCAATCCAAGGTGAAAAAAAAATCTACATTTTTCTTTCTGTTCCAAAAGGCATGAAAGCCACAGCTTATAGAAGCTGTTTTATACATGGAACATGACGAGATATGAAGTCAGCCTGCAATGCTGTGATGTTCAGGCTCTGGAGTGGTCCCCTTGAGAAGCCAGGGCCAGGGAGGGGTTGTGCCTATCCAGGGATAGGGAAATCTAGACCCTTCAGTGACAGAGTGGAGGACTATGCCCCTCTTGTGCTTCCCAGGCCAAGCAACCCACAGTCCAAGACAGATTCCTCTCTCTTCTACCTTCTGTGTTCACAGATTCTCCTGGCTGACTCATCCCCCCCCCAGGTCCCCCACTCTTGTCATTTCCTCAGGAAAGCTCATCATTCCTCCCTGGACTTGAGCCATAGCCTCCTACCTGATCTCCCTGCTTTGGACCCATTACATTTTTGCTTGTTTGGACCCATTACATTTTTGCTCTGGGAGATAATCAGAGCCCTTGTTCTAAAACATTGAGCTGTGGCTGTTAATTGCCTTCCTTAAATCTTGTCATCATTCCCATTGCCTTAAGAATAAACCTCAGACTCGCTGGCAGGACCACGAGATTTGGATACAGTTGGTTATTGGCTTGGTCCTTTATTCTCCCCCTCTCACTACCACTCTCCCCCCACCCCCCCACCCCCGCCCAGTGTCCCATCTGCATACTACACTCTGCTCAAATGCAATCAATTGTTCCCAGAGGAACATTCATTCCCTTACCCAGTCAAGAGAGACTCGAACACCTCCCTGCGCTTCAAACTCTTGTCCCTTCTCATTCTCCTTCCCACATGACTTCCATCTTAAGTGAGATAACGCAATGCTCCTCTGCCGGAACTCAGAAAGGAACTGCCCAAGTGAGAATCTGACCAATTAAATACCCCGACCCCTTATGAATTGGATCAAAATGTCTTCCAAAGGTTCATGCATTAAAGGATTGATGCCTAACTGAGGGGCTTGTGAGAGATGATTGGACCAAGCAAGCTCTAACTTCCCCCAATGCATTAACTCATTGATGGATGAATTAAAAAACAAATGTATTATTAGGGGGCGAGGCTTGGCTGGAGGGACTAATTCTCCAGAGGCATGCATGCCTCTGAAGGTTATATCTTGATCCTAGCCCTCCCTCCCTCGAAAGTCAATCTGGGATGAGCACCTCTGATTTACTTACTGCCTCTTTCACGATGGTCTGGCCCATCCCAAGCTCAAAGCATCGAAGCCAAGAAACTATAGATTAAAACCTCTGAAACTGTGAGCCAACACAAACCATTTCTCATTTCAGCTGAATTTTCCATATTCTTTTGTCTCTGAAAAGAAAGGTGAACCCAGACCCAGGACATTAAGGACTAGAGGCAAAATAGTGTTAGCAGGAGAAGTAAGCCTAACCTCAAATGGATCTGATGGCAATGCAGGTGTTAGGGGTACTGATGCTGCTAGAATACAGCTCCCCAGAGTGCTCCCAACATCTTCACTGGAGGAGCACACCGGTCCCCATCACTGGTAGAAAGATACCTCACTTTATTCCTCTTGCCACAGATCTGATCTATCTAAGCCCTCTCTCCCAAGGAGTCGGCAGCTAGCAGAGTGGATGAAGATGATATTGATAACAACTCGGGAGACTTTACACAGTTGGAGAAAGCCCTAGGCCTGGAGCTCGGTTATCCAACTTGTCATGCCATGCTGAAGACCATGTGGATACGGGGGAGCAAGTGTTTAAGGAAGCCATAGAAGAAAGAATAGGTAAGGGATGGAGAGCTTGAGCACTCCCAAGACATGCTCAGTGATTGAGATCTCTTCAACCAGTGTAGGTAGGGTTTTCCTGCCACTCCAAAATAACCAACACAGAGAGTTATTATTCATATAAATGCTTAGCCACTACCTCAGGCTTGTCACTAGCTGACTCTTACAACTTAAATTAACCTATTTAACTGACCCACATTCTGCCATGTGGTGTTACTCTCTTTCATTTTGCACCACCTGTTTCCTCCCCATGTCTGGCTGGCCACTCTGACTCCTCTGTTCTCCCCATTGTCCTTAGTCTGCTTCTCCCACCTAACCTTACCCTGTCAGCTTTTGCTTGTTTGTTTGTGTTTGTTTTTAACACAGGGTTTCTCTTCGTAACAAGCCTGGCTGTCCAGGAACTCACTTTGTAGACCAGGCTGTCCTTGAACTCAGAGATCTTTCTGCCTCTGCTTCCTGAGTGCTAGGATTAAAGGTGTGTGCCACCACCACCTGGTGACAGTCAGCTTCTTTATTAACCCTATCAGAGTGGCACATGTTCACACAGTGTAAAGGAACATTCCACAAACCAATGCAGCCACACGTTCTATGGAAAGAGTCTTTCCATTTGTAGAAGAGTCCGAACCAAGTGTGTGACTCATGGCTGGCGCTGCCTGCAGGGGATGCTCACAGAGCACAAAATAATTAGGGGTAAAAGTCCAAGTGGGAATTTCTTGTATCTCGGAGGGTTGTGTGTTCCCTCTTCCATCAGGAAAAAAAAGGACATGCCTAAAACTAGGCAAGAGGACCTTCCAGAAGCTTCTTCAAGAATGAGGCCACTCCTGCAGTTCTGGAAGGCATACTCAACAGATAGGTGCCTGACCTTGTCTATAGCTTTCAGAGGACGCAAGTCACAGGGCCTTCACAGGGCCTTCATTAGATTCGTCTAGACGTCATTAACCTAAATGAGACTGCTTGTGAAGACCTAAAACAGAGTCGGAAACCCATGGGAGTGGACAGAGGTAGGAAGGTGGAGAAAGAAAAGTAGTGATGGGAAGCAGCTGTCTCTGAGCTTCCCCGCACCACACCCAGCTCGTGCAATACTCAAGTCATGTCGGATACACTGCAGCAGCTTTCCCCATATGTACAAAATGTGAACCTCTCCATGGATGAGGGGCTCTTTGTGAAGTCACATGGGTCTCAAGCAAGCCGTAAAAAATTAAAAAGCAGCCAGCAAGCAAATACCAAACTGTTCCCTAACCCACATCTTGTCATTCTTAAGGTTTGTAGTAGTGAAGGAAAGGGACAGGCTGAGCTGGACGTTCCTAAAGTCACTAAAGCTGAAGCAATACAGACATGCTGTATGCCTATGAGCGACTGATCGATTCCAGGACCCCAATGATGCAAAAATTCTAAGTCTCTATATAATAAGCCACAGGATTCACTGGGGGCTTAGTTTTCATTGTTGCTGTTGTTGATCTGTTTGGTTTTGCAGAGGAGCATTTTCATTTATTTGCTTTTGAGACAGAACCTTTCTCTATAGTACAGGCTGATCACAGCATTCCTCCTACTTGGCTTCTCAGTTGTCAGGATTACAGGCATTCGCTACCACACCCAGCCTTTCATACACTTTATTTTATCTCTAGATTACTATAGTGGCTAATACAACATAAATGCCACATGAACAGTTGTTATACTGCCTAGTTTAGGACTGATAACAAGACAAAGGCCTGTATATATTCAGCTCAGATGAATTGTTTTGAACTATTTTTAATCTGTGGCTAGTTGAGTCTGAGGATGCAGAAACCAAAACGTGGGTATGAAAGGACGGCTGTATTTACCATTCTGCTCTGGGACCACTCTTTTGTCAACACTGGAGTCTTGAGACACCAGCATCAGCTTCAGGGGCAGGAAGGGGAAGCTACGGCCAGGCAGCCAGAGGAATTTTGTTCTGGGGTCTTGGGGATTTGTTGACTCTTCCTGGTGAGGGTTGTTGATTCTGGGCAGAGACTCAAGAACTGGAAAATGTCAAGCTCTGCTCAGCAAGTCCCTCTGTGACAGGGAGAGGCATGTGGAGAGAATACAAATGGAGGAATGCTCCAAGCAACCGAATAAAGCCGCCAGGCACTCTCAAGCCATTAGAGTGACAGAGAGAGAGCTGCAGAAACACATTAGTTCTAGTGCTTTCTCTCTCAAGGAGGGGACAAGTGGCTTCTTGGTGCACATGAGCATTGCAGTATTTTTCTTTCCTATAGTTTCTTCCTGTGTTACCATGTTTATTAACAGACTCCTTTGTGTGTATGTGTGTCTACATGCGTAGTGTGTGTCTGTGCATCTATGGATATAGTGTCTGTGGGTATAGTGTGTATTCATGTGAGATGTGTGTCTGGGTGTCTGTTTGTATGTGTGTTTGTATGTGGGGAACAGAACTCCCAAGTCACAGTTGTCAGCAGGGTCACAGTCCCCAAAGGCTCCAGGACAGGCTCTTTTGGGTTCTACCAGGTGGCTCTGGGCATCCTTGGACTTGGCTGCCATCACTGTCATCTCAACCTCCCTGTCCTTCTCCTTCACATGTCTACATCTTCTTTTCTGCCTCCTATAAGAACACTTACTACTGGAAATAATTCAGAATTATGTCACCATGATATTCTTAACTTAGATATAAAAGAACTCTAACTCTTTATCCAAGTAAATTACACTCACGGATTCATTGTGGGTTCATCTTAGCATGGAGGGTACCATTCAGTTCACCCAGACAGCAAAGCATTAAGCAATGGCATGATAAATTGTTCAGAGTCAGGAGAACCAAACCAAGCTTCATGGGGAAGTTCTCTCTTAGAAGTCGGAAACCAGTCCCTCCCATTCCATATGAGATGAACTGGTTGCATCGCACACCTGCCCTCTCTGTGTTTTTCGCCAAGGTGAGCTGCAGACTGTAGATGAAGAGGAGAGAGCTGGTGCTCTGCCAAGGCTTTGTAGCAACTCTGTGCCCCTGCCTGATAGTGTGTAACAGAAGCATCCATGTTTGCAAAGAGACAGCCAGCCCTTCTTAAAACAGGAATATAAATTGTAAGGAACTCGAGACCTGGGTCCCCTGGAACAGCTCCTTGAGTGAGCACCACTCTCTCTAGAGAGCAATCGAAAGTACTGTAGACATTTGGAAAGTCTACATAAATGCTGAGCCTTCTTATCACCAATGGTGCCTCTGAGAATCAGTGAACTCCTGTGGTGCTTGGATTCCTTGCATGGATGGTGTCTTAGTTAGGGTTTCTATTGCTGTGAAGAGATACCATGGCCATAGCAACTTTTATAAAGGAAAACATTTAATTGTGGTGGCTTACAGTTTCAGAGGTTCTGTCCATTATCATCAATGGTGGGAAGCATGGCAGTATGCAGGCAGATGCAGTGCTGAAGAAGGAGCTGAGAGTTCTTTCTACACTTTGCAGACAACAGGAAATGAACTGACTCACTGGGCATGACTTGAGCGTATAAGACCTCAAAGCCGTTCTCCACAGTGACACACTTCCTTTAACAAGACCACATCTATTCCAACAAGAATTGCCTAGTAGTACTACTTAATCCCTTTGGGGGTCATTTCCATTCAAAGCAAACACAGATGGCCATGGCTGCCACAGTACTGAGGGGTCTCTGCTGTATACTAAAGGTGCACTACTCCCCAAACTTGAAGACTCAACTATGCTAAGCATCTCACTCCCACACTTCTATAACCCTGACCTTCTTTTATCTGTTTATCTTTAAATTGTATTTTAATTACTGTGTGTGTGTGTGTGTGTGTGTGTGTGTGTGTGTGTGTGTGTGTGTGGCATGTGTTGGGTACATGCATGTGGACGTCAGAGGGCAACCTAGGGGAGTTGGTTTTCAACTTCCTCTGTGTAGGTCCCCGGGGCCAAGCTCAGGCTGTCAGTCGAAAGGTGTCTCGAACCACTGAGAAATCTTGTTAGTCCCCCCCTTTATTTTGTTTGTGCCGAACACAGTTTGTTCTGTTGTGGTTCTGAGAATCAAGCTCAGGGCCTCTTGCCCTTTTGTGGATCCACAGCCCCAGCCCTTGATTTTCTTCATTTTAAATGGAAAGTGTAACACTCCTTCCTGCACTTGTCCAGAAAATTATGAGCGTGACAGCCTTCTCAATGTCACACAGTCAGTGACAGATACACTCAAGGGCTCAAACCCAGATTCTGATGATTCTAAAATCAGTGAACTTAACTACAGTATGTCTTTTCACACTAATGTGACTTTGAATATCAAGGGACAGTTTCTACCAATGGGAGACTTTTGCTCTTGGACATGAGTATCTTGTCCTTCAAAGTTTCACCTGTGTGTGCTTACCAGACTTTTAGAAAGTAAGAAACTTGGGGACTTGGACTTGGGGAAGTGTGGCCAATGTCACTTGAGGGATCTGACATTCTGCTTTCAGGACCCCGAGTTTCAAAGCTAAGGTCATGTGGTGCCTCATATCAGCCTCCGATAAATGAAAGGCAGGATATCAGTCATCAGGCTGGTTGTCAACAAATATTTGTGGAAACCCTGCCATGGAAGGGTATTTAAAGTTGGGAAGTATAAACATAAAAAAGACTCTAAAATCAAGTGTTATCTGCAGTGCAAACTATTAAGAATAGGGTACCCTGGGAAGTAGAAAGCCAGGGAATATACCTGTTCAAATCCTGGTTCAGCCACCCAAGAGTGTGATGCTGACCTGACCTCAAAGGACTTAGCCATCTTGCTAAATTCAGGCTGGGGTTGAGCTGACATCTTTTTTTGTTTGTTTTTTCGAGATAGAGACAGGGTTTCTCTTTGTATCTGTGTAGCTTTCTTATTTTTTCTGGAAATCACTCTGTTGACCAGGCTGACCTCGAACTCACAGAGATCCAACTGCTTGAACTAAAGGTATGTGCCACTACTGCCCAGCCATATCCTATTTTCTTTAGCAAAGAATATGAGTCAGGGACTTGAGATGTAGTTGTTAAAACACTTGCCTTGTAAGCATGAGGAAGACCTGAGTTCAGTCCCAAGAATCCACATTACCAGGGTCAGGGGTGGGGTGTGGGCATGATCTTGTCATCTCAGCACTGGGAAGGCAGAAATAGACAGATCCCTGGGGTTCACTGGCCCTCAAGACTAAAAGTTCAGAGCAAATAAGAAATCCTGTATCCCCCACAAAAAATATCACTGCACTCAAGGAATGAAGACCGGAGGCCAACCTCTAGCCTCCACACACATGTGTGCATGCACCTGCACACAAATGCACACACATGAGCATCACACAGGCGATAATATGTTCAGGAGATGCTTAGAAAGCTGAGGAAGTGCTGTGTGAATTGTCAGATTTATGAATCTCATAACCAAAGTCCTCCTCCTCGTTTACCTTTCAATTGTCATGTGATCAACAGTACACTAAAGTCAGTGGCCCAAGCTTTCCCTGTGTCCCTGGGACTCCCCACTGCTGTTGCCACTGAAACCACCTCATCTGCCATCAGACTCATTGTTACAATAGTCTGGCCCACTCATTAATCCCAAAAGAAGCCTGGACCAGGCTGCTCTGGAGTCTGTGGATATGATTTCTGCACATTGCTACTGACTGAACTTCTTCTTAGGCCTCCCTTGTGTCACAGATGGGGAGAACACAGCTGTCCAAAGAACCATGTCTGTCCAACTTCAGGTCCAGGCAGGTATATGCTGAAGTTTCCACAAAAAGAAAAACAAACAGAAAAGCTCTCTGAAAGATAATCATCTGAGATTTACAAATCTACCCTCGGTGAGAACACTGAAAACATTTTAATTATGCAACATATTTAGAACCTTGAAGTCATAAACCATTCTGTTTCAGAAGGTGGTCTGGGATTTATGAATCTCATAACCAAAATCCCATTAGAGAGTTATTTTGTACTGTGTGGAGGCACCTCCCCCATCCCCAGAGAGGCAGACACATTATAGAGGCATTTTTGAAGAAAAATAGTCCCTTCTGGTGCTCATGGGACTTAGGTGAAGAAGGAGTAAGAGAAAGAAAAGAGAATGGAGGGGTGGAGGAGTTCCAAAGTCTATGAGAGCATCTGATACATAACCGATGGAGAGAAAGAAAAATAGAAAGGGGAAGGCAGAAGAGGAGGGAGAGTGGAGGAAGCAGGGGAAGGAAGTGGGGAGGAAGCAGGAGAAGGAAGTGGGGAGGAAGCAGGGGAAGGAAGTGTGGAGGAAGCAGGGGAAGGAAGTGTGGAGGAAGCAGGGGAAAGAAGTGTGGAGGAAGCAGAGGAAGGAAATATGGGGGAAGCAGGGGAAGGAAGTAGGGAGGAAGCAGGGGAAGGAAGTGGGGAGGAAGCAGGAAGGAAGCAGGGGAAGGAAGTGGGGAGGAAGCAGGGGAAGGAAGTTTGGAGGAAGCAGGGGAAGGAAGTGGGGAGGAAGCAGGGGAAGGAAGTGGGGAGGAAGCAGGGGAAGGAAGTTTGGAGGAAGCAGGGGAAGGAAGTGGGGAGGAAGCAGGGGAAGGAAGTGTGGAGGAAGCAGGGGAAGGAAGCAGGGGAAGAAAGTGTGGAGGAAGCAGGGGAAGGAAGTGGGGAGGAAACAGGGGAAGGAAGTGTGGAGGAAGCAGGGGAAGAAAGTGTGGAGGAAGCAGGGGAAGGAAGTGTGGAGGAAGCAGGGGAAGGAAGTGTGGAGGAAGCAGGGGAAGGAAGTGTGGAGAAAGCAGGGGAAGGAAGTGGGGAGGAAGCAGGGGAAGGAAGTGTGGAGGAAGCAGGGGAAGGAAGTGTGGAGGAAGCAGGGGAAGGAAGTGTGGAGGAAGCAGGGGAAGGAAGTGTGGAGGAAGCAGGGGAAGGAAGTGTGGAGGAAGCAGGGGAAGGAAGTGGGGAGAAAGCAGGGGAAGGAAGTGGGGAGGAAGCGGGGGAAGGAAGTGGGGAGGAAGCAGGGGAAGGAAGTGGGGAGGAAGCAGGGGAAGGAAGTAGGGAGGAAGCCTAGCCAGATGATGACTTTGAAAACACTGGTCACTGGTCTTGCTCAGGCAGTTAACTCCTAAGGGACCCAGGTCCCCCAGCAGCTTAGAATATGATAGAAACATTTACCCCAGAGAAGTACATCCTCTGAGGCCTCTGAGGCATTTTCCTCAGTTGAAAACCAGGCGTCACCTAAATTCTCCTGAGGGTGTAATGTTCACTCCATCTGCTGGCAGCTTGTGCTTGATACAGTTGGTATAAGTCCTATAGCAGAGCCCTGCTCAACACAAGTAACAAGAAGGAAGTAAGAAATTAAAACATGATACTGTCTCTTTAAATGACGCCCCTTAAATGGATGTTACTAATTAGGAAGGCTCCTAGCATTGTCAGAAGCTACACCCATAAAGTCTCACCAACATGATGTCCTAAACAAGAGCTGAGCTTGGATGACACCAATATACATGCCAAAGTGGACAGGGTAAAGTCCTCAGCCATTCACAGGGAGCCACAGACAACCAAGGAGCTCTGAGGGTAAATAGAATTCCCCAGGGTAAATAGACCTCCCCAGGGAAGAACACACCGCTGGTTACACAAATGGTCAGTGCTGAAAATATATATTTGAGAACCATTGCACACGCTGAGCAGACTGAATTAAAGAATATATATGTATATACATATATGCATGAAATAATAAAAAAAGGCCATTTGAAAGAGAGTGAGGAGCAGTATATTGTAGGGTTTGGAGGGAGAAACGGGAGGGGAGAAATGGTAGAAATATATTGTAATCTCAAAAATAAAAGAAGATAGAAGATATATATAAAATAAAATACATGAAAGAAAAAATTTCAGTGTATTATAGCACTGTAAGAAATATTTGAGCCATAGCAAAAATTATGTAAAATTGTAGTTAAAATGATTCTCGTGTTTTGCTGTAACATGTAAGAAACAATCAATTTCTACTGGAAAAGAACCACTAAAATGTATGAAAATATTAAAATGAAGCAAAATAAACAAATTAGGAAAGCGATTTGTAGCAAGACTTAAAAAAAATCAAACTCCTATGAGGTTGGGGACTCCTTCCATTATATTACCAATGTTTCCAGTTGATCATGGCTCACTCGCTGACAGATACTCTCTGTAGCATCATTGCTCTGAGTTACACAGAGCAATGTAGATGGGGGGAGGGGGAAGGGAAGATGAGGGGAAAGGAAAAGGGAAGTTTGGAGGAAGCAGGGGAAGGAAGTGGGGAGGAAGCAGGGGAAGGAAGTGTGGAGGAAGCAGGGGAAGGAAGCAGGGGAAGAAAGTGTGGAGGAAGCAGGGGAAGGAAGTGGGGAGGAAACAGGGGAAGGAAGTGTGGAGGAAGCAGGGGAAGAAAGTGTGGAGGAAGCAGGGGAAGGAAGTGTGGAGGAAGCAGGGGAAGGAAGTGTGGAGGAAGCAGGGGAGGAAGCCAAAGCAACCAGTGTGGTGTGGAAGGGAGCCATACCTCCCAGGAGGGGATCCTGGGCTTGTGTGCAATTCTTAGTTCCAGCAAACGTCAACACCTCTGGGTATCCCCTTGCTGCCAGCAATAGCTGGGAGTGGCAATTCAGGGGAGAACTGTGTGTCAGCATCATCTTGATTGTAAGCGTGCCATGCCCTCCCGGTTAGGTCCACTTTATGGGTGTAGGCTACTACTTGGCCTTGCGTGTTTTTCTAGTGTTCCAGGCCTTCGCTCAATGGGGCAATTCTAGCGCCTAAAGTTCATAACCATACCCTGCTCTGCTACCTCACTCCGTGGACAAGCCACTCATTCCTCAGTGCCTATCAGTAAGTAAGCAGATCATCAGTATAGTTCATTCCAGGGCTAAGGTGATGGCTAATCTTGATAGAAGCACACTCTGGGTGTGTCAGGGTCCCAGAGATGACTCAGTTGGAATCTGAGGGCTCTGATCTCATTAGTGGATGGATCACTTGATGAATCCATAATATAACAACTGGTATGTAATAGACAGTACCGCTGAAAGAGGGGCCTAGTTGAAGAGGTAGGCACTGGAGCACGTCTTTAGATGGTATATCTTGCCTTAGCTCCTTTCTGTTGTCCCTATCAGTTTCCTGTTTACCACACAAACTGTCACCGCTTGGCCAAACTCTCCCTGCCATGATGAACCGAACTCTCTGAAACACCGAGTAAAATAAGATGTCTCTCCCCCTCGTTTGTAGCAGGCAGACATTCTATCACAGTGTTGAGAAAGGTAGCTAATGTAATAAGTACAGCCCACCTCTCTGCCTGGAAGCACTCCTGTCCACACAATCAGCGTCTGCATGGCTTCCAGAACACATGCAAGGGTAATGGATGGACACTTCTGTGGGTGGTTGAGTAACAGAAGCCCACCAAAGCCAGGGAAGAGACGAGAACCCGAGGACTCTGGTTGTGGATGTCACAGTACTAAGAGGACTCAGGTTTTGCTGTCTTTGTGTGTGTGTGTGTGTGTGTGTGTGTGTGTGTGTGTGTGTGTGTTTTCTCTGTTAAGGACATAAAGTTGGGAGAGAAAGATGTGGGGAAAGAAACTGAGCAGAAGGGAATGGAGAAAGATTTGATCAAAGCATATTTTATGCATATATGAAATTCTCTGATAAAATGCAATATTTGTTATCCTGAACACATTAACACCTGTTGTTATGCCAGGGCTAGAAAGTGTCACAGCAGTGGAAACTTTAATAAGTGCAGAACCCAAGACGATTACACAGTAACATCTCAAGATTTCCCAGTGTCTACAAAGTATCCTGGCCCACAAGTCCATTTATATCCAGATCAGTAATGTTTGACAGCTTGCTTGCTGTCCTGTAATAGCCATACACAGTTCTTCTGGTCATCCCCTGGAAATACTTGGAACTTCAGTTCCTGGGACTTGCCCACCTGCACACTCCCAGAATCCTGTTCTTGAGTTTCTGACATTTCACTCTAGTTGCATATTTACCAGTTTGCTCAAAATGTACTCAGTCTCTCATTCATTGTTCTATGAGCAGAATCTATCAGTGCTTAGAACACTGTAGACTCCCAGGGCTGAACAAACATTGGTCCACAAAGTTGAGACCCACACAAAGATAAGTGTATTTACCTTGGTCAGGGATGGACAAGAAGACAAGGGCCGAGAAACTCATGGTTCCCCCAGAATCACATCTGACACCAGTCACGGAAGGCTTCCCTGGGACAAGAGGGTCTGCTTTGCTTCTTAAAGAACTATGGGAGTTTTGTAGGTAGAGATCGGACAATACAATGAGGAGAACACCTCGAGTAAGACCAGACTGGGAGTCAAAGAGATTGCTCAGTGGGTAAGGTACTTGCTGCCAAGCCTGATGACCTGAGTTCAATCCTCACACACACGATTTTTAAATTAGAGAATGAATAGAAAGCTGCAGAGAATGTTCTGGGTTCTTTGATTTCCTCGGCTATAAGCTACGTCAAGGCAGATTGGGGTGAGGTTAGGGGCTGGAAGAGCAACAGAGGCTATCTGGCTGCTGGTGACAGTGCCAGGCTGAGCACCAAAGGCAATGCAGTGAGTGGTAAATAGCGGGCTGCTGTCCACACTAGAAAGTTACAAATGACATGGTGGTTTGGGCTGGGCTGTCACTTCCGCCTTTGCTATAAAAGTTATTAGAGGGAGGTTGATAATGTGCCAGTCATGAAGGGTGAGCTCACTGATGCGACAATAAATTAAGAGCCCTGAGTGGGTGAGTGAAGCCATTTCTGCGTCATTCTTTGGCAAATCATGGTTGGGGCTAAAGATCCGATAGCTTGAGTACCACGACTGCTGTCACTTAGAAATCAGGCAAAGGAAGCAAAGGGAAAATGCCTAAGGTGCTGAAAGTCTTAATCAATGGCTATGATCTAGTCCTGGCTTCCAGGGCAGGTGGTGAACACCATCCAATTAGTTCCCAGCATGGAGAGACTTCATTTAGGGTTGTATTCCAATCCAGACTGAGCAGGGTCCCAGAGCTAGGCTATCAGGGATTCCTTTTCTGGAGGTCCTGGATGGTCTGTGATTCTTCAAGCAGCTTTGGCCTCCGTACCAGCCCTATGTCATCTTCAGTATCTCCAGGACAAGACAAACTGGGGCTCTCCAAAAATCAGCTGCAAAAAGAAGCCACACAAAGTGGCCACAGGCTACTATGGAGTTCTCATGCCTCTCCCAATGGCCACAGTCTTTTGTTTTGTTTTGTTTTGTTTTGTTTTTTTCCTGAGTAAGTCTCAAATGTCAGTGTGGACCTAGAGCTCCAACACCCAACATTTACGAGGAACTGTCCTTGGCTTTTAGAGTCCAGGCTAGACAAGGATCCCCATCAAGATACTCAACAGTCCCTGTCCCTTCTAAGCCTCACTCTGACACGTTCTGTGTGGCATCCTGCTGGAAGTCTACCTCTGCAGACTGAGACTTCCTGGAGCTTGGGGCTGGGCTCAGTGCTTTCTGGATTGCCAGTTCCAATCAGTTTGACCCTTCCCATGATCCCAGCCTCTCCAGGCCCTCCAGCCCCTCCATCGATGACACTCTAGTTTATTTGCTAGAGAGAGATAACAAACACTTGGCTCTTGGCATAAAAAACTGTCTATAAAACACCCAGCACCAGTGTTTGGGGATAGAACAAAGCCTGCACTGAGAGCAGGCCCAGGCCATGAAATGGCAGATGGGCATTGGACCCCATCCATTCTGTTCTTTGCTGGTTTGTGAAGGCCGGGCTGCAGAGGGTTTGATAGGATTGAAAGTGAGCTTTGGGAGAGAGAAGGGCGGAGGACTGAGTATCCTGGAAATTTTATTCCATTGAAATCTGTACAGAAGGCAAAAGAAAAAAAGAGAGAGACAAAACGAATTTTCAATTTAAAAAATAAAAGACGAAAGAAAAAACCTAGCTGATTTCTTTTTTAAAAAGGAAAAAGAACAAAAGCCTTATTAAGCAGAGACATACTCTGCTGAATCCCTCCAGACTCCATCCCACAGTTAGTACCCTCCTTCCTTTACCAAAAAAAAAAAAAAAAAAGGAAAAAAGGATAAATTGTCTGCCTGCAGCAGCATTATGAAATTTTGCTGAAGCAAAACCTTCCAGGAAAAGATCACAAAGAATTTCTGGGTATTCGGCTTCCTTAGGAGAAACTGCAGGTAAAGCCAGGGGCTGATCTTCCAACTCTCAACACAGACACAGACACAGCACACACACACACACACACACACACACACACACACACACACACAACACACTAATAATAATAATAATAATAATAATAATTTTTAAGGAAGCTGAGTATGTGGCATACATCTATAATCCCAGCATTTGGGAGGTAGAGACAGAAGAGCTCAGAGTTCAATACCAGTCTCAGGCATTCTGCTACAGCCACAGAAAATTAACAGGTGGGAAATGTCAGGATTGAAACCAATGTGGAAGAATGACATGTTCTAATACCTAATTGCTTTTCAAAGTCAGTTGCAAAGTCAAGGGCATAGGTCTATAGGCCTGGGCTCCACTATGCCTGGGACAATCTACCCAAAGAATGACAAATCTTGGCCTCACCTTTACTGAGTGCCCCAAATCAGATGTACCTTCAGAGTTAGGGTACATAAGACCTCATACTCAGCATTTGTTGTTGTTGTCCTGTTTTCCTCCATTGCAGGAATTCCACTGTTTGGGTGATTACACCTCAGCAAGACTACTACAGAGGATGGCTCCTATGTTGCTCAAATGCTGGGCGGCTCCCACAGCTTTCAGAGGCTCAGGGGGAAAGTTTCACAGAGGCTCAGTCTTCAAGCAAGTGTCTCAGGAGCTGGGATGTGGTACCTGGAAGGCTCCATTCAGCAGAGACAAAGAGTGGCTTCTCATTACTCAGAGCAATGGGGTGTCAGGATGGCTCAGCAGCTGGCAGTACTTCAACCAAATACTGAAGATCCCCTTTCCTCTGTGTGCTATTAATCCCTAATGAGAAAAACATTTACTTATTCACACAGATGTTGGAGACCTCACTAGAAAATCCTTTCAAATGCAAAAAAAATATCTATTTAATGTTTTGCCTGCACAATGGACATTCCTAGTGCCCACAGAGGCCAGACTAGGGCACCAGATTCCTAGGCACTGTTGTGAGCCACCATGTGGGTGGGTGCCAGGCACTGAAAACAGGTCCTCTGGAAGAACAGCCAGGGCTCTTAAATGCTAAACTAGCTCTCCTCCTTTTAAGCGGGGCATATAATCTTGCCACCTAAGAGGCTGAGACAGGAGGATTGCTACAAGTTCAAAGGCAGCTTGTAGTACACAGTTGGACTACAGAATGAGACTATCTCTGAAAATAAAAGCTAGATACTTTGGAGCAGTCCTTTGACTTGCGACGGGGTCTGTGGTTGGACTATTTCTTGTTTCTAGACCTTTGGTAATGTTGCCCTTGTATTCCTTCCCAGAAGAACAGCATTAGGACATAGCTCATCCTCTCGCCCTGCTATAAATTCAAAATTTTAAAGGAATATCAAAGGAGGAAGAAGTTTGGAGCAACTCTAAGAGGCAGTCAGACTTGATTTATAGACAAATAGTCAGATGTTGGTCCCTCCCAAGATCTCCAAAACCTAACTATAAATCTACAGTTGAATTGTTTGTGACAAATTTTGCTCAAATAAGAATATTGAGCAGGGACATGATTCCACAGTAGATAGGATACTTAAGGGACAAATGATGATCCCACAGACAGAAGTAAGCCGCAGTGTTTCACTTACTAAAAGTCACCCAGTTCCCTCCACCCCACCCCAGAGTGAGTTATGTATCATATTTCACTTTAATACTCACTTTTGGTGTACATCTACTTTTACTTTTGGGAAATATGCCTCCTATCCTCTGTGACTTCTCTAAGCTGTAGGTTCTATTGTTGGTGCATTATAAGGAACATTTTCTAGTCTTTATTGTCTTAAAGAAGCAGCTGCTGCAGAGCTGCCCAAAGACCCTGACTCCTCATGCAGCTCCTGCCTGCAGTGAACCAGAGTGGGCCTGAGCCACCAGGGGAGAATGGAAAAAAGAATAGCATGTCAATTTGAGAGCAAAATGGTTAATCAAGACTTAGGTTTTTATTTGGGGTTCCCCTCTTCCCTTCTCTGATTTTAAATGTCATTTTGGGGGAACTCAGTAGCCTATAAAAAGGTACCATGACAAATTGTCTAGTAGCCAGTCAAGAACTGATATCAGCCAGCATGTTAGCACTGAAACAGACCTCCACTCAGGAAGGTGGCTGCCCTGATCTGCAACTTGCCTGCCACATTTAGGGGTGGAACCTGATGAAAGGAATTTGTTGATGGGAGATGTCATTCTGTAAATATGTTATCTCATTGGTTAATGAATAAAGCACTGTTGGCAAATAGGAAGGCAAGATAGGTGGGACTAGGAGAGGTGGAAGGTTCTGGGAAACATAATAAAGTCTGGAATGTGATCTTGGGAAAAGAGGATGAGAGTCTGGTGTTCTCGGTAAGATAAGACCATGTAGAAATGCATATATTAGTGATAATGGGTTAATATTTAAGACAGAGCTAGTCAATAAGAACCACTAAGAACTGGCCAACAGCTTTATATCTCATACAGCATCTCTGTGTGTTATTTCTGGCTCGAGCGGCTGTGGGACCAGGCTGGCAGGAAAACTGCTCTTAACAAAATGGCTCCTGCAATATGGGGCTAAGAAGTCCACTTCAAACTTGACAAAAGCTTAAGAAAGGATTTTAGAAACAACAGAGGCAAGCAAGGCTTCTTGGTAGCAGCATTTTTTTCTGGCAGGCTCTGTTTTGCTAGAGCTCCTTTAAGGGAGGTTTCCTGACTCGGCATAAGCAGAAAAAAACCACAGGGCTCTTTTAAGAGGCCCTGACAACAACTAATTTTAGCAATGCTGTTTAGCAGATACAAGACTTATGGCTAGAAAGAAGGTAGAGATATACAGTAAAGACAGATTCAGATGAAGTTTTACAGTGTGTTTAAAAATATGCATACGCTTAGGAGAGAAAATAAAAGGATATTTGGTTAAAAAAAAAAAAAAGTGACCGGGCAGTGGTGATACACGCCTTTAATCCCAGCACACAGCAGGCAGAGGCAAACAAATCTCTGTGATTTCAAAGGGAACCTGGTGTACAGAGTGAATTTTAGGACAGACAAAAGTTCACAGAGAAACACTGTCTCAGAAAATAAAAAATTAAAAGGAAAAGAAATAGAGTAATAAAAAGCCACGTAAAAATGGAAAATACACAGAGAATCTGAATACTTTATACTATAATGCTGTCTTTAAATTGCTTGTTTGCCTAGGAAAGAGCTACAGCTGCTAAAATACATTTGATTATCAATGTTGCTAAATTAATCCAACATACATATTTTTAAAATGCGTTGACTTCAGAATCTAAATCTAAGGACAGGTTACTGGGGAACAGAATGTCTATTTTTGTTTCCACAGAAAATGGAAAGCTGTGGATTGGATTCCTTCCAGACTAACTTGATTTGATCAAGCAAGAGCCCCTGAAACAGTGTGCCAGGTGATTCAACATTCAAAACAACTGGGACAAGGCAGCTTTGCAAACCACTACAGTCAAGATTTCTGCATCTTAGGATTCTCATGGTATTACAGCAACCCTAACCAGCAGGAAGCAGTTTGGAAAGAACGACACCCAAATTCCTAAATATTGTCTATAAATGCTTATTTTCATCAAAATGGGGCTGGCTATAAATGGTTAATGATCACAACCAATCTCTTTTTAAAGGTAAATAGGGGATTATGGTATAGAAATGAATGCTTTGTTTTGAAATGGATTTTCATTTATTGGTACAAATTTAAGGTCAATTTTGTGATATGTATATTTCTCCTCTTGTTTAGGAATTATATTTATATAGCTCATTTAAAAATGAAATGTATAATTAAGTACAGATTGTAGATAGTTACCTGTGATAGTCAAAGCTTATAGTTAGGTTGGTTAGGTTTTCTAGATATACAGAGATATATTTCAATTGGATAGGCATTCTTCAACCCTTTCAAAGACCTACAGAATATGGCATTTAAAATGCTTTAGGGTTTTTCTTAACAGTGAGGCACAGCTGCTCCTGTGCACCACCTGTGTCACAAAGAAAGATGGACATCCAAGAAATTTGTTATGGAATTCACTCCCAATATGGCAAGACTAGCCATTTGGGCAAAAAGCTGTTCTTGCCTGGACTGTTTGACTTTATGCTGTATAAACTGGACATGCAGGACCCACAGAAAAGTGACTGCTAAAATAAGATGGACATTGCTACAGGATTCCTGCTTCATGGAAGAATTTGCCAGACATTCTGCAGGACACAGAGAAAAGTGACTGACAAATTGCCAATACAGGTGGACAGTTTAAAGTTTCCTGCTTTGCTGAGGAGTCTGCAAGATACTGTATGGCCTATAGGCTGAAGTTGGAACATTAAGAAGAACTTTGGTGACTGACCAGGTAGCAAGATGTTTTTGTCATTTATATAGTTTATATGTTATCCTTCTGTGATCTTTGAGGGAGCTGAAGATAGTTATGGTTAGTTTTCCTTAGTTAGGATTAAAGATAAGTTATATATAGGGCTTTAGACTCACAAAGGTAGGATAGATGATGGAATATTTTTTTTAAATCTTGCTAAATGTTAATGAACTACATATTGTTAACTATAGGTCTTATTTGATAAATGTTTTGTTATATTTTTTACTATGTTAAAGTTAAAACCCTTCTTTTTATTTTAGACAGAAAAGAGGAGATGATGAGAGGTGTCATTCTGTAAATGTTTCTCTTATTGGTTAATGAATAAAGCACTGTTGGCAAATAGGAAGGCAAGCTAGGCAGGACTAGGAGAGGTAGAGGATTCTGGGAAATGTAGTAGAGTCTCGATGTGATCCTGGGAAGAGAGGACTCACATCTGGCATTCTTGGTAAGATAAGACCATGTAGAAATACATATATTAGTGATTATGAGTTAATAGTTAAAACAGAGCTAGCCAATAAGAAACACTAGTAACAGGCCAACATTTTCATAATTAATACAATGTCTCTGTGTGTTATTTGGGGCTGAGGGACCAGGCTGGCTGTAAAGTGCTCATAACAGTTTGTACCAGAGCCCCACAAGCTTCCCCGTCCCTCCTCTACCATAGAAAAATACATTGAGAACTACTTGTTGATGAACCAGGAAATAGGTCTATGGTTTCTTGGGACATGCAGTTCAACATGGAGCATTCCAGAATGACAGTAAACCAAGAGCTAAACATCAGAATAGTCAATACAGTCAGTGGTGCTGGGGGGACACATCAGGAAGTATCTTGCCCTGATAAAAAGGAAAATCACTAACTTATAAAGAGCTGTCAAACAACGTCAGCACAGAGGGACAAGAACCTTGATTGATAAACAGCAATGCATGGTCTGGACCAAAGCTTTTAATGTGTCCCAGTCTAGCTAATGAGCCTGAGATCACTGACTGAAGAGTCCCTTACAGGCCATTTGGGGAAACATGCAGTAATAAGACAAAGAGGCATTGATCCAATAAACTGTCCCTTTCAAGCACTCAGGTCATTTTCTTTCTCCTCTTTTTTATGATCTCTTGAATTTCATCCTGAGAAATGACTATTATGAAAGCAAGTCTACTTTTTAAAAGAAACCATGGAAAGAAGATATTCTTTCCCAACCAGGCCCAGATCAGAGCAGGCAACTTCATTTCCATTTATCTTTGTGTCTTTATATCTCCTTTATCCAGTACACAGAGTTACAGGAGAGATTTCCCTGCTATAATGGGTGCCACCCTGGTGACACTAGGACACTAGGGACCAGGAGGGGACCAGGGAGTCTGCTATGCTAAGGGGCCTCTTGATCTCAGTGAGCGCTCACTCACAGAGGGTCTTGGAGGAACATGGAACAACCACTTGATTAGTTTTCCAGAGACTTCTTAACATTCCCCCTACTATCTCCCTCACCTCAGACCTCCAGGCCACCAATCAATCACAACTCATCATCGATTAGGACAGTCTGTGAAGACAAGATATTATTCAGGGGCCACTGGAAACATAGAGCAATAGTCCTCATTCTGGAAGAAGCTGAATCAGAAAGACAAACATGAAGGCACAAAAATTTGATGTCATGTCATATTGCTGACTGAGCTGGAACAGAACATTAATTAGAAAGTGGCTCGTGGCTGTGTGCCAGGCCTTGCACCAGGCCTGTAGAATCGACAGCATTTGATCAACAAGGAAGGAATACCTTCCACTGAATCACTATGAGGAAGCCCAGAGAGACAGACCAGAGCACACGTGCAGAGACACAGTTTAAGAGACACTCAGGGAGGAAGCCAGGTGGTGGTGGTGGTGGTAGCACACACCTCCTTTAGTCCCAGCACTCAGGAGGCAGAGGCAGGCAGATCTGTGTGTTCAAGACCAGCCTGGTCTACAAGAGCTAGTTCCAGGAAAGCCTCAAAAGCCCCAGAGAAACCCTGTCTGTAGAGAGAGAGAGAGAGAGAGAGAGAGAGAGAGAGAGAGAGAGAGAGAGAGAGAGAGAGAGAGAGAGAGACTCGGGGGCTGGAGAGAGATGGTTCAGTGGTTGGTTGGGAGTTCTGGCTGCTCTTCCAGAGGACCTGGGTTACACTCACAGCACCCACCTGGCAGCTCACAGCTGTCCTGTTCCAGGAGGTCCAACAACCTCACACAGACACAGACGCAGGCAATACACTAATGTACATAAAATACAAATAAACACATAGTTAAAAAGAGACACTGGGAAATCAGATAGAGGAGCAAGAAAGAGCCAGTGTCCTGCTAGTTGCGTACCTACTCTCCTCCAGAGCGTCCTTACTCGCACTGTGACAGGAGAGCCTCGGGCCTTCTCCTTCATGGCATCTGAAGCCTGTTGTCAGTAGAGCCCTGCTGTGTGTAGGAGGAAAAGACTGCTCTTCCAGGCTCTCCTTGGCCGCTGTCCTATCTCACCTTGAGCTCTGTGGCTCCCAGTGGCTTCCCCCATCTGTGCGACTGGAAAATACTGTCGTTTTGTTCATGCCCAGCCCTGACTTGAGGCCACCCTTGTTGCTCTATGTGCTCCCCACTTTTTGTACTGCCTTGCTGCAGGGTAGGCCCCTGAGACCCCCATCTCCCTTTCTGCACTCCCCTTACCAGACTTGGTTTCTGTCCTGGACAAGGGTCTCCTCCTTGCCTAGCAACCACGAGTGCCGTAGTCAATTCAGGCTGCTTTGATGAAATACCTGAGACCAGTAATTTTGTGAATAATTCAAGCGTGTTTCTCTGTTCTGGAGACTGGTGGGTAAGAGCTTGAACTCCAAACATTAGATATATCCTTGCTGCTTCCTCCAAAGGGAACAGATCCATCTGCATCTTCACACAGGAAAGATACAGGGTAAGCTTTAATCCCCAAAGCATTTTATACAGATGCTACTCCTGCCCAGGAGAGTGTCAACCTCAGGGTAAGTGGCCTTTTAAAGCCCGGGTGGCTGTTTCATTAAGAAGATGCAAACGTTCAAACCACAGTAACAAATGATCCAGACAGCTTATCTACCACCTGGTGAGCTTCACCCACACCACCAACAAGGCCAGATTGGAGAGGGCCCCACTTTTGAGTTCTCCTGATATCTCCCATAAGCCTTTGGGCAGCCTTCATCTTTTCTTGACATCTTTATCCTTTCCCTCTTGCAACGGATAATAAATATTTACATTTACTTGCTGACATTCAGGTTGCTGTCCCTGGACTGGACACTGATGGACACAGTCACGAAGAGGAGCTGTGATGTGGCACAGGGCTGGGGCGGGGTGGGGATAAGGATGTGTGTGCTGAAGACTGCAGAGAGGCCTTTGCGCTAGAAGACAGCTTGGATATGAGCTGTTCTATTCCTGTTCTATCTAATAATCTAAAGAGTGCTAGGAGGAAGGGAAAAGAGCAGAAAAAGAAAGAGTGGAAAGGATGAGGAGGAAAGAGGAGGAGGAGGAGGAGGAGAAGGAGGAGGAGGAGACAGAGCAAGAACTACAGACATACAGATCTACTTAATCTACCTTGCCTCCCTGGCTTCCCACGCCTCCCCCCCCAGGCTCCAGGTGGGTGCCTTGGGCCCTGAAGATCTCCAGCCTTGGAAGATCCCACATGGTGCTAATATGTGAGAATGGGCCTGGGAAGCATTTGAGGGAACACAGTAAGTGGCCTCAGTAGTTTGAACATATTAAAGTCCCCCCAAATCCTTATTGGGTAAAGAGTTCTCAACACAAGTGTTTGTGGAGGAGAGACTGGAACAGCTTGCTCACGGTCCTGCCTCTGTCTTGTGAACACACATGACTCAGCCGTTCTCATCCTGTGGATCACAACCCCTTTGGGGTCAAATATCCGTCTCACAGGGGTCACCTAAGACCATCAGAAAACACAGATATTTACATGACAATTCATACCAGTGGCAAAGCTCCAGTTATGCTGTCTGTCTAGACATAAGCAATGAAAGCTCCTGGACACAAGCACGGGCAGGAGTCATCCCAGGGAGCTTTCCTTTAGAGAGCGATGTAGAGAGTTCAAGGCCAGTCTAGACATTCAGCAGTTAGAATCAAAGTTTCCTTTCCTACAGCAGTGGTTCTCAACCTTCCTAACGCTGCAGCCCTTTGACACAGCTCCTGTTGTGGTGACCTCCAACCATAAAATTATTTCCACTCCTGTTTCATAACTTGTGGTGCCAAGTTAAGAGCAGTGGCTGGGAGTCCCGGTAGGTAAGCTTGGCCCTGGGGCAGGAAGCTAGGGAGCAAGGGGCTCTGCAAAAACAAGGCTTCTTGCATGCTGGGAAGTGGGCCCAGGAGGAAAGCCCAGTTCCCTGGATAAAGAGGAGACCAAAGGGAGGGATGTACAGTCCTGTATCTTTGTTGATGAGCTTTACATTTCTAAGATACACTTTTATTAATTCTTTGAGAATTTCACACAATATTTTTTATCATATTCACATCAACTCATACCCCCCCCTCCCCGGACTCACCCTCTAACCCTCCAACTTTGTGGCTTTAAAAAAGCATTCACTTGATTTACTATTTCATGCCTACATGTATGTCAGTGCACCACATGCATGAGTGCCTGGTGCCCGTGGAGGTTAGAAAAACATGTCGCATCTCATGGTTAGGAGGTGCCATGAGGGTGCTGGGATTTGAACCTGAATCCTCTAAGAGTGACAACTGTCTTTAATCACTGAGGCAATTCTGCAGGCCCCTGACTTTTTCTTTCTTTTTCCTTCTTTCTTTTTTTTTTTTTTAAGTAACCCATCAAGTCCAATTTGTAATACCCATGTACTCCAAGGTGTGTAGGGCCATCCAATGCAACATGATTGACTTACCCTTGTTACTGATTTATTGATGACCCTCAGTTGTTTCAACAGGATAGGTGCTATCAGGCTATTCAACATGCATTGACATACACACACACACACACACACACACACACACACACACACACACACGTACATGGAGATATATATATACATATCTCCATGTCTGTGGGTCACAGGTTACCCTTGCCCTGTGGTCACATGCAAAAGTCATGGGAAAAGACACAGTTACTTTTGCCAGGGAACGCCCTACCTCTAACTTCTTTTTCAACCTATGATCTTAGAAAATCCCCTGAAGGCTAATTAAAAGCTTTACTTTCCAGCCTCTGGTGAATTGTGCTAAATTTATTTGTTGGCTTGGATGTCAACAGCAACTGGTATTTGTGAACAGCTTATGCAACACCAAAGAGCTGAGTAAAAGACTAGAGAAAAACTCACATTCTGTACACCACAGATGAGAACTTGTGTCGCTCTCAGGGCCCATTAAAGGGATCTAACTCTTTAGAGTGCTTCATTAAAAGGCTAACAGTAAACAAATGTACTCAAATGATGCGAATTTTTAATTTAAAGCATATCAATATTGATGTGCATTTATTAGGATTTCTTAGAATGTAATCACAGGCAGGGTAATTGATAAATGTGATCAATCAAGAGTCATTGATGAATGTGATAAAATAGTTATATCATAAAGGCTTTTAGTTCTCTCTCTCCTCCCCACTTCCTCCCTTGCTTATTCACTCCCTCACTCTAATGAATCACCAACAGAGAGGAGCCTGAACAGACTCACTAGTTACTACAGCCTGTTACACACAGCAAAAAGGGAGAATCAGGGCTGGTCTTGTAACTCACTGATAGTGTTTGCCTAGCAAGCAAGATGCCTTGGGCTTAATCCCCGGCAACACAACACAACACACACACACACACACACACACACAAAACACGCACATACCGAGCCAACCTCTTGAGCCTAATCTGGCCTTTATTTAGTTCTAATGAAGATGACAAGCACAGGGAGGGCGACAATGGCAATGATGATAGTTATTTATCAAGGGCTTATGCACAAAGCCAGGAATTTTTGTAAAGATGCATTTTAAAATGGTTTCCCCTTTGAGAGATATCCAATTCAAATTTATTCTGAAACTAACACCCAATTCTTCAGAAAGAGGTTTATGCTAATTAAAGTTAATTCCCTTGGTTTATCAATAATGAGTTACCATTAAAAACAAATTTCATTAAGTCCTACTTCAAAGTTCAGAGCTCTCTGCTTGTATTAATCACTTAACTGTTGTGCTGTGTCTTTGGGACCAGCTCGGAAAGGCCAGAGGAACGCAAGCCTCTTTAGGGCTTGATTTCTTGGCTTCTGTGGTTGAGTAGAGACAAGGAGCAGCAGAAGTCGGCTTCAGTAGTTGCTATGGTGTGGGACCTTGAGTACCCACAAAGGCGGGTGTGCTCTAGCTTAGGTCTGGGCTCCAGCATCCGCTCCTGGGAGGTAGTACATCCTTCATTGAGAGGCTCCCCATCACTAATGTGCTGAGTTCCTGTGATTCTGGTCTAGCTTCATTTTCCAGCCACCACAAGGTAAGCATTCCTTCCACCCAGTGCTCTCGATACACCCAAACAGCAAAAGGACAGCTCATCCTCTTCCATGGTTCCGTGGACTGGAAACTCCGGAACCTGTAAGTCAAGACAGACCTTGCCTCTTTTCAAGTTACTTATGCCAGTTGCTTTTGCCACCACAACGAAAAGCAGATAAACACGGTGACACTGTTTAGGAAAGGGGCTAGCCGCTTTTAGTGACAAATGCTACTACCATCCCTGACTGAGCTCCTCATTCTATTCCATTCAGCTCCACTTTGACCAACATTTCCTGAGCCAGCTCATTCTTGCTGCTCAGTCAGGCTTTGCTTCATGTGCTCAGCTTTCCCTTGGGCCCATGTATGAGGCCACAGTCCCAAACCGTGCTATTTGCAAGAGGCACAGTGGTTACGTTTATGTCACCTTGACTGCACTAAGATGCCCAGATACCTGTTGAACATTATCTCTAGTAGGTGAATAGAATGTCACCTTCCGGGGGGTGGGGGCAGTTCTTTGTGAGGCTCTGGACAGAACAAAAAGGGGGTGTGGAAAATTCACCCTCTTTTTGTGCTGGGACTTCTACCTTCAGGGCTGGTGGTCCTGGGTTGTATAAGAAAGCAGGCCAGTAGCTAGCACTCTTCCATGGCCTCTGCCCCAGCTCCTGCCTCCAGGCCCCTTCTGTCTTTGGTTCTGAGACTTTTAGACTCCATGGTGGGAAGCATACTGGTTGGATTGCAAGCAGGACTGCCTTACATCATTGCACCCCTTAATTCTCAGACCTGTGGAGCACAGCTGAAATACACCACCAGCTCTTCTGGTTCTCTGTCTTGCTGATACCATGTCGTGGACCTTCTCACCTCCTATATTCAAGTGAGCCAGTTCTCTTACTAAATTCCTCTTGAGATAAGTAGACATCATGACCAAAACCAGCTTGGGGGAAAGGGTTTATTTTTACCTTATAGCTGATAATCCACCAGGAAAGGAAGTCAGGGCAGGAATTCAAGGCAGGAATTTGGAGCCAGGAACAGATGCAAAGGCCATGGGGGAGTTCTAGTTATTGGCTTGCTCTCCATGGCTTCTGTATCCTGCTTTCTTATAGAACCCAGGACCACATGCTCTGGGGTGGTACCATGCACAGTGAGCTGGGCTCTCCCAATTCAACCATTAATTAAGAAAATGCACTATAGGCTTGCCTCCAGGTAATCTGAAGGAGGCATCTTCTCAGCTGAGGTTTCTCTTCCCAGATAACTCTAGCTTGTGTCAAAGTGACAACAAACCAACAGCACGCCATCCAACACATAAAGACAGGATGTATGGACATGCATAGGCATGTATACACATACACCCAACATGGATGAATAGAAAATGAACTTTTAGTATTCTGCTGGAAAACAAGGGAGAAAGAAACCCTAAAAGAATTTATTGTCCACATTGAGGAAGTCACAGATGACCAAAACTGAGTCTTCTCCCTCAAGATTTACAATCTAAGTACCTTGAGACTGAATAGAACCTTAAAGGTTATCACATTTGTACACAAGGTAACCTCTGGCTGCTAAAACAAGTAACCCCTAAAAATCTCAGCGACCTAAAATAAAGTATTTAGACTTTAGGAGATTTGGGACAGGTAAACTGTATTAATGTCTAGGAAGAAAAAGGTGTAAAGGCCATTAAGTTAAAACAAAGAGCACAGAGCAAACACCTGTACAGAAAGAGACTTTCACAGTTCATTTGCAGAATCAGAGGACAGTGGCTTCCCCATGGACACAGGAGTAGTAAAGGGCAGAGGCAGAGAAGCCCTTAGGCCTCTAATTCCCCTCTACCCTATCTACCCCTACACAGAGAACCAGTTTAACTCAGCCTTGAAGTCCCCATGTGATAGAAAACAGGCAAGACTAGCTATCCCAGGGAGGTCTGTGACACAGGGTATGCTCTTCTGGGTGAGCGGAAACACTGGAAGATGTGTTGATTTCTAACGCATCAAAGTGATCACAGAGTTACAGCGATATCAGAGTGACTGGAGGAAATTGTCAAATTCTCTCATTTAACAGTAGGAAGCAGAGGTGACGATTTACTGTTTTCCATGACAAGATAAAAGCTGCCATCCTGAAAAGACCCCCTGCTGGCTTTCCAGCCACCATAGAAGCATGAACCAATAATAGGACAGACTCGGCAAAAGGTAGATAGATAGTCATGCTGGGGCCCTGGGGGAAAGAAAACTTTTGTTGGGGAAATTCAAATGAGCATGTAAGCTTGACTCTACCCAGGAAACTTTTCCCTCCCAGTTAAGGGAGCTGTGAAGCCTCCAGAGCCTTTCTTCTGGGAAGAAAGGAAGCTGCAGAGAGAGAAAAGAAAGGAAGCAAGAAGGGGGAGGGGAGAGAGAGTGGCCTAAACTATAAAAACTACAAAGCCTCATCACTGCCCGGAAGCACCTTCCCAAGGCCCCTACCACACTTGTCACACCTGTTTTGTCTTCCAGGTACGATTTAGATGCAGAAACTAGGACAACACATCAGCATTAACTGATAACAAAGCTGAGGCTGTAGCTTAATGTACAGAGTACTTGACTGGCATGCTGGAAGCTGTTGGTTCAATCCCTAGCACTGTGTAAACCAGGTGTGGTGGCCCACACCTACAGGCTCAGCACCCGGGAGACAGAGGCACGGGGATCACTAGAGCTGCACAGAGTTTGATGCAGCTCTGTCTGTACGCACATAGATGCATATGTACACACATATGTACATACATACTAGCAAAAATGAATTTTCACAGAACTGTTACCATGTGAGTCATGCACTTGATTTCAGGTATATATCTTCACTGTGAAACACACACAGACACACACAGACACACACAGAAACACACATAGACACACACACACAGACACACACATACACACACTCACACACAGACACACACACAGACACACACACAGAAACACACATAGACACAGATGCAGACACACACACACACACACACACCCAAGGCAGATGTGGCTGTGGAACTACTGTAGTTGACAGTAGACACAGCCTACACAGGATGAGCAAACAGTGGTGAGCTTAAGGAGAGGGGCCAGGAGGGGGATCAGACAGAAGGCCCCTCTTCTTAAGCTTGTCTGCCTGAGGCCATGCCCAAGGGGCTATGACTACTGTTACAAGTTCACTGCAAGACTGCTACAATTCTCCGTGTTTTTACATCTATGTATCTATGTATCTATCTATCTATCTATCTCGTCAGTGTGTGTGTGTGTGTGTGTGTGTGTGTGTGTATGTGTGTGTGTGTCTGGGGGTGTGATGCCAATGCAACATCACACATGTAGAGGCATGTGTTGTATGTGTATGGGGCGTGAATCACGTGATACATCACATGTGCAGGTATTTGTTGTGTGTGTTTGGGGGGGGGGGTGACTCATGTGATACCTCATATATGTGGAGGTCAAAAGGCAGCTTGCAGGCATCTGCTCCCCAGGTCGTGGGCTCATGTCACCAGCCTTGCTTATGTTCATTCCTGCAAGCGATCCGAGTCCTCTGCTTATGCTATAAGGCAATCCTTTTGATGGAAGGGACTGGTATTTGTGTTCAGATGAGATGACCACAGGGTAGCCACTGGGGACAAGACTAGAAGGTTTTGCTGAGAAAACTTATGGCAGTGAATAATGGTGTCTCTCCATTTTTGCATTTATATTTTATATTACATCTACATTGTTTTATAAAATGTGAATAAATTATGAATTAGATTCTTTTCAGGGTTTAGTTGTTGTTTGGTTTGGGTTAGGTTTTTTGGGGGGGTATTTTTGTTTGTTTGTTTGTTTTGTTTTGTTTTTAGGGCTTCATGCAAGTGTATAACACTGAGCTACAACCCAGGACTTATTTTTTACATAATTTAACCTTCATAAAAATTTATGATTGTCTACTATAATTTAAAAGCAATCAACTTGTGAACTATAAGTAATAATAACAGATCTTAAGATTACACTGGAAAAACTAAATTTTAATTTCTTAAAAATTCAATAAAAACTTATTACATATCTTCATGAAGGGCCAAATATGGTTCCAAGTACCTTTAATCCAAGCACTCAGGAGGCAGAGGGTGGGGGATTTCTGTGAGTTCCAGGCCACTCTGCTCTACATAGGGAGTTCCCAGCAAGCCAGATTTATACAATGAGGCTCGTCTGAAAAACAAAACAAATAACAAAAACAAACAAACCAGTTCTCAGTCACCATGTTTAACTACTTTAAATGTTATCATTTTTAACGAAGACTTTCAAATTTGTGTTTATGTGTGTGAGACTTCATAAACTCGTGTACCATGTTTGCACGCCAGAGTCTGTGCAAGTCAGAAGAGGGTATTCAGTCCCCTGGCGTTGGAGTTACAGAGAGTTGTGAGCCTCCATGTTGATACTGGAAACCAAACCTGGGTCCTCTGCAAGAGCAACATATCTCTTGACAGCTAAGCCATCTCCCACCCTCAACTTTTACCTTAATGGAGAAGTATCTGTGTGTCTCTAGAGAAGCAAGACAGAAGACACGGGGAGAAGATGTCTCATTGGGCCCAAATCTATGGTGGATGGTGTCGTTCTTAAAGCTGTCAGTGGTTGGCCATCATTCTGCCTGTTGCCATGACAATTTGGGAGAGGTTGAAGAGATGCCTTCACTTTTGCTTTCATGCTGGAATAGGACATTAGAAAAGGTTTTCTGGCCCTGACTTTAGGTCCACACAGATCTGTGTAAGTGGAGTCACTGGACCAGTCTGGCTCCAGACTCCCATCTCCTCTGCCCGCATTCCTCCAGCTCGTGGTGTCCGGAAGCCCATTTCATGCAATTCTTTTATCAAGGTAATTTGGAATAAAGCAGCCCATATAATTGGCCTATATCACCAGCTTCCTGGCCATCAGTCTAACCTCCTATTTTCATCAGAACTTAGGCTTCTGAGCATAACTTCATTATGACCTACATAGCGGCATTGTGGTATGAGTTAGAAGTGCAATTGGAGGAGGAAATGAGGGAAATGGCCCTTCTACGTCATTTCTCATACAAAACTCGGCAGCTCAAATCTTCCTTCCACAGCTATTTCACTGATATTGAGTAACATCTTCAACTTCAGAAGAACCGAGGCTGTGAGATGTGAGATCCACAGATGCTGAGAACAGGAGCTCACATGCTGTGCCTTCATACAAATGCCTCGGGGACAAAAGAAATGCAGGCTACTTGAAAGATGTGTGGAAAACAGCAGCTAAATCAAAGAAAAAAATAAAATCACCTTCAATTATTCAGTAACAACCAATCACTGTAACCAGTGTCTCTAGGTCATCCTGGCCCTTTTTCTGTGAGGTTTTTTTTTCTTCTTTTTCTTTTTATTGTAGAACAGTGACGAGCATATAAATTCATTTCCCAATTGTTTTCCTTGTAATATTATTTTTTTTTAATCCCCATGATTTTCAGAGAAACCCCACAGAGAAGATGTGTTCCTAATTAGTTGTTTTGTCTTTGTCTCCCTGATATAGATGCTTTGGTTTCCAAGTTTCATTGCACTCTGATGATGTAGGGATTGCAAAGCAATGTTCTAGCTTGCTGAGCTTTGCCTGGGTCTGTTTTAAATCTGAAGGGACCATCCAGGGGCACAGTGATGGCTTGGAGAGCAAAATCTAGAGTAGATGGGAAAACATTCACCCTTTAGAGTGTGTGTGTGTGTGTGTGTGTGTGTGTGTCGGGGGGGGGGGGGTAAGAGGCAGTGCTCCCGGCTGGCAAATGCAGAGAGAGAGCAGAGAGATTAATGAGACAATCAAATTAACTGCTGGTCTAGAGATCAGATTATACTTACGTTATAAACAAATCAAGGCAAATAATCTCTTACTAGAGGTAAGCAAAGCCTAGAAACAGTTAGTCCTCTGTGGTACTAAAGAAACAGATGGGTAGGGAGAGGTGGAAGAGATGGCTGATGGTTAAAAGTGTTTGCAGAGGACCTGCGTTAGGCACCCAGCAACCACGTCACCTGTAAATCCAGTTCCAGAAGATTCATGCCCTCCTTCTGTCCTCTGAAGGCAACTGTACACACTTTTGCCTAGCAACACACACACACACACACACACACACGCATTCGCACACGCACACGTGCACACGCACACGTACACAAGCATGCAAACATAAATAAAAATAAATCTTAAAAAGCAAAATAAAACTGACTTGAAATTATAACAAAAGGGGTGCTGGAGAAGTGGCTCTGCAGTTAGGAGTGCTTACTGCTCTGACAAACAGCTCCCGTTTGCTTCTCCGTCCCCACGTGGTGGCTCACAACTCAAACCATTTGTAACTCTAGAAAGAATCCTAGGACCTTGTCTGGACTCTTGTGTACATGGGGTACACATATAGAGGCTCCCACACATACACATAAAGGAAAGAAAAGATAAATAAATAAATCTTTAAATAGAGGGAGACAATGGCCAGATGCTGGTGGGGAACGCCTTTAGCACTTGGGAGGCAGAGGCAGTCGGATCTCTGTGAGATCCAGGACAGCCTGGTCTACAGGGTGAGTTCCAGGAGAGGCTCCAAAGCTACAGAGAAACCCTGTCTCGAAAAACAAACAAGCAAAAAAAAAAAAAAAAAAAAAAAGAAAAGAAAAAGAAAAAAAGGGAGACAATAGAAGGGAGGAGAAGAACTTCTGGAAGGGATTCATTCACAGATAAAATATATGTTTGCTCGTTTTAAGCCCTGAGAATGTGAGATACCAGAGCTACATGAGCAATAAGCAAAAATGGCCAAGAAACAGTGTGGATAGGTGTTAAATTTTTTTATTTCCTTGGTCAACTGAACGACAGTGTTGGAAGGCACTGTGGGTTACTTTCTGTCCCCTAAAAATCTGTATGTTGAAACTCTCTTACAGCCTCCACGCACACCTTACTGTGAAAAGGGTTGCTCCAGGGATAATGGTTAGGATGAGGAATGCTAGGATAGTGTGAGCGCTAATCCAACAGTTCCCTGTTATAAAAAGAAAGATTTGGTCATGGAGTCTGAGGCACCAGAATACAGCCGTGTAAAGACTGACTAGAGCAATGCTTCCCAGAAGGGATACTTCCAGAAGCCAGGAGAGGGGCCTGATAAGGATGCTTCCAGAGCCTTCTGAGGGAGTTAGGCCCTTCCCACATCTTGTTCTCAAGTCTCTGCACATGGGAGAAAACAAATGTGCTGTTTTATGACAGCAACCATAGGAAGCTAACACAGAAAGGGCTCTAGAAGTTCATACCAGATACCTCCCTCCCAATGACCTCATCTCCTCACACCGGACACAGACAATTGAATTTTAATGTATGTTTTGGTGGGGACAAACACCGACAGAACCATAACAGCCAGCCTCCACAGGGCACTTCCAGTGATGGGAGCTCATGGTTCTTATTTCAATTACTTTGTCACGCTTTGGTGATATAAATGCTAACAAGACAGGCGAATGTTACAGATCATCATTTCCCCTGTAACTTTCCATTTTACATTTGATAAGGAAATGGTGTGTATGAAAGTCAGTGTGCCTCTGTAGTTCAGCCACAAACCAACATCCCATCATTTATCCAGAGGCCATAGAAAGTAGCAGCTACTCAAGTGGAATTAAACAGCCTATGAATTCTTGCCCTGCCAATGCACTCAGAAGCAAGCACATGCCTCACACCGTCCTGGACAGAACAGAGATTTCTGTCCAGCACTGGGCCCACCATGAACAAAGCGATGCTAACAGGCTGGCCCCTGAGTCACAGCAAGCTCAGTGCCTGAGCCAGAAGCCCAGCTGCTTCTTTTCCTGTGACAAAAAGGAGACGGAACTGTGAGTCACATAGGAACACTGGAAATGGCAAAATCCCATCGGAGTCAGCAGGAGAGCCAGACATCTTTGTTATGTTCTATTAGGTTTCCTTTCCCCTCCGAGCAGCCATGCCTCAGAAGGGAATCATCTCAGAGGCTGCCATCTCCCCCACAGGTTGACTCAGTAAGCAATTGTGTAGACACTGACCATTGCCCGGGGAAAGAATGACTGGGGTGATGGAGCTGGCTAATCAGAAAGAGCTGGCTGCCAGGAGGTGCTTGGGTGCTAACTGACTCATGATCAGAAATTGATGCTTTCCAAAGAGATTGCAAACAGGCCTCATTTGCAGAATGCCTGACTCTGGGGGCAAGTGAAGAAGTCTGTCCCTACCCTGTAGCATGGCCAACATCCGACCTCCAGAGGAAGACACCAGGCTTAGATCTTGTCTTTTCCCCCCTAGCACTACTATTACTGGATGTTTCCAGTCCTCCTTCTTGATATGCCTTGAGGTCTTCTTAATGAAAATTAAATTAAAGAAACTCACACTAATGTTAAGAGTTCATTGAGGGTAGGGAGCATTGAAAACAGCCAAAATGATGCTAACAGATTGGTGAGTCCATTGCATTTCACGCTTCAAAGTGACCAGTTCTCATTAGCACATTCACCGAGGGTCCCACCTGTCATCTACTGTGCATCCAGTGTTGGGATTGTGCCTCTCTGTACCATCTGAACTTAGAATTGGCTTGCTTTGGACACTAAAGGAATATGAAGAAGAAAAATGCCTCACCTGTGAACAGACCACATGGCTCCTTCCACACAGGCATGTCAACATGCCTGTCTCTCATGCAAGTGCTCTCCACCTCAACCCTGCCTTGCTTCCAGAATTAGACAAGATGGGCTCATCCAGGATGGTATGGGTGTAGCTGATGCCCCTGTTTCAACATCTCCATTCACCTGGGTCCCTTGGAATACAGAAATCCCTAAGAACTCATGGTGGATATATAGAGACTGAGGTTTGGGGTAGTGTGTTTCACCAGTAGAAGCTACTGTCCCCTACTAAAAAAATAAATCTGCACACAAACCCCAGGTCTAAAGATCTCCATATGGGAACTTGAGGACAACTTACAGGAATTGTTTACTCTTTCAGCCATGTAGGTCCCAGGAACCAAACTCAGGTCATCAGATTTAGTAGCAAGTGCCTTTTCTCACTGATCCATCCCTCCAGCCCCCAAAGGAACCAGCAGACAGCATCATGACCTCAGAGGACAGCAGGACTTCTGTTTAAAGTTTTTAAGACTGTAAAGCAAAAAGGGAAAGATCAATGCCCTTGACTGCACCAGAACAAAAATGCTTCCCAATAAACACCACAGACGGAAGCAACAAGCCACACACCTGAAGGTTCCTGAAGGTTCCAAGTCCAGAGTTCACATAGCACATTCTGAAGAATAAGCAGACAGTGCAAACTAGAGGGTGTTACAGCAGATACATAGAGGGTGTTATGGCATATATATAATAGAAGTTGTTACAGCATATACATATAGAGGGTGATATATATATATATATATATGTATATATATATAATAGAGGGTGTTACAGCAATACATATAGAGGGTGTTATAGCATATATATATGTATTTTATATATATATATATATAATAGATGGTGTTACAACACATACATATAGAGGGTGTTATAGCATGTATCTATATAATAGAGGGTGTTACAACACACACATATAGAGGGTGTTAGAGCACATACATACAGAGAGCAAATGAATGAAAGAACTGCTGACGTCATGTCTCAGCTATGGACACAGACTAGAACAAGTGTGAAATACTACAGACATCTGTAGAGCAATTTGGCCAAACTGAGTGAAGGTTCACAACACATAAACTTCTCAACTCCAAAATAATTTTTCTTTACAGTGTATTTCCCAAAGGAACCTCTAGAGTGCATAAGGTGGCCTGCAATTGGGAGTGTTGTTCTTGTCTTCAATGCCAAGCCATCAGGCGTAGTTTAAATGCCATTGACAACATGTACTATGGAATACTAAGCAGCCCCTGGTGTCAACATAGATACATCTCAAACATCAGAAACAACAATAAAATTCACAGCAACTGTACTACATAGCATTTATCCAAAGTTAGAAACATGGGCACTTCAGTAGTACACACACATTAATGAGAATGGCATGTAGAAAGAAACGATTAGATGTGTTGTCTCTAGAGAGAGAGCATATCAGGAGTACAAAGTTCTTTACTAAGGAAAACTCACACAGCACAACTTGCAGTTGAACCAAGGTTGTGTGTGGCTGGAAGGTGTGTTCGCCATGCTATTCTCTCCATTTTTGCATTGAGACTTTTTTTTCATTTATGAATTCACAAGGCCAATGGCAAGATGGCCCCAGATCAATGTGTGATGGGCCACACTGCTCCACCTCCATTAATAATCTTAAAACAAATAAAAAAATCTCTATCCAAACATGTCCATGCCTCATTAAAGGCAGTTTCATAGGACACCGGTTCTCAGGCTAGGACTGCTGGGATGGTTGCTCTCAGCTGTGGATTTAAGGAGGTTAAAAGATGTCCAAGAGGGATGAAACACACTTCTGAGCATGTCCAGAGGCCATTGTCAGAGAAGACTGATGCATGATTGGTGAAGAAAGCCAGCTGTTATGAGCACCTTCCCTCCAACCTGGTCCCAGAGGAATGTCAGCTCCAAAATAACACACAGAGACTCTATTAGTTATAAAGCTGTTGGCCAATGGCTAGAGCTTCTTATTGGATAGCTCTGTCTTAAATATTAACCCAGAATCACTAATATATGTATTTCTACATGGCCTTATCTTACAGAGAACACCAGACTTCTGTCCTCTCTTCCTGAGACCACATTGATACTCCACTACATTTCCCAGAATGTTCCACCTCTCCTACTCCCACCTATCTTGCTTTCCTATTAGCCAACAGAGCTTTATTCATTAACCAATAAGAGAAGCATACTTACAGAATGACATCAGCCAGCCCTGAATGTAGGTAGCAACAGTCAATGAGCTGGTGCCCAGATGGCTGGAAATTAGAGATGGTAGAAACCAGAGGTTCTGGGCATGCAAGACCTTTTCTTCATCTGATGGGAGATGTTATTCTGTAAATATGTTTCTCATACTGGTTAATAAAGCACTGTGGCCAATGAGATAGCAAGATAGGCGGGGCTAGGAGACAAGGAGGAAAGAGGAAGTAGGAGGGAGGAGTCGAGAGGTAGACGAGAAAGAAAGAAGATGCCGGCTGCGGCTCCCGGATAAGATGACCACGTGGAAATACTTAGATAAGTAGAAATGGGTTAATAATTAAGACAGAGCTAGCCCATAAACAATAATGGTAACTGGCTAACAGGATTGTATCAAATACAGAGTCTCTGAATGTTATTTTGGGCTGGTGCGGCTGTGGGCCCAGACTGGCGGCAGGCGGGATGGAGCTGGCGGGAAGGAACAACCTGCCGTAACATTCATCAGTGAGTATCTGTTGCTGCTGCCATTGTCTGTAGATGTAAAAGCCCATTCATGGGCTTTGAATAGGGGCTCAACACCAGAGAATTTCCAGGGAAGCTTCAGACCCTCAGCACTGAACTGGTCAAGCATCTATCTCCCATACTGGTCAGCTACCTGGTTCACTGAATCTCCAGCCTACAAACAGCCTATGCTCTTGTATACAAATATATTTTGTATACACACACTGGATTACTCTATGGGGGTTTGTTTCTCTAGAGAACCCTGACTAATAAAGCTGTGTATTAGGGTCATTCGTTCCCCCTGGATCCCTATGCTTGATATTCTGGTTAACTTTGCTATGGATGTGGCTTGATCTGGCCCAGTGTTTAAAGCTCCCAGACAATCCAATGTACAATCAGGGTAAAAACCACTGACCTAGGAGAACTGGGGGAAAGAATTCAGTTTTAGACTCAGCCAGCCATGGAAAAGAATCTCAAGTCCACACTGTTTTGTTGCTGTGAGCAATTACTCTAACCATTTTCTCTTCAGAAGCACAAATAACAACACCTCTTTTGTTGCATGGCCAATAGAATTACAAAAGTCTGACTGGTATCTATTATCTCAGTGTGTCAGATATGGTCACTGAAATGATGAGTAGAAAGTATTTTATAGTGTTTACTTTAGAAGGAAAGATGATATATTACAAGGCCATGGTCTCCTAAACTATTTTTCTGGTTAGTTTGAGTCTTGTTGATCTCCATTTTTCAAGTCTCCTGTAACTTGTTTTATGTATGTATCATCTATGCCTATTAATTCTTCTAATCTTCTTCACGTGGTAGAGAGAGGAACGGAATGAGATGTCTAGACATCCAAGAGGGAGCACCCTAGAATAGTGGAGCCCCTGGGTGGCATGGGCACTGAAAGCAAATGATTAGCATGAGCCCATAACACACCGGATGTTAGAGAAAAGCAACAGGCACGGCCTCTTTTCACAAGACTCTTGCAACAGAGTCTCGAAGAAACAGCACAAACTTGAAAAATAAATCTGAATACAAGATAGTTGATGACCTAAGGCTAGGGAGTCACATGTAGAGGCGATACGTGCAAGAATTCTAGGTGTAGCAAGACCTTGGCAGTGATATGGTAAGAAGGCAGTCAGGGCAGGGAGCACTACTTTACCTTAGCATCGAAAGACAAAGATGTCATTTCTCCAACCCTTGACTGCTTCTGTCTGGAAAGTGCAGTACCTACTTCAGAAAATAAGTCATGTCCACAGCAATCCTGCTATCTTAAAACTGATGGATCTGGAGACCAAATTCCAGGAAATACGTGCTTGCCTCTGTCCCCACTCCTTTCCTTTACGTAGATTCTTGTCCTAAGAGGACACAATTCTTAAAACTGAATCTACTTCCCAGTGAACATAATAGAAGAACCTAGCAGAGCACAAAGATGAACCACCTCTGGGGACACCGCAAAGCCCTTCTGTCAACCACATGATCGCCCACTCCTGAGTGTTCTGTTATGTGAAACAACCTTGATCTTACTAGTTAGATTACTTAGCATGTCTATTCTGTCATTGATGTGGTGAGCCCTTCATCCCAAGGAGTATTGCAGGAGATTTTTGCATGCCTGGGGACTGAGGAGCAGAGAAATATAAGTGGAATGGAGTAGGGGGCTTGTGGACAGGAATATACACTGAGGTTTGGTGAATGAAATCAGGGGATCCAACCTGGGCCGTCCGCTATCTATGTGATTATCAGTGTGTTATCCAACTCCTCTGCCTCATACTTTACATCTCTAAATTTGAGCTCTTTAGCTTCATAATCAGAGGCTTTACCTAACCTCTCCACTTTCTCCCCAGTTAATAAGTTGTCATTTACTGAGCATATCCCATTTAGGGACGTGACAGTAACACCACAGGGTAGATTTGAGTATTTTGCTTTAATCTTAGTGCTGATAGGAACTCCTCTAAGGCTTGTATTTTGTAGTTCTTAATACCATGTGGAGAGAAGAAGGCTCAGAAGATAACTGTGCTTGCCATCGAGCCGGAGGGCCTGTATTTGATACCCTGGAAGCTCGTAGGGGAAGGAAAGAACGGGCTCCTACAGAATGTCCTTTGACCACCACACATGCACTGTGCATGAGGCACATGCAGGCCACCCCTACACACACAAAGTAAGTGTGAACAATTCTTTTTAATTATTAATTCATTAGCCAGGTTATATCCTCACACTAAAGGCTTGTTTATCTAAGAACTTTTTATGAAGTGCATAATGTCCAGATTTCAACAGCATTGCCAAAATTCACATGCAGAGACTTGGATAACCTGGATAAGCTAATAGTATTTTCAGAAAAATCGAATCAATAATGAATAGCCCTCCAATAAAACAATGCACTAGGATCTGGTATTTTTTTCCTGTTAATTTAATGAAACATTCTTTTAAAATACTATTTTTTTAAATCTTGCAAATAAATAAAAACATCTGGATTAGCTAGACCCATAGTCCACACAACTCAATCAACTTCTATAACAGTTTCAACAAGCATGTTATAAGCATGTTTTCCCACCAGCCTGTTCTAACAGCCACGCCAGCCCCAGATAACACACAGAGACACTGTATTAGATATTAAGCTGTTGACCTGTTTCTAGCATTACTTATTGGCTAGCTCTCTCTTAAATATTAACCCATTTCTATTAATCTAAGTATTTTCATGTGGTCTTATCCTACCCAAGAGAGGTTGGGACCTCTGTTCTCTTTGTCCTACATGTTGAATCTCCTCTTACCTCTCCCCGAATCGTCCTTCTCTCCTAGTCCCACCTATCTTGCTTTTCTATTGGCCAATAGTGTTTTATTCATGAACCAATACGAGAAACATATTTACAGAATGACATCTCCCATCACAGCCATTCAGAATGGAAGCTGTGGCATTTCCCATTACACTTTACATTTTCAGCATCAAATATATTTTATGCATTCTGGTGATGGGAGATGTTATTCTGTAAATATGTTTCTCATACTGGTTAATTAATAAAGCCTGTGGCCAATAGGAAACAAGATAGGTGGGGCTAGGAGACCAGGAAGAAGAAAAAGAAAGTAGTTGGGAGGAGTCAAGATGTAGACCAGGGAGGAAAGAAGACACCTGCTGTGGCTCCCGGATAAGATGAGCCACGTGGAAATAATTAGATAAGTAGAAATGGGTTAATAATTAAGACAGAGCTAGCCCATAAACAATAATGGTAACTGGCCAACAGGATTGTATCAAATACAGAGTCTCTGAGTGTTATTTGGGGCTCACGTGGTGGCAGGACCTTGGCGGCAGGACTGGGAGGCCAGCGGGTAGGAAAAACCTGCCGTAACATTCTGACCCTATTGAACACTTTTAAAAATAGTCATTGGCTATTTGTATTTCTCTTTTGAAAGATGTCTATTCAGTTTGCCTGCCCATTTGTTGACTGGCAGTTTTGTTCTTTGGTAATTTAAAGTGTGCAATTCTTTGAAAATTCTGGATATTAGCCCTTTACCTGAAGTATAGCTGGTGAAGATTCTCTCCCATGCTGTGGGCTGTCTGTTAATTCTACTGTTTCCTTTGCTGAGCATTATCATAGAGTCCCATGTGCTGATACCTGGTCTTATTTCCTGTGCTGTTGGTGTTCTATTTTAACAAGCTCTTGCCAATCCTAGTATCTTTATTCTCAAAGTTTCCATGTTTCAGGTTTCAAATAAGATATTTGATCCATTTTGAACTGATTTTTGTAAGAGGTGAAAGATATAAATCTAACTTCATCTTCTGCAGGAAGAAATGCAGTTTGGCCAGCACCATTTGTTCAACAGGCTACCTTTTTTTCAAACCATGGTTTTTCCTCCTTTGTCAAAAATTGAGTGAGTAGAGCTTTGCCATTTAATTTCTGGGTCTTCTATTCCACTGGTCTACTCATCTATTTTTACAGTACCAGCTGTCTTCACCACTATAGTATAATTTGATTTCAGATTTGTAATACCCCAGCAGGGTTTTGATTGCTTTGGCTGTGATTCCACGTAATTCTTGCATTACTTTTTACAAATGTGTGAAACATGACATGGGAATTTTGGTAGGTGTTTCATTGATTCTGTATATTTATTTGGTAGTAAAGACATTTTCTCAATATAAATTCTACCTACACAAGAACATGGAATATTTTGCTATTGTCTAGTATCTTCTGTGGTTTCCCTTTTCAGTATCTTGAAATTTTCATTGTGAAGGTCTATAGTAGCTTAATGAGAATGCCCCCCGTAGGCTCATATATTTGCATGTTTAGTCCCCATTTGATGCACATTTGGGAAGAATTGGGAAGTGTGGCCTTGTTGGAGTAGGTGTGTCCTTATTGAAAGAAGTATGTCACTAGGGGTTAGCTTTTAGGTTTCAAAAACCTATGCCAAGTCCAGAGTCTACCCCACCCCCACTGGCTGTGGATGAAGATAGAACTCTCTGCTACTTCTCCAGCACCATGTCTGCCTGTGTACCACCATGCTCTACACCATGATGATCACAAACTAAACCTGTGAAACTGTAAACCACCCTCCAGTTAAATGCCTTCTTTTATAGGGTTACCTTGGTCATGGTGTCTCTTCACAGCAGTAAAACAGTGGCTAAGGTAAAGTTCGCCACTTCTTTGGTTAGCTATCTTCCAAAATACTTATTGGGGGAGGTATTTTGAATGGAATATATTTCCTATCAATCAAACATTCAAAGAAATCAAACATTTAAAAGAGAAATGACACCAATGTTTTCCATCTCTTTCCAAAAGTAGAAGCAGAGACCACTCCTTAAATCATCCTCAGAGGCCAGCATTGTCCTGGACCCAAACCAGAAACATTGCAAGAGAGAAAGCTGCACTTGTCTACTGCTCATGAACAGAGTTGCAAAGAGCCACAGCAACGTTTCCACAGAGCAACCCACCAATGTGGAAGACATACACCCAGACACATGGGACTCACTCTGTGTACAGAAGAGAGGATCAGCATTTGAGAGTCAATGGATGCAATTTACCACACTGACAGACCAGACTAAGGAAGACAATCTCCATGAACATATATGCACACAATAATAACCAACAAAATTTTAATTGGTGTTAGACTTTTAGAACTTCTGCTCTGAAAAAACACTGTTAAAAGAAAAGGTACCCTCAAAATAAATGAAAAAAATATGTATAGCAATTAGGATGTATCAAAAGAAAATGTAAGCCAACTGAACAAATTCTCAGTGGCCAAAGGTAACATAATTTTTGAGTAACAAGTTAAGTACTGTTGGTTGACATCCAAAAATATAAGATATATATCCATGAGTCCATACTGGTTAACATTGAATCTATAAATAAGTAAAGGAAAAGAAACAAATCTTCTATACAAAAATATCCTAAACAATTGGTGTAGATATTCCAGTCTCAAGGAAACACTTCCTCACAGTGGCTTTCTTCCAAAGAGCAGGAAGTGCAAAGGGAGGACAAGGTTACAAAGGAGGGGCTTGGCAACCACTACAACAGCCAAGAGATCAAGGCAACACCAGTTAGGAGATGATGCGTTGTGATGTGATGTCTTAGAAATGGCACTCTAATCACAAGAAAACCTCCAAACAACTCCTAACTGGGACCTGTTTCATAAGATACCTAAGTCGTTTCCTCAAAGCCATCAAGGTCATCAGACACATGAGAAGTTCAAGAAACTGTCACAATCCACAGGTACTTAATCAGACAGGAAAACTAAGGGTCATGTGATACTCTGGGCTGTTCTTGAACAAACAAGGGAAGTAACAACCAAACCAAAGAAAGTAAAACTATGGGTTTTAAGAACAATCTATCACTTTTGGTCCAGTAATTATAATAAGTATAACATATTAAGTGATATGCTAGATATTAATAGGGAGAGAAATGGCATGTGAGATACACAACAGCTGTCTAATACCACCTGGATTTTTCTAGAAATCAGAAGCTTTTAAAAAATAAATACATATTTAAAATATTTACTTAATGCTTTTTGTAGGACACCATTAGTAAGCTTATCCCAAAGTCTCCATCACATAGCAAAACAAGCCAGGAATTCAAAACCAGAGTTTAAAGAACACAGAGTCAGTGAGCTATAAAAAAAAAGCGAGATAGAGTGCTGATGTTTCTGAAGTTTATATTAACACAATCAATATAAAATCTAGAAACAACAGAATCAACAAAGATGAGAGTGGGAAGGAATGGGTGCCAAATACCCATTCAGAGAAAAGTAAATGATACTGTGTAAAGTAGACAGGTACACACATATGCAGACACACATATGGCATATGGGCACAATTACCCACACTAGTACACTCACTCACACACAAGTTAAAGGGGGGTACATAGAGCTGGCATGGGAAAAGAAATCACTTCTTTCTCACCTGTTAGCAACCTGAATTTCACTTCCACATAAGGAAACTAGGATCACCATTAGCAACTGCATTTAAGGCCGTTAATGGAGAAGGTGGAACACAGTAAGTACTCAGTAAATCTTAGTATACCAGGGCCTCCAGAAACGGATGTGGCAGGAGGGGAACAGGGCGCAAGCACAGTGTAACTTGGAAATATAGGAAGAAACCATTGCTCAGCAGAGCCATCACTTCTGGCTCCCCGATGCTCAACGTATACAGCATGCCATTATTCTGCAACCTGATGCTGTGCTAATTATCTGATTTACCAGTGCCAGACACTTGTACAGACAGCAGTCTCATATCTACCTGCATAATTAAAAACAAATGGTGCTTGACAGATGTTTAATTATTTCTGAATCTCCAATTAGAACAATGTTAGCATCTTGCAAAATAGATTTTGATGAATAACTTGGCCACAATAAATCTTTTAAAAGAAAAACACTGGCTTTGATGATCTGAGATTGTCAGATTAGGATATCGTTGGCTAAAGAATTACCTTATACCCTAGAGGCCATGGCACTTTATTACACTTGAAGCAAAAACATCTTCTGCTCGTTGCTATTCAGATTTTACTTTAGGTAACATCTAAGTCAGAAACCATCTCTCTATTAAATGTAGAAACTCTTAAAATGAATTTAAAACAAAAAAAAATTTACTGGGTTCCCCTGAACATTCACACCCTAGTATAAGTGAGATGCTATTACCAGTCATTATTAAAGATTCTTCCTCTTTAGTGAATTTGCTACTGAAGATGGCTTTCTTCCATCTCTGAACTGCAGCTGAACACATCCATGCTTCAGGTGAAATCGATAGTACCCTTGCATACATTAAGCATTAAGGTGCCCCACTCCTACTGTGCTGTGCATATACACTAACCACATTCTGTGCAAGGTTCCAAAATGTCTGGAGCCCACAGAAGCTCACCGGAATCACTCCAGCTGAGAAATACAATAACCGTTTGCTTAACCAAAGTTGCTCCTGGGCCAGTGGGAGGAGTGGCGCGAAGGAGGGTATTTTAGTCGCTGTCCTAGTGCTGAGAAGAGACACCATGACCATGGCAACTCTTATCAAAGAAAACACTTAACTGGGGGCTTGTTTGCAGCTTCAGAGGCTTATCATCCATCATCATCATGGTGGAAGCATGATGACAATAGCTGAGTGCTACATCCTGATCAGCAGGTAGCAGGCAGAGAGAGACACTGGGCCTGGCATAGGCTTTTAAAACATCAAAGCCCACCCCCAGTGGCAAACTTCCTCCAACAAGCTACTGATCCTTCAAATCTTTTTAAACAGTTCCACCCCCTGGTGACTAAGCATTCAAATACATGAGCCAACGGGGATCATTCTTATTCAAAACACCACAGAGAGGAAGGGCTGCCAAAACCCAGCAGGATATTTCATTCAGCATCTTGGAAAGCTGGACAGTCAGATATACCAGATACCTGTGAATCTGGGGTGGACTATGTCACAAAGGACACAAGCTCCTAAGGCACTTGTTTCCACTGCATGCAGCCAGACACTGTTCTTCCCCAGCCCTCCCTTGCTAGAGCTTTGAGAAGGTCTGTCCTCAGAGATGCTAGGTGTACCTGATGGGGAAGCAGGAGGCCCTGCTGTAACCAGATATTAAATGGTAACCTGTACGGAGGAAAGAACATCAGACACCTTCCTTCTCCTCCTCTGGGACTGAGAAACACTGGGACCCAAGTTTAGCATCTAAGGGGAAACTCATCAATGTAAAAGATGTTTAGAATGAGAACTGAGTCTCTGCCACTAAAACAGGAAACGCACACATGCACCAGAAGGGGCCCGATGGAGACAAGACCACGGGCAGCAGATAATGCCTCCTTTGGGTTTGTTTAGCTCCTGCTAAATTTAAAAGATTTGGAAACTAGAGATTCAGGAGATAGTCCTCTATGAAAGACAGAGCTCAAAACAGACCAATGAGCTCAGGAGACAGACAGAACAGGGAGTTACAGAATGTAGGAAAGATCAGAAATCAGTGTTCTCACCAAGACCCAAAATGATAATCATTCATGAAAGGAAGAGAGGGTAGAGGGAGAGGGGAGAAGAAAAAGGGAGGGGAGAGAAGGGGAAGAAGAGAAGTTTTCAGAGGACAACAATACACCCAGGCCTGGTAAAGAAGAAAGGAATTTTCAAAATGTAAAGACTTAGCATTTGTACTTTTTGAAAATATTCATCAGACTGTTGGAGAATGTGCTTTGTGAAAAAAAAAAAGAAGAAGAAGAAAGGGAGGGAGGGAGGGAGGGAGGGAGGGAGGAAGAGAAATAAGAAATAGAGGTCTGGAAAGATGGCTCAGCAGTTAAGAACACTAGCTTCTCCTCTCAAGGACCTAGGTTCAACTCCCAGTATCCTCACAGCAGCTTACAACCATCTAATTCTGGTCCCAGGGGATTTTATCCCTTCTTCTGGTCTCTTCAGGCATTGTACATGTGTATTATGTGGATATGCATGCCGACAAAACACCCAAACACATAAGATAAAATAAATAAAATTTCAGAAAGAAAAAAAAAAAACAAATTAAATGAAATGATTGAACCCGTGGAGATGACTTAGTAAAATGCCCACTCTGCAAACTAGAGTACCTGAGTTCGGATCCTCGATATGCATGTAAAAAAATACAGCCGTGGTACCACATGTCTGTAGCCCCAGCACTAGAGGGCAGAGACAAGCTGAGCCTGGGGTTCCCTGGCCACCCGGTCTAACTAAAGCCCTGAAAGGTCAGTGAGACTGTCTTAAAAACAAAGTGGAGAAGAGATGGAGGAAGACATGATGTCAACCTCAGGCCTTTATGTGTCTTCATACACAAACATGCACACACATGTACCAACACATATGCACGTGTGCGCACGCGCGCGCGCCGCACACACACACACACACACACACACACACACACACACACACACTCACACACACAGGATAAAGAAAAGGGTGGCAAGGACTCGAGAAAAGGATCAGAGAATCCCCCGACAGCGGCTATACGGAGTGACTACCATGGTTTAGGAGAATACTGTGGGAGATGAGGAAAGCTGGCTTCAGACAAACTGGCATATTATTATATCATTGCCACATTTGGCTGGAAAGGGTGAAATTTTAATTGTGGGGTGCTGGGGTTTAGTTAGAGAAACAAAGAAATGTAAGGAAATTATAGAACGGGGCAGCTAATTACAGAGAAAGCAAACAGTTACATAATACCAAAGAAGATACACTGAGAACAAACCCGAACCACAGCCAGGGACAGCGCACGGTCATGGGAAGCTACAGGCCAAGCGGTTTTTCACCAGCTTCGATGTAGTGGGGCTTCATAATAAGTGGGTGTGTGTGTGTGTGTGCGTGTGTGTGTGTGTGTGTGTGTGGGCGTGCGTGCATGCGTGTGGTTAGAAGACAAAAAATTAAATCCTAATCTTCCATAACAGAATATCAATAGTGACTAAAATTGTGAGGGTATTTGAGAAAAATGTCACAGAAGTTCAGTTTTCAAAACTAAGGGAAGGAGGGGGATTCAAAATTTAAAGTGGAGTTTTCAGGGCTTAAATGCATTGCTTTGACTTCTCCAGAACAAACTATTTACATAATTATTCCAAGTAATTATACGTTCACATAACTAGACACACACTTTGTAGGGAAGCAAATAGCATCTATCCAGCTTGATATTTTGTTATTCGTGTTATTATCCACCACCAAAAGCTGACAAATATGGACTAAGAAGTAAGGGAGCATAAGAGGCCCACAGGCCCAAAAGAGAGCTTGGACCTCAGTGCCCCCACTACACAGGATCTGTTCCTGTCACTCTCTGATCATTCCCCGGGGTGGGTTTCTCCTGTGTTACGCGAAGTGGTCACACTTGAATTGTTCAGTATTTCTAGCACTAACACTATGATAAGAATTTCACATCTGACACACGTCTCCCCGAAGCTGGGATACCGGGTTCCACTCTGAAAACCCACAGTGGAAGTTTCATAGGCAAAGCAAGTTAAGTAGCATGGGATTACTCCACCCGAGACTTCCTTCTGCACGTAGTGACTCAGCAGGCTGATGCAAATGTTAGGGATTACGCTGTAAAATCTGGACAGGGTCTGCCGAATAAGTCGGAAATGAGTGGAGATCTCAGTCACTTGCTCCTATGCATGCACTCAGCAGCCTCTTCCCTCCCCCCTTTGCACATCACATGCTGCATTCTACTTGGGTCTACCACATAACCATCTCCTTGATTTTGGCTGTCTGCTAAATTCATGCTCTGGGTCAGTGACTTAATATCCACAGTCAGACTCTATATGGTAGCTGTGTTTTCTGTTTGTTCGCTTACCTATTCTCTCAGGCAGATTTCACAAAGTGTCTTCCATCAAACTTGTTCCACTAAGTACCAGCAGATGTCTCAGGAAAGGGTTCTGAGATAGCTAAGTTTGAAAAACACTGAACGGATTCATCCAAGGGTCTGTCTTTCAGACACTGCACACTCAGTGAAGTCTCTGAGAAGATGACACTGGCTAATCCTTTACTCACAGCCAAGACACCTTCCCTTCATGGGTCGACCACTTGAACACATTCCACAACACATCTCTGGAGTAATTGCCAAAATAAGATGCTGCTTTGAAAAGCCATAAACCATAATTGTCTCTATATTTTCCCAATGAGCCATGAAAGTCATGAGTATCATGTCAAAAAGTCAGGGGAAATGTGTATATTTTGCAGGTAATAGGTAAAATATGAGTCAAAATAATGGATCTTTAAGTTCCGTATCAAAAAATCTGGTGAGGTTCTCATCTGGAACATGAACCTGTGGGTGGGGGACAGGGGAGGTAATCAATGGCATTTCCCTCCTCATTGCAAGGCCAGAAGTTAGCATTCCTTGGTTTATAGGAACAACTTCTTCACACTGCTCTCCTCTGACAGCAGAAAGGCCCAAAACTCAGGTTGTCATTTGTCTTGTTTTAACTGGTGGTCTTCAGCCTGTCAAATCACAGGAAACTGGAAATAATTGTATAATTTGAAGATGTAGCCAAAAAAAACTGTACGGCCATAAATTTAATCATTAGCTATACAGTTAGTTCTAGCTGGAATATCCAGGAAAAGCACACCGAACAGAAGCAATGTCAATAAATCAGTCCATCGTTTTCTAGGACAACATCTATTGCTCAATGGTGTTGAAAACAGTTAAATAGGTAGGAGTCATCTCTGAGACAAGCAGTAGAGTCCATTACTCCATGAGCAGTGAGAAAGGTAGTAAAACAAAAAGTGATTTTTTTCAGTATTACTTACCTGGATAACTAGAAGCTTCTGGGAGACTAACATGGTTCTCTTTCACAACTGTTTCCTAAATTGCATAAGGATGTAGGTGTGTATGTATGCATGTGTGGATGATGTGTGTAGATACACATGTATGTTATGTGTGTGGTGCAGGAGGTTGATAATGGGTGCATGTGGTTCTTCCATAAATTACATTAAATCAGAAAGTGGAGGCGGATTAAAAGTTTGAGTGTGGGAAGTTTGAGTTTAACACATACCAAAAATAGATGTCCGTTTATTGACTAATAGTGTTCCTTGGCATTCAAAACAACATCTCAGGCTAAAGTGCTGCTGAAATAATTAAAATTTATTTAAAATGCTGTGAGGAGACAAGATTTTTAATATGGAGATGGACAACAAAAATCTTAACATATTCCAAACTCTCCAGATGGAATTAACATGAAGGCAGCTGTCAGAATTGACTTGCCTTGGACTAGAATATGTCTAACGACAACAATATCATTTTTGATTGGTTCAACCACCAAGAGACTGAATTGGGAAGAATTAGGGGAAGTGTTGAGAATTATATACCATACATTTACTGAAGAAGGAAAACAAACATAGCTAGTCTAGATGCTGATGCTGAGTGAGAAGTGAATCAGCAACAATTTCTCCATTCCTGTGACCTAGCCATTCCCATTCCACCTTCTTCCTCTTGGCTCTAATGGCCACATGTGCTCTGGCTTCCATCCTTCCCCCTCAACATTCCAGAATCCTCCCTCTGGCAACTTCCCTGATCACCCAGAGTCCCAGTTGGTGTTCTTTTTGCTCCGCCTGGTCCCCTCTCCAATGCCTCAGCCCAAGCTGCTTTGCCAAGTTGGGTGTCCAGGCCAGATCTCTTCCCTGAAGGGTGTGGATAGAAATGTACAACACAACTTTCTTTACGATTTGTGGAAAAAACAAGGTGACAGGCAACCTACTTGTCCAGGACATTCTTCCTCCTGAAGCCCCAACCATCCCAATATAAATGGTACAGTCAATAAACAGCTGATTAAAACGCTGGCCAAGTAATCATTTTGTTCCATTGAATATTCTAATTAAATCAAGGCCCAATCACTTTGAAGAGCAGCTTATTTCATATCCCAACTTACTATTACAGTATTGAGGCTGTAGTTTAATTTCTTTCCATAGATATCCACACTGAGTTTACTTAGGTTTGGATTATAGCATGGATTTAAATAATATAAGAAACTGGTTCACTCGTGACTGTGTCTGAGACTCATTTGGAATTTACTCATATTTCAACTTCAGGTTCCACATTTAAAATCAGCACCTCTGAGGTGCTGAAGTTAAGAGCACTTGTTGATCTTGCAACAACCATGTTTAACTGAAGTCCCAGGGCCCCCAATACCCTCCTCAGACCTCAAGCATTAGTCATTTGCATAGTGCCCAGACACACATGCAGGCAAAACACCCACACACATACAGCACCAGCAAATATTATTAAAAAGGAAATATGTCTTAGACAAAAGTAAACTTTAAAGGAAAAACACAATACTAAGCCTACAGAAGTAAATACTCATAATGGCTATTGAAATAAAAAAAAATATGTAAGAAAAGGGTAAAGGTGTGGAAAACAAATAAAATGCAAGCTGTGAGAACAAACGGTTAAACTCAGGCATTTTACCTGAAACCAAGGCGGTCACTGCTGGTTTTGAGGAAAGTTCTGGAATAATCTGTGCAGTGTGGCTGAAGTATTCCAAGAAATCACGGCAAGCTTTGAGACTGTGTCAACAAGGAGAGTAAAGAAAGAACACACCGCACCTGCTCCCTTTGCACTCTCCAGGCTCCCTTGCTGCCCCTCTGAGCTCCTCTCTGGGCTCCATCTGCTTGTCTAGCAACTTCAGGCTTCCTCCAGCTTCACATCTGTCAGGTTGACACGCTGAGAAATTTTATCGTGGTTTCTACAATGCTCAAAACCCTGTTCATTGCTTCCTGGTCCTTAACAGCTAAGCCTGAGTTCACAGGGTAATCACAAGGGCCCGGCTAACAGTAAAGATTTCCCAAGTGAATTGAATCATTGTTCTTGATTGACATGTGGTGCTAATTCACTGATTATTATGAACACTGCACTGCTGCATACTCTCAAATGACTCAACAATGGTCATGATTAGTAGACACAGTGTTTTTTCCAGTTTGACCAGACTGTGCAAAGCAAGGAATTCTTTTTATTTCACTGGATTCTATTTTGTTGAGCAGTCAGGAGAAAGTTAACCAAATCAAACAAAATAAGACATTTCACTTAGGAAGATAATATTCTTATTTCATCATCCCCAATGTTTCTTCTCCACTTGAAATAAAATATGGAGGCATTTGAGGAAGGGTGGTAAGTGATGTTTGCTTTGTGGGGAGATTGTAAACTTTTCATGTGTATGGTAAAGGCATTGGCTTAATGAAGTTGACATTTGTGGTGATCTGAAGTGATAATGGCATCTCACCCATAAATCAGAGAAACCAAACAGCTCATTTAGAAATAATAAAATTTAATAGACAAGAAAACATTAGCATAAGGGAATATAACAGTAAAGGGTTGCCCTTTCCATTCAACAGCATGGAGAGTTGCGTTGTTTTGTGTTGTTATTGCCACACACTTAAAACTCTTCAAAACAAAATCAACACACTGGCATTAAGAAAAATATTGCCACAGCACATACAGACACAGCTTCAGCACTGCACACATCACACAAAGTAGCAAAACACAGAGTTGGTCCAGAGCCTTCTGCAAAACTCTTCCTGCGGTTACTCACCAACTCACTCAACGTTACAGTTCACACAATATGAGCATCTTTAAAAAAGAAACCTTATAAATATATAAATCCAAACCACAAAACCTCTTAAATGTTGTATTTACTCAAAGTACAAATGGGATTCTGGAAACCGGTTCCACAATACTACCTAAAACTAGGGTTTCTGGAATCATAAATGTATTTAGCTCTAAGTTGGGAATTAAATTTCATTGGACCACATCCCACATATACTTTATCATTGGGCATACATGTTCTCAAAGTCAGTAGTTATGCAACTAAAATAAAACTCCTATTCTAGGTAAGTATCCATTTTTCCTTTATATGGAGTTTGGAAGTGACCCACTGACCCCCTGTAACTATTTCACACAACAAATATTTCACCACAAACATTGTTAACAGAGTCTTGGTAAAGCCCTTCACTAAGCATTATGGGTATTTTATTGTTAAGTATCAGTAACGAGTTTCAGACTAAGAAGCTTACTCCCCTCTTTTTGCCTAGTTTCTGTGAACATTCTATTCCCCTAAAACCTGCTAAACAACTTACCCCCATAAATATATACATTCAATGCTCCCACCCTGTTTCATGAAGAGGGGTCCATACTCAGGCCACGTAGCTTATGCTTTTACAGAAAATACCTTGAAGGACTTGAATCTATCCCCAAACTAACTGAACAGCCACAAGTGAGCTGGCCCTGGCCGCCTCCGCTTCGCTCCCTTGTTCCGTCCCTCCAAGCAGGGTATCAGCTTGGCATAGCTTCACCCTTTCCTTTGCCTGGACTTCCATAGGGCATAAACCCAAACCGCTGCAGTCTGGTACCACTCAACAGAACACTTGGGTTCTCGGTGCCTAGGACTAGGGCAGCAGGCGGCCTGTTGCTGGGTTTTCACCATCACAGGTTCCCCCAGAGTGCTTCAGGAGTCAGCAAAATCAGCCCTAAGGAAATTTCTAAAACAAGGGGAAGAAAATGAAACCTTCATACACTGACAGCTAATTTAAGTGGAACTTTGTTCAGGATAGGGGGTGGGCTGATTGAAGAATGTGGTTAGAAATCAAGCAAACCTAAAATGCTGTAAGGAATTACTCCAGTGAATAGTTCCGCATGCCAAAACTGCTCAGATCTTCTCTGGGAAGCCTGGGAGAAAAACACACAAGAAGGAAAAGGCCTGTGCTAAGGATAAATGGCCATGCCCCGGCATGAAGTCTACTTCCATGAAAACTTCTCAAAGGTCTCCATCTTCTCTAGCAACATGCCCAAACAGGAATTCTGCAGGAACCACCCAAGGGGATGAGATTGCAGGACCCTGGGTCACAGAGCACCGCACAGAAGAGAAATGGAGCTGAGGGCAGGTAGCAGACCCCAGAGAAGCTGTACCTTAAGAGAGAAAGCACCTGAAGATAATTAGGGGCTCCAGTGCTAAGAAAATGGGGGGCACACCCATGTGTTTTGGAGCAACCTGCCTCGGACATCTACCCACCATCATGAGATATCTCTAACTTGAAGGAGGACTCCATTTATCCCCGATCTTTTCACAAAGACCCTGCCACAGTATAACACACCTTGTCTGGTTCTTGTCTGCAAGTATTCACTGTGCCCACACCTTTGCTCATGAGCATCTCACAACTGCAGAGCTCCATAACAGCTAGGCACACAGCCTTGCTTTCTTGGCTAACCCCCATGTAGAAATGAACTTTGTAAAAAAATTTTCAGAATCCAGGAAAACCCATCAAGCCAACATCTGGACAGGAAATGGACCACAGACATATGGCCAAGGGCTTCGTTGAGGCTGTAGACACTAGTCATAGAGAATACAAAAGAAAGCAAATCATACGTACATCATTTGAATGTAGCCATATGTGCCAAATTGCCTATTTTGCATATTGATTAAGAAGGAAGTGCCATACAGTCCAGAAATTCATGGCAAACACATTGGCAAAAACCATACACCATAAGGATGACAAGGCTAGAAGGGACGAGGCTAACAAAGACTACCCCAAGGGTGACTTTCTTAGACACCAGTAAATAGATCCCTAAGGGCAAGGAGCTGAAGTATAGCAAGCCTAGAAGCCACACTAACACCCGGATGGATGTCTGAAAGAGTAGGGAGGTGCAGTTCCACACCGTCCAATTGTGGGACACTGTGGTGACAGAGTCGAAACTTGCCGGCCTGTAGAATTCTACCACAGGGGTAGAGCTGAGAGATGGGGAGCTCTCCCTCTGCACCTCCATGATGGTGATAACCAAGCAATTAGAGGATGTGTGGGAAGGACTGACGAGGGACGCCAGCCGCTTAGGGGTAAGCAGCAGCTCCGTGGGATTTTCAGGCAGGCATTTCTTCCCTTTGCTTCCACAAGTCAAGTTTACAAGGATGTTATTGTCATCAGGCAGGCTACTAACTTCATCATCCGGCAGGCATGTCTCGAACCTGCAGAAAGGACAGACGATGACACCTTGGGGGGAGTCCCCAAAGTCTATGATCTTATAGAGGCATTTGGCACAAACCCTGTGACAACACTCCAGAACCTTGGGCTTCCTCTGTTTCAGGTTGTACCGATTGTAACAGATCTTGCACTCCAGCTCATCTGAGACCTGAGTCTCCACAGGCTCTTCCGGCGGCTGGCTGGCCATCTTAAACTGCGGATGCAATCTTTTGTAGATGTGCCTGACTGAGGAGTGACTTGGGTTAAGGAATTCCTCTGAACATCACATTATTCACATTAGGCAAGGAGGTTGGAATAACTGGAAAAGTGGAGAGAGAACACAGACGTCTTTCGAACATTTTCAGCTCCTGCGTAGCACCCTCTGTCTCTGATGCATACTTTAAAAGGCCACCTGAAGCATCTGCAGAGAAAAAAACCCAGAGATTATACTAGAGCAAACAGTTCACCGAAAAGGTGTTCGGAGAACTGCTTCATGGCATTTTCTGAGCTCCAAGGATCAGGATACAAGAGACCTAACAGATTAAGTCCCTTTCTATTTCACCTTTCCAGTCCTGGAACAGAAAGGTGTCATGCTCATGCTTCAGTCCACAAACACCGTAAGAAGGAATTAAATCCTAATGTGTGTGAAGTGTTCTACAACGGTATCTACTGCAGCTAGGGCAGATTATCTCTTTGAAATAAGTACCAAATTTTGGCCTCTTTGCAACATGATGCTTGTTCACAGTACCATTATAGAAAACAGCTAAGTACCTTCTTCTACAGTGTTCACAAGCAGGCCTGAGAATCTTCTTGTTGTTGTTAACTTGTTTTGTTTGTTTGTTTGCTTGCTTGCTTGCGACAGTCTTACTATATAGCCTAGGCTGACCCCAAACTTTCCACATAGCCCAAACTGACATTGAACTCACTAATCTCGTGATTCAGGCTAACAAATCTTGGAATCAGGGCCATGCCCCATCATGCCCAGCTTCCCAGCACAGAGTCTTAAGGAGAAATATTAAGGACACATTTTCAGGAGTGTTCATAAGTGAAGCAGATGGTTTTCACGTCTTTATCCGATTTGCAAATGTCCTTAGTGTTTGACTATTTGATTCCAATTTTTGTTTCAATGCCAATCTTGTGCATACACATCTACACAAAGTAAAATAAAACATAAAACCTCTGACATAAGCCCTATAAACACATCCAGTGCCTAAGAGAGCGAAGCAAACATGAGAAACACACACAATTACACACACCCCACGAACATAGGAAAAGTCGTTTCTAGGTGACTACCACGAAATACTCACATTTGCCATCCCACCTACTGCGTGTCATGTAAATTCTGCCTGTGGTAGGCAGAAGGCACCGTGCAACCTGCAGGCCCAATACTAGCGACAATGGCATCACCCGCACTAGCCTTGTACAAAGGGCAGAGGTTTATTCACATGCACAACGTGTCATCTATAGTGTACACCAGTGAAAAGAGCAGCAGTGTGGGAAATCTCCAGATCAGCCCATTAGCTGTGATATGTGTGATATTTGGGGTAGTAGATCCATCTTGAAATATGCTGTGCTTGGAAAGGATGGGAATAGATTTGAATTTCTGAGCACATCCCTCCGAGCTATAACAGCAGGAGGCTGGCACAGCATTTCTGAGGAGACAGCAACCGTGCTACAATTCAACATTTGCTATGGATCACATAGCCCTTGAGGGGAAGGGGCAGTGAGGAGCTAAATTAAGCTTAGGCAGTTTTAAATCAAGAGTACATAATGTTTTCCTTCTTGTTTGTGGATTTTGCAAATTTCCAAATGACTCCTTATTCTATGTGACTGCATCTTGGGCATCAGTGACAGGAAGTGTGCTGTGGGAACACCCGTCAATGGACTCTGGTTATAAGCCAACACTTACAGAAAGGCTTTTCATCTATATTTTTCAAGACTCTTCTCAAGTTTTTTTTTCCTGTCTCGTGTGGAGTTTGGGGATCAAATGTGTATTTGTTCTATAAATGAACCAAGAGCTTCGAGGCTTCTGAACCAGTGTGAACAATAGTAAAATGTGTTCTTTAAAAGTTACATAAAACTCTGCTGCTCTTCATAGCCTGTTGTTGCTGTTTCCAAAATTGACTCTTTAAATCACATTTCCACCTGTCTAAGGGTTATTATCTAAATCCAATTTCCCATTTCTTCTTGGGTCACATGTATATCTGGCAAATAAAGGTCTACTCCATCTGGGTTCTCAAATTCCTTATATATAAATATATATATATCTTTAATATATATATTAAATATGTATAGATAATATATATATATTAAACTTAAATTTGAAACAAGCTTGTTTTACATGTCAATCCCAGTTCCTGAACCCTCCTGTTCTCCCCTGTTCCCCCCCACACACCCATCCCATCCCCTTTCTGCTCCCCAGGGAGGGTGAAACCTTCCATGGGGAGTCTTCAAAGTCTGTCATATCATTTGGAACAGAGCCTAGGCCCTCCCCCATGTGTCTAGGCTGAGAGAGTATCCCTCTATGTGAAATGGGCTCCCAAAGTCCTTTTGAATACTAGGGATAAATAGTGATCCACTACAAGAGGCCCCACAGACTGCTCAGTCCTCCCACATTTAGGGAAAGAAAATCTTAAGTCCAACAAATCCCTAACACAAAATATCCAGGAAATATGGGACACTGCAAAAAGGCCAAACCTAAGAATAATAGGTATAGAAGAAGGTAGAAATCTGGCACTAGGGAAATGCCCAGAGATCTACAAGGATGACCCCAACTAACAATCTAAGCAATAGTGGAGAGGCTACCTTAAATGCCCTTCCCCGACAATGAGATCAATGACTACCTTATGTGCCATCATAGAGCCTTCATCTAGTAACTGGTGGGAACAGAAGCAGACACGCACAGCTAAACATTGAGCCAAGCTCTTGGAATCCATTTGCAGACAGAAAGGAGTGATGAGCAAAGGGGTCAAGACCAGGCTGGAGAAACCCATAGAAACTGCTGGCTGAACAAGGGGGAGCATAGGACCAATTCAAATTCTTTATGAGAGAGTTGAGCAAATTTCCTCCCTTGTCTTCTCTAGATTGTCACTGTGCCCCCAAATATGTCCCTTTCCTCATTTACACTTGCTTACTCTTTGTTACGTTTCTAATCACACACACAGACTCCCGTGCCAACTTTATTGTGCTTATCAAAGAGCAGCCGTACAATCTATTTACCTTCTTGGCTTTGTTTCCTTCATGTCAGCCTTTCTCTTGATTGTTGCCTCTGATTTGCCTTAGTGTGTTTTGTCATTCTTTTTCCTCATTTCATAATTTAAAAAAACAAAACAAAACTTGCTCTGCCTTCATTTAAACGATGACAGTGTGTCAAGGAGGTGATTTCCCACTGCCTACAGCTTTCACTCTCTAGACGTTTCTGTGGGCTTTTAGATATGTTGACACTTGACCTTCTTACGGTTGTTGCTTGTGGTTGCGGTCCCACTATGTAGCCCTTGGTTGGCCTGGAACTCCCTACGTAGGCCAGGCTAACCTCCAGCTCACAGAGCTACCCACCATTGTCTCCGCAGTGCCGGAATTAAAGATGTGCACCACAATGCCTGGCTCATGTGACTTTTGACTTATCCTTTGATACAAAGGTTATTTCCATCTTTTCATTTATAGGTTTATAAATTATTTGTAAAAACATTGTATCACCTTTTATCTATTTCCATTAATGGACTATGATTAGAGAACTCTAAAGAGCTCTTTTTCTTTAAATTTATTGTTCTTTGTAGCCTAGGTTGTGCTCAACTTGTCTTGCACTTCCAGAAACTAACATAGTTATTAAACATAACTTTTCACCTATAGCTTTTTATCCTCAAGGTAGATCTGTGATCGTGGAGGAGACGAGCGAACGGGGTTTACTAAAGTGCCTGGCAAGATTATATTTGTATCTCAACAGTTTTGTTTTCCAGATTTCATGGCACATTACTTTATGTCGAAGTTTTACTCGCCTTCTCCACAAACTCCCCTTTAGCCTAAAGAATATCAACCCTTAACCCGCTGGTGACTTTACCTCAAGCCCCCCTTGGCTAACCCTGATAGTACTCATTCCACTGACTGCAGTTTCTTAAGATCTCTACCTAGTCTGACATTTTTAATTTTGATCACTTTAAGAGCTTCCTAAAAACGGTACACAGTGTGTATGTGAGTGCGTGTGTATGTGCATGTGTGTGCATGTGTGTGCATGTCTGTGCATTGTGTGCCTGTGTATGTGAATGTGTGTACATTTGTATGTGTTATGTGTGTGTGTGTGTGTGTGTGTGTGTGGCTCGAGTGTGTACCTATGCGTATGAGCCTTGTGAGCGTATGTGTGTATGCCTGTGTGAGTATGTACCTATGTGTGTGAGTGTGTGTGTGTGGTGGTGGGGTGAATGCATATGTATGTGAGTGTGTTTGAGTGTGTGAATGGTGCCTATGTACGTGTGGTATGGGTAAGTGTGCCTGTGTATGTGAATGCATGTATGCATATTAGCATGTGTGTGTGTTGCATGTAAAGCCTGTATATGCTGGACAAATGCTCTACTACTAAGCCACTTCCCAGACCCACTTTTTGAAACATTTTATTTTGACACGGGGTTTCATTGAGTTATTCAAGCTGGCTTTCAAGTCACCCTGTAGCCAGACAAGAATTACACCACAGTCTTCTGCCCCAGCCTCCCAAGTAGCAGTTATTACACACTGGCTCTACCAGGCCCATCTTGGGATTTGCTTTTTAACTACGTTGAACAGTCACAAAACAAAAACAAACAAAATGTTTTACTTTTATTCATTTATTTATGTGTATACATATATATGTGTGCATATGTGCGATAATTGTTAAAAGAGCAGAGTATAAGTTTGGGAGATAAGGGGACATGGAAGAAGTTGAATGGGAAAGGGAGAGATGGCACTGATGCATAAAGTTTCAAAAAATAAATAAACAAGCCTAGATATGGCCCCATGGTGGTTATCACTTTGGACTCTGAATTCAATGATCTGAGTTCAAGTATCACCATGAGGGCTATGGCGAGCATGATCTCCTTCACCATGAGGGCTATATGGTTTTGACGAGCATGGTCTCCCTCACCATGAAGGCTAAGGTTATGGAGAGCACGATCTTCACTCACCATGAGGGCATGGTTATGGTAAACATGATCTCCCTCACCAGGCAGGCTATGGTTGCAGTGAGCAGACCATCTTTGTACTCTCCTCATGAGCATTTTTGTCATAGAATGATAATGAGATCCTTAAATTCTTACATAACAAATTTTAATCGCAGAGGGAAACAGCTTCTTGCCTGTACATTCAGCTGCTGCTGTTTCTCTCCAGGTCCTACTGTTACTCCTCCAGCTCATCTCTGGTGCCAGCAGTGAGACACCTGCAGCTAGCCAACACTTCCTCACAGAAGGTCATCTTCTCTCCGACAGGAAGATGCTAAGAGTCTGCTCTTTGGGCACTCGAGAGCTCCAACATACGCAGAGGTGCCTTGAGTCACCTCTGAGAACATGCTTTTTGAATTCATCTGATCTCCTCCTGTGGCTCTCCCATTACACACATGTTCTAGTCCCTAGATTAACATTCTCTCCTGAATCCCACCCCTTTAAGCTATCAGTTCTCTCAAGAACAATCATCACGTCCTGCAACTCCCATCACACAACGGAATTGTCTGATGGGAAAGTCACGTGTCTCATCTCCCAAGGGTCTTTCTGTGCTGTGTTTAAATCTCCTTCTCTGTGTTCACTGTTCTTGTCTGTCTCCAGCTGCTGCTCTGTGTTGGGAAGCACGGTTCCAGCTGTCCTTGCAGGCCGCCTCCCCTTTGGCTTCAGAGAGGCCATTCTCTCTTGTTATGTGACTGGGGTGCTAGTCTGCTACTGAAGGACCCACCTGTCTGCAGTCCTGAGAAATGGTCCTCCCCCCTCCCCCCGGGGGACCATGGGGGCACTGGTGCAAGCCTTAGGGTGCAGTCAGTAACAGGAAAGAGCCTTCCTTCTCCAAAGCCTTGGAGACAGTGAGGATTCAACCGAGCTGTTGTGACACCTTGATCTTTTGCAGAGTGTACAGAGAGAGAGAGAGAGAGAGAGAGAGAGAGAGAGAGAGAGAGAGAGAGAGAGAGAGAGAGGGAGGGAGGGAGGGAGGGAGAGAGAGAGAGAGGAAGGGTGCCTTTCAGCTCTTCTAGAAGTCCTCCATTATTCAGTCTCATCACAGTATCTAGTGTGTTCCTATTCCCCTATGGTGCCCTCAGGCTCCATCTTAATGCCAGTCTAGCCCAGAAAGGAAGCCATTGTCTGTGTCACACTCTTCACCTTCAACTGTCACAGGGCTTGGGCTGCACCTGAACTTAGAGTTCTTACTCCAAGACAGGCTTGGGTGAGGAAAGGCAGGCATAGGTGAGGGCGGGCTAGACAGCTGCTTTATGTTGCTGGCTCCCAGATTCCTTGCCAACTATAATTTCTGGGAATATTTTTCACAAATATTGATCCACATGGGAAGCTGTGATGAAAGCTGAATTTGTACAGAATGTTGGTGACACCAACCATGCTTCCTATGACATAAATGTGTGCAATAAATTGATTTTATTCCTCATTCATAACTTATCTTTAAAATTCACATTTTCTACATGTCCTGTACTTTCATTTTTCTTCTTTGATGGCAAACTATTTGATGCCCGAGAATAAGAATCTTTTTACTTTTCACTTGGCTATCTTTCTTAAATACTTTTTCAAGTTTTACATTGTAATTCAAGTATAGTATTATATGGCGCTTAGATCGAAAAGCCATTAGATAAGAGTCCTCCGTGCTTTTCTGTTTTAAAAAGATCCTAACATTTTTAGAGCATGGACTCTTTGGGAGCTGGGAGACAGCACACAGCATGAGGATTGGGCAGTGCCTACATAAAGACTCAGGTGCACTAACCGTGCCTGTGATGTCAGTGCCAGAGGAGCAGAGACAGGGGGACTCTGGAACTTGCTGGCAAGCTCATCCAAGCTGAACCCGTGAACTCCAGGTTCAAGCTCCTTGAGACCCTGACTCAAATAGCAAGGAGGAAAGTCACCTCAGGGTTCCATCCTTCCCCCACACAGGAAAACACGAATGCACGCACACACGCACGCATGCACATCCTTTCACTTGCTCTCTCTCATACACACTCTCTCACTTGCTCTCTTTCTTAAACGCACACACACATATACACACTCATACATACGTACACATACACACATGTAGCTTTAGACTGCTCAGAGTCTTTCCTACTTGTAGCTTTTTCCTAGATCCCCATGATGTAAATCTTCTATGCCACATGATGAAAGAATTCACAGTAGACAAGCCATTTCACCTGATTATTATTTACTCTGACCCCTAGCCTGAAAACTCTACACAGCAGTTTTCCCCAGTGCTGCGCCAACACCATCTACAGTATGGTTTTTGTTTTAGGCTATCAACAGGCGGAGGAACCTGTTTCTTCACCCTTTAATCGGCAGGCATGGGCCTTCCTCCAACCATCAGCCTGAAAATGAAGGAATTCAGAAGCCCAACTTCAAGGTGCCCCCACTTCTGCTCCAGCTCTTTTGCAGCCTTGAAGCCATCATGGAAGAGGCCCTGGTCAGATTCCTGAAGGTCAGAAGCCATGGAAGCCCAAACAAAATCCAGTAGCAAGACCAGTGAAGAGAACAAGACCAGCCAGACCATCCAGCACCAATTTGCCCGGGAGCCAACCACCTCATTTGAATGGATGCCCCCAGGAAAGACCTGCATGAACCTCCCCCACTTCCTCAGTAAAGCATGCAGACTCACTGACTCATGAGCAAAGAGTATTCTGGTTTCACTAAACCTTTCTACTTTCAAAGTTGTGTGTTTTCTGACAACAGATAGCCACAATGTGCAAAATTATTTCTAAACTAATTCAAAGTCAGTTTCTATCCAATCAAAGTCCCTTAAGAATGGATACTATTCCTGCCTCTAAACTCTGAAGTGCCCTGAGTTGCAGCCACCGTGATTCTTGTTAGAAATGATGGCTCAAAATATAGTTTCTATGTATTCTTCTAGATCTAAGCCCACATCATTCTTATCACAATAATGCCCATTAATTAAGAACTAAGGAACAACCATTTTAGAGACATCCAGTGAGCTCCATGAGACCAAGGGCAATGTAGTTCCCAAGGTACTGATAAGAATCCCCACGGGAGGCAAGACTTCCCCAGATGGTAGGAGTTCAAACACAAGAGAGAACACATGAGATAGAGATCAATATGATCATACTGCTTACTATTCCAGGGCTTGATTCTGTGTTATCTGTATTATTCACTGTCCAAGTGAATTAACTGTTGGGTGAATTCTATTTCTTCAAAACATCTCAAATACAGATTTCATGTAGCCTAAGTCATCCTCATAAAGACCATCAACCATTTGAATTAGGCATTAGTGGGATAGATTATATGTTTCCCTGTGGGAAACCACTACCAGGTTTCACCCTCAATTCCTGGATACTCTTCCTATCCCAGAGAATAAATATCATCATCGCTGTGGGCAGATGATGAGACAATATATTTCAAATGGATGCAAGTGCTCATTATCTGCGGCTGCTGGAGACAGCACTGAAGGCTTGGTCTTCTCCAATTTCTTTTTGTACCAAATGTAGCATCACTCTTCACACATTTTCATTTCTTGATCATCCGTTTTCAGGACATCCTAAATTCTTCAACTAATAACTCTATCCCTTTGTACACAGAGTGGCAGAGAATTGGTTTTTTAATCTAAGCTATTAATATATCATACAGAGATGACTTTTTCTTGATGCCATCTCTCTCTGTCATAAAACTCCTATGCTCCTAACCTTACTGTGTATGGCACTTGAGTCAAATTAAATTTAAGCCACAGATTTGTGACCTACCACCAAGAAAGTGCAGTCGGATGTTGACTTCTGGGTAGAGCTTGAAAGAGTCTTCTGACTGTGACTTATCAATACCTGCTCATCGGCTTTTGATATCAGTCCTAGTTATCAGAGTTTTCCTTTAAGGAACTTCAGCAGCATATATAACTCTACACAGGTGATAACCTCAGAGTTAAGATGCTTGCTATCGGTTTCCACTTCGAGAACAATTCTTCTCAATAGCAACACTTGGAAAATCCTAAATGCATAGACTCAACAGATGCTAAGCACTAATTCCTGAAGGATCAGCAGCTGCTGCCTCTAAAAGAATTTAACCTGCAACGCCATAACAACCCAATGGTTGCCTAGCAACATATGGAGCAATCCAGAAAGCCACTCTCAAAGATTAAAACTTTAACTTCAATACTCACCCAAGACCAAGACAATTTAATATGATAGAGAAACATCATCTACTCATCAGGAAGTGCCAAGTAATCAAAAATCTGTGCTGCTGGGTTTGAGATACTCTGCAGGGCGAGCTGGCTAGTGAGTCAAATCAGAAAGCTCTGGGTTAAAGTGGAAGATCCAGTCTCAAAATATAAAGAAGAGAGAGAGATCCATAGAAGAGAGAGTGGAAAATACCCTACATCGCATATGCACAGGAGACGGCTTCCTAAATAGAACATCAGTAGTACAGACAATGAGAGCAACAATGAATAAATGGGACCTCCTGGAACTAAGAAGCTTCTGTAAAGCAAAGAACACTGTCAACAAGGAAAAACAGCTTCCTATGGCATGGGAAAATATCTTCACCAACCCCACATCTGATAGAGGGCTGATCTCCAAAATATACAAAGAACTCAAGAAACTAGACATCAAACTACCAAACAATCCAATTAAAAAATGGGGTACAGATCTAAACAGAGAATTCTCAACAGAGCAATCTCAAATAGCAGGAAGACACTTAAGGGAATTTACAATATTCTTAGTCATCAGAAAAATGCAAATCTAAACAACTCTGAGATAGCATCTTACACTGTCAGAATTGGCTAAGATCAAAAACAGCAATGACAGCTTATGCTGGAGAGGATATAGAGCAATGACAGCTCATGCTGGAGAGGGTATAGAGCAATGACAGCTCATGCTGGAGAGGATATAGAGCAATGACAGCTTATGCTGGAGAGGATATAGAGCAATGACAGCTTATGCTGGAGAGGATATAGAGCAATGACAGCTCATGCTGGAGAGGATATAGAGCAATGACAGCTCATGCTGGAGAGGATATAGAGCAATGACAGCTTATGCTGGAGAGGATATAGAGCAATGACAGCTTATGCTGGAGAGGATATAGAGCAATGACAGCTTATGCTGGAGAGGATATAGAGCAATGACAGCTTATGCTGGAGAGGATATAGAGCAATGACAGCTTATGCTGGAGAGGATATAGAGCAATGACAGCTTATGCTGGAGAGGATATAGAGCAATGACAGCTTATGCTGGAGAGGATGTAGAGCAATGACAGCTTATGCTGGAGAGGATGTAGAGCAATGACAGCTCATGCTGGAGAGGATATAGAGTAATGACAGCTCATGCTGGAGAGGATATAGAGCAATGACAGCTCATGCTGGAGAGGATATAAAGCAATGACAGCTCATGCTGGAGAGGATATAGAGCAATGACAGCTCATGCTGGAGAGGATATAGAGCAATGACAGCTCATGCTGGAGAGGATATAGAGCAATGACAGCTCATGCTGGAGAGGATATAGAGCAATGACAGCTCATGCTGGAGAGGATATAGAGCAATGACAGCTCATGCTGGAGAGGATATAGAGCAATGACAGCTCATGCTGGAGAGGATATAGAGCAATGACAGCTCATGCTGGAGAGGATATAGAGCAATGACAGCTTATGCTGGAGAGGATATAGAGCAATGACAGCTCATGCTGGAGAGGATATAGAGCAATGGCAGCTTATGCTGGAGAGGATATAGAGCAAGAGGAACACTCCTCCATTGCTGGTGGGGGTGCAAACTTGTACAGCCTCTGTGAAAGGAAGTATGGTGATTTCTCAGAAATTTAGGAATCAATCTACCTCAAGACCCTGCAATATCACTTTTGGGCATACACCCAAAGGAGGCACACTCACACCACAAGGACATTCGAGAAACTATGTTCAAAGCAATATTATTCATAATACCCAAAACTTGGAAACAACCTAGATGCCCCTCAACCAAAGAATGGATTTTTTAAAAATGTGGTACATTTACACAATGGAGTACTACTCAGAGGTAAGAAATAATAACATCCTAAAATTCACAGGCAAAATGGATAGAACTAGAAAAAACCACCCTAAGTGAAGTGACCCAGACCCTAAAAAACAAATATAGTATGTACTCACTCATAAGTGGATGCCATAAAGCAAAAGATACCCAGTCTACAATCCACAACCCAAGAGAAGCTAGAACCCTCTTCCAGAAACAGATGGAAGCAGGTGCATAAATCCACAACTAACTACTGTGCCAAGCTCATGGAATACAACCGAAGTGAGGAAGAAGTCATAATATGAACAGAGGTGCCAAGACCATAATGGGGAAACCCACAGAATCAGCTGAGCTGACCTAGTGAGAGATCACTGACTGCAGTCAGACAAATGAGGAACCTGCATAAGATCAAACTAGACTCCCTAAATATACGTGGGCAATGGTGTGGTTGGGGCAATATATGAGGCCACTGGCAGTGGGTCCAAGATCTAACTCTAATGCACAAACTGGCTTAGTGGAGCCCATTCTATATGGAGAGATACCTCACTCAGCCTAGACACAAGAGTGGGGGCTGGGGGATGCCTTGGTCCTGCCTCAACAAGATGATGGGGCAGACTTAGTAGGCTTCCTAGGGGAGGCCTTATCCTCTCTGAGGTGCAGATGGGAGGTTGGAGGGAGTAGGGTAGTGGGAGGAGAGGAAGGAGGGGAAATTGGTATTGGAATGTAAAAAATAAATTAATAAAATCTAAAAAAAACAAGAGAGAGATCAAAGAGGATAGCCAACGTCAACCCTTGGTGCATGCGTGTGCACACACACAGATGCAGGCACACATGCATCCACTTATGCATGCACACACAGATGCAGGCACACATGCATCCACTTATGCATGCACACACAGATGCAGGCACACATGCATCCACTTATGCAAAAGATATACACAAATACTAGAAACTTAGAATCTACTCGTTGACATTTTAAAAGCACTTCAACATTGTAAATGATGGTAGAAAGAATATGTACTGAACTCAGTGTTAGAAGGGGGCAGGTTTTCTGTCTATGAACAGAAGAGTCCACTTGTAAGTAAAGCATGGCGTACCATTCTGCAACACTGTTCCACAACTTGTTGAATTGGGACACGGTGGTTTGAAGGAGAATGGCCTCCATGAGCTCATATGTTTGAATCCTTGTTTCCCAGTTGGTGGAACTGCTTGGGAAGGATTAGGGGCTGTGGCCTTGTCGGAGAAGGTGTGTCACTGGGGCAGGCTTTGAGGTTTCCAAAGCCCAAGCCAAGCCCAGTTAGTTCTCTCTCTTTTTGCCTCCTACTTTCAGGTAAATATTAAATCTCTCAGCTACTTCTTCAGTTCCACACCTACTTGCCTGCCACCACACTCTCCACCATAACATCATGGATGTAAAGAGTCAGGCATTATGCTGGCCTGCTCTGGTCACCTGGCAGAATGCACTCAGGCAGTACCCTGATCAGCCCAGATGCAAAGGACCCCTTCAAAAGAAAGACCTCCCTCAACTTATGCTCTCTTTCTGCTCTCTCTTTTCACTCTCTCTTTCATGCTGTTCCCCTGGGGCAGACAGGACTTTTCCTGTCTCCTTCTTCTCTACCTGTGTCTCTGTGTCTCTTTACTTCTTTTCTCTTTCCTTCTCCCCCTTCCCTTTCTAATAAAACTTCTCACTTAAGCTCTCTCTGCCTGGCATGTTTGTCCCTCCACCTTGGTCACCCTGGCCTGCCATAGTATCTGCTAAGTTTCCCCTTGAGCTTTATTATAACAATGGTCTCTAATGCTCTGGAATCATGAGACCCAAATTAAATGGTTTGGTTTTTATAAGTCACCATGGTGTTTCATCACAACAATAAAAAAAAGTAACTAAGACGAGACAGATGTCACAATTGTTTTGTGTATAGTACCTATATCAGAGACAAATGGGTAACAAACAAGTCATCTTAAGAGTTTGGCTTGCTTACTTGGTACATTATTCTTTATTTGAAAAAGCAAGCAAAATATCATTTTAGAAGGTTGCCCTGGAGCATAACCCAAAGAAGTTCCCTTATATGCAAGAAGCTCAGGATTGAATCTCCAGAACTACACATAGACACAGACACAGACACACAGACACACACACACACACACACACACACACAAACACACACACAGACACACACACAGACACACACACAGACACACACACAAACACACACACAGACACATAAATACACACACACACAAACACACACACAGACACATAAATACACACACACACAGACACGCACAGAGAGACACACAGACACACAGAGAGACACACATGTAGACACACAGACACATAAATACACACACACACACACACAGACACGCACAGAGAGACTCACAGACACATATACAGAGACACACACAGACACACAGAGAGACACACATGTAGACACACAGACACATGGCATGCGCACACACACACACATTAGTAGAAACACAGCCTGAAAAAAATTACACTATTAAAATTGACTGATTCCTGTCTAGTTATTAACATTTTTTAATAAGTGCTTCCTCTACTATTCTCCCTGGACAAGATTTGAAAACTCTCCAACCTTATCAAGAGAAAGAATGAGTGAAAGAGAGGGAGGGAGGCAGGAAGGGAGGGAGGGAGGGAGGAAAGGAGGGAAGGAGGGAAGGAGGGAGGGAGGGAGAAACGCCTAAGGAAATTAGCAGCTATTGTGTAACACTGAGTGCCTCCCCCAGAGGCCCACCTGCTCCTCACTCCATCTTCATGGCAGCACTGTTAGAAGGGGCTTTCAGGAGAAAGAACCCAGAAAGAGGCTCTTAGGTCACTGGGGGCGTTTCCTTTCCCTCCTTGCTTCCCAGCTTATGATTTGAGTGGATTAACACCACCATAAATTCCCACTACAATGTTTGCCTCACCGATGCCCAGATGCTAAGACCAGCAATCTATGGCTAGAACTTTAAGCACTGAGAACTACTGTGAGTCTCCTCTCTTTATGCCAATGACCGGAGGAGTTTCATTACAGTGGTGGGAAGCTGAGGCAAAGCAATGGTCCTCGGCAGCAGTCCTACAACATTAAACACAGATGGGTTAGCTGTTGTTATGGCTCATCACTGAATGAAAGCAATGCACCACACAGCTTAGCTCCTCCTCCAAGCCAGAAGCGCCCTTCCTTTGGAACACAGAGGTCACTGGCTTATTAGTCAAACAAAGCACACAACTCAATTCCTGAAGCTATGGCTAAAAAACCACAGATTGTCCCTCAAAGTGCTTCAGTGAGTGACAGGAATATCATCCCCAGCTGTTACTGACAATAATATTTTTTTTTAAAAAAAAAAAAAAAAAGAGCAATGTGGACATGAAAAGGCTCAAAGGCCCCGACCCACCCCTAGAAGAAGGGCTAATAGACAATTAATGGCTGCTAAGAGAGGAAGAATCAGGCTTCTCCAGGGACAAGCCCCCTGGTGGGCTGTCTAATCCTCAATTGTCATGTCCACACACACACACACACACACACACACACACACACACTCGTGTTTGTATATATGCACGTATATACATATATACATAAGCAACACTAAATAGAGTCAGTAGATTGTATTTACATATCTGTATGGGTATATACATACATCTATGCAATAATAATAATTAAAGGGGTCACAAAATAGAGAAGGAGTGGAGGAATACAGGAGGAGTTGGAGAGGGCAAAGTGTGAGGTGGAAATTGTGTAAATACAGAACTCCATGTATTGTTTTTCTCAGTTCCCATAATTCTAGAGAACATTTGCTCTCTTTACAGTACTAACAAAGATGGCTCCACTCCCCCATGAAATGGAGCAGATTTATACTATTGAGTCCAACTATACTCTGACTCAGCAAAATGTGACAATCTAATTAATGCAGTGCTTCAATTAACAGTGAGCAAAAACATTCTGAAAAGAGGGAAAAAAAGTTCTAAATTCCAGCACATTTAATATATGTCTACACTAAGATGACAGGAAGAAAATAAAATACACAACATTAAATTGTATTGAATTCATTTTCCCCGGACAGATTTCTCAGTTGGCCTTTTAGAGTCGATCCCAGTGAATATGTCACTTTGCAGGAGAGCCACACAATGTGGCCGTATCGACTGACACACATTCAATCAACTGTGAAAATGAGGGTAAAGCAAACACTGTGTTTTTTTTTAATGGGACAAAAATGATACTTGTATTTTAAAAAAAAAAAAGGCTGAAGAAAAGATGCTTTATTAAGATTAAGCAATTTTGCTGTGCGACTGACATATTGGATGATCTCTTCCCAAAAGGCAAGACCAGAGGGGGGGAAACAAACCAAAAACAAAAACCTGCTTTTCTCTAATCAGCCCTGGAAATAAACAACGGTTTGAGCTAAGCTTTTAAGTTAAAAGAATAATCCTTCCTGTTTTTATAGTTGATTGTAAACAGTTCTGCTGTTGGCATCCTCTGACAGCCAGGATTAGTCAGGAAAAATATCCACTAAAACAAGTGAAAATTACACAACTTTGTGGTGAGCCGGGGCAGCTGGATCGATGGCTCAGGCTTAAAGCCTCGGCTCACAACCAAACGATGAACTCCACTGCAGGTGGAGAGAGAATGCTCATGAAGCGTGACCAGTAGTAACCTAACAACAGGGGCTTTCTGCAAACTGTGTCTTTACCCAGTTTTGCCATCATGTGAACATACTAGAGTGTGCTTTCACTCAGCTAGATGGTCCGGTCAGCCACTTGTGTGGCCTCTTCAAACCATCAAGGGACACTGTCCACATGAGAGAGTAAAATTTTATACCTGGCCAGAAACATACTTTAAAATGATTAAGAGTTTAATATAAAAAATTTATGAACCAGTAATGAAGTCGTTTATTATTAACAAGGATGACTTGCTATTGCTTTACAGGGAAGTACTTGTTTTGTTATTTTGAGAGAGAGTCTTACCACATAGTCCAGGCTGGCCTCAAGCTCTCAATTCTCCTGCCACCAACTCCTGCATGTCACCACCCCAGGCTGTGCTGTACCGTCACATATCTGGCAGCATAGGGAGTTTGAGAACACCAGCATGACCACAGACACGAGTGACTCATTGTTAGGACATCAGGATGAATTTCTAGTTCCATTAGCATCTTAAGCGATTTGGTTGCTGTTGACCAAGACATTATGTTGCTTATTTTATGAGGTGACAGGGAGGTGTGCACACACCATACAGCAGGTGTGGAAGTCAGAGGACAACTTGCAGGAGTCAGTTCTTTTATTCTACCATGTGGGTTCCAGGATCAAACTCAGTCCATCAGGATTGACAGCAAATACCTTTACCCACTGAGCCAAACTGCTGTCCTCGAGATGCCATTTTTTCACAGTGTATGACTAGAGTCTAATGAAAAAGATGGCCAGCAATTATTAGGACAAATTAGAGACAGCACAGATGATTTTTTTTTAATGGAGGGGAGACATCACTTTTGAAACCTTTAAACCCATATTCAAAATTCTTGTTATTGATCAACTAGCAACCAGGATTACAAGAGTGATATGAATATTCTTAGATAGAAGCTTGAAACACGTTCTCTTCTTGTGGCTTTTATTCTCACTGTGTAAAAATCATACACATTTTGTTCTTGGCAATAAACAGAAATGAAAACATCAGACTGGAATTCAGAAGCCCTCAGCACTGGGGGATAAGTGAAATCGGGAATGTGGGGCTGCTGGGAGTTAGGGAAGCTTGAAGAGAGCTGAGATGAGCTGAGGGTGCAGCGTGGGGAGCTGGCAGGATGTGCTAGGCAAAGAGAAAAGTAAAAGCAGGCTACATGGGGAAAGAAAGTCCTGTCTCAACCCCAGGAAAGACAGGGAGCCCTGAAGGCTTGAGAATGGCAGGTAGCCACTAACATTGGTGGCCACAGGGAGACACAGACATCTGAGAAGGCAGTTTGCAGAGGGTTTAGAACTTTGGCAAAAAAAAAGCCGGGTAGACACAATAACCAAGAAGAAACCGGGAGGGAACTAGAACACCCTGCTGAGTTAAGTGAACTGTGGATGATAAATCAGGAGACAGCATTTTCATAAAAATGATCGAGTTAGACTTGAGCTCTTGGAAAGAGCAATCTTCCCCACTAGGCACCTACGTAAAACCAAAGGTCATTAAGGCAAATGGCAGATAGCAAGCCAACTAAACAACACAGCATCATGAAATTTTAAGTGCCAATGTTGTGTAATAGTGACACACACATTTTAACAACATTTTAAAACTGGATAAAACTGCAAGAAAAATCAATTTCCTTTATTTGCAAAACACATTTTTATTACCTAATGAAACGAAAACTGTAGCGCCATTGATTTTGAGGCCACAGACAGAGGCTGCTGATTTATTGTATAAAAACAGTGTAACTGCAGTGTGGAAATCATCCTGCCAGGGAGTATGCATTGCCTTGGAAGACTGAAGCATCAGCTATGTGCTAACGCTATAGTGTCAGGATGAAACTTAAAGCCAGCCCATCCCCCTGGAAGGTCCCCTCCCAGAATGCAGCTCATTCTGAGAACAGAGAAGCAAGGTGAAAGACTCAAGAATCCATTTTCCTCTCCTTTATGGTTTGCTTTCCAGTGTCCTTAAGGTAACCTGGTTACTAATGATTCTTCCTTGCAGAGTGCCAACTTCAATCAATAAACAAACGAAGAGCGATATGAGGGCTCCACTGGCAACGTGCCTGACCCAGGAGAATGAGGGTCTGAGTTAAATCACTAGAACCCACAGGAAAAAACAGGCATGGCAGCACATGCCTGCCAGCCCAGCTCCGGAATGATGGACACAGGAGTATTCTGGGGGCTCACTGGTCAGCCAGTCTAGCCCAATCAGTGAGCTACAGGTTCGGTGAAGAGACCCTGCCTCTAAATAGAAGATAGGGAATGGTAGGAGACAAATGATAATTACAAAGCTCTGACTTCTGCACAGGCATGGGTACCGCACGCACACACGCACGCACAGTCACGTACACACATACATCCTGGCCTCCAAACAGCGGTATGTGTGCATGTATCCCCCCAAACACAAATAAGCAGAACTATAATATCATGCAAATTTTCCTAAAATGCTTGATTAGGCAAGTTGGTACAAAAGCCTGGGGCCTGCTTCCCAACTCCTATTTGTAAACCCATCCAACCCTCCCCTCCACCGGGTGCCTGAGGCTGTTTCACCTTCCAGCGGCAGACACTATATGACCCTCAAAACCAAAACTTTGACTTTTAATTTTCTAGAAGTTTCCCAGTAACTGCTCTTGGTAACTATTATCTGGTTGCTAAGACCCTAGGCACAAAGCAGATGGAGAAGTGGGCCATATACAAATCTGGCTGATGACACTTGTGCTAAATGGTGGGTCCCCCAGGACCAAGAGAAAAAAAAGTGTCACCTGCCTCCTGGCACAGGTGACTAATGCCAACTCTGAAGTCTCCTAGCCAAGACACTGAAAAGCTATCAGACCCCCATTCATAATTCCTAGGTGAAGGGCAAGAGAGCAAATTAAATTATGCATGGGAGAACAGAGGTTAAAATTCAGACTGCAGTGAACTCCACAGGACAAAGGACCCGATTTCTCAATTCAAACAGAGTGTAACAGGGAAACAGGAAATGGAGAACAGACGGATAGACTGAAACCTCTGAGAGAGAATCCACTAAATACGTAGCTCTTGCTTGGATTCTGACTCTAACCCACCAGGTGAGGAAAAAGTTTACAAGACAATAAAGGAAATGTGAATAATGGCCATACATTTAGTTAGGTGAGGAATGCTGTTGTTTTCTGGGGTGGGGATAGTGTAAGTTTTCTTAAACTCTTTCTTTTAAGAGTGTGCCTTCTCTTTCTTTTAAGGGAACATACTACAGAATTACAGATGAAATAATATGACATCTGGTCTTTGTTTCCAAAAATCCAACGGGGAGGGAGGCAGATAAATGAAGCAAGATTGGCCATATGTTGATCATTGTTGAGACTCTGTGATTAGGATAAAGGGATTCATTATACTATTTTCTCCAGTTTTGAATATGTTTAAAATTATTCATCATAAAAAGATAAAAATAAAAGCCATCAGCAAGGCTTTCTGCCTACTCGCCAACACTTGTGTTCATGGACGCTGTCTTTATTCCTGTTCCTTCCTCTGCCCATTCACTGTGTATATTCATATTGGGTCATGAGCAAAATGTTCATACAGTACTTTCTACAATGTGAGCCCTAAGTTAGGTGATAGCAATGGCTTTAACCTTCATGAAATGAGAACAGGAGAGGAGAAAGGGTATGAGAGAAGGGGGGAGGGGGAGGGGTGTGACTCATTATTAGAGCTCCTGAAGGCAATGTTTGCAGAACCTGGAAGCCAGAGGACCAGAAGGGGCTGAGGGATGGACACCTCCTCGGTTCCTTCATCACATCCCTTAACAGCTGGTGACAGTGCAGTTAATCTCTCCTGGTTTTCTACGTTCTCTCCTAAGGAGAAATCTCCCTTTCTCTGAGAGGTCCTGATTGACCCATTTTAAAACTGGAGGCTTCCTGTTGCTTGTGTCCGACAGTGAAATACAGACTCTGCCTTGTTTGGTTCCGCACTGGACCCATGGCTGCTGTGACGCTCCAGCCTCACACAGACACACACGTGTTTGAGTGCCTACAGCTATGTGCCCGTGAGCTTCCTTTGCTGTCCACAGACCTGGGAGCTTGCTCTGTACCGCTGTGTGGAAGAGGAACCACACATTATCTCCATACTGCCTGACCCACCAGTGTTACCTGGATGAAAGTGACACCAAACCAGCAGAAAAGGCCATCAAAATGACACCCAGGCATGGCCATAAAGAGGAAAAGGATAACAAGGGGAAGAAAGAGGCCTCAGCTTGCTATCTACCACCAGAAACAGCATCAACCAATAGGTTTTACATCAGTAACTGCAGGGCGAGGCTTCAGTCTTCGGGGTCCCTAGCATAGGAGGGGCTGCTTTTCAGCGAAAATCTTGTTTGGGGTCTTGAAAAGGCTCCTTTGTTTGGGGCTGAGGAGGTGGCTCAGTCAAGTGCTTGCTGTGCAAAGATGAGGACTTGAGCTCATCCTCAGAACCCACGTGAGAAATCGGACATAAAACCTGTAATCCCAGGACAGAGAAGTAGAGACAGAAGGGACTCAATGGCCGGCCACCTGGCCTAGACTAGTGGGTGAGCTCTGGGTTTAGTGAGAGACCCTGTCTCAAAAAAACAAGGTGCAGAGTGACTGAGGAAGACACATGACACTGACCTCTGACCTCCACATGCGTGCATCTGCACACATACATGCATACACACATGAACACACACAGGGTTCATATGCTTTTTGTTTTGTTTTCTATGTTGGTTCTTTCCTGGTGATTGTCATGCTGTTGTCTAACGTAGTATGAGGGGTATGCAGTGTTCCTGTGAACTCTGGCAGAGGGCTTGATGGGGGAGGCTCCGGACAATTGGGAGCACCTGTGAGTTACCTCCAGCCACCAAGGGTGATTCCAATCATGACAGGATTCTTGGAAAGGACACCCAGTCAATACTGTGGCAGTTCAGCCCAGATAAATAAGCTACGCAGTACTCTGAGGGAGATGGCCCAAACTGGGCCACAGTAATTCTGTCTAAACCGAGCTCAGCTCTCTCTAATGAATAGGCTTTGGGTTCTTGAGTAAATAAATCACTTGGGTAAATCAGTTCACCTTTCTGGGTCACAGCTTTTCATCTGAGGAATTGGGACTTTGTACTTGATAGCTACAGGCTTCCACACTCCCGATGGCGGGGTTCTGTGAGCCCAGTGGTGGCTCAAGTGACAGTGAGAGCATGGCCAGCCTAAGGAAGACCAGCATTGGTACCTCCTCCACGGTCATACTGCTCAGTGCTTGTTAAGCCCCCGACAATTTTCTTCTTAGACTCCGGCACAGTAAACAGCTTATCAGTGTTAACTATCATCAATAGAAATTACGTCTAAGGAAAACAAATCACTATGTGACAGCATTGAAATTCATGCTGAAGACTAAAAAAATGGTGATTTGAAATCCAGAAGATCTGAGTTTGGATTCCACTCCCACCAAGCACTCTCTATATGACTCTGAACATGTTACATAAAACATTTGAACCCCTGCCCCTTGCTGGGAACATGTAGGCAGTACTAACCCCACAGGTTTATGGGAAGAAAAAAACAAGACAATAGATGCATCATGACTGGTTCTAGACATTTAATTCTTTGCAGTATACCTCACGACCACTCCATTTCTGTACTTAGCCTGGATTTTCATCACAAAATAACCCATCGCTGCCCTGTGTTATTAGCAAACGTTCTGTTCCTTGACTAAACTCTAAGGAGGCCCCCAAGAGCCCATCTTCTTACTCAGTCTCAATGAACTGCAACTTTAACATAAGCCGTTTCACCACATACACTTAGACTTACGCAAACACCAGCATCATTTTTATCATTTCAAGGCTATGTCCTCATCCCCTTAAAATGCCTGCCTGAGAGAGCCAACGCTGTCAAAACAACTCACTGTGGTACAGCTCACACCTACTGCTAGGTTCCTAACCTTGCCTTTCTGTAACACTGGGTTTTGTTTTTTAACATGTAATTATAAAATCTTCTCTTACCCCTTTTTTAGACTGGAGACAGAGCTCCGTAGTGGAGTGCTTGCCTATTGTTTGTGAAGAATTGAGTTCTGGTGCACTCTCGCTGAACTATAGGTTTTCTACCACCCAGAAACACCTTTTAACCCACCTCTGTGCAGCTCGCACACCCACAGCGGTCTCTCCAGTGTCCCAGCTCCCTTCCTCAGAGAGCAAGAGCCCAGCTTCAGTGGCAGCTTACTCTAATTTGCAAAATTACCTTTGCCCCCAAATAGGAGAAGTTTGTTTCTCCTTCAAATAAGCAACAATTAGCCCAATCACCTGAACAAAAGCACCTCCCTACCTGAGCACCCTTCAGGGCCTCTCCTTTGCTCACCCCAGCAATAAAAAGGCTCCAGCCTGCTGGATGGTGATGGCATGTGTCTTTAATTCCAGCACTTGGAAGGCAGAGGCAGGAGGATCTCAGTGAGTTCGAGGCCAGCCTGGCCCACAGGGCAGCCGGGACTGTTACACAAAGAAACCCTGTCTTGCAAAACAACAACAACAAAAAAGGCTCCAGCCTTCGCTTAGGTGGAGAAACAGGGCCAATCTGATCTGTGGTAATTCCTCCTCAGAGTCCTAAAAGGCAACGTAAAACAGGCCAGAGAACCAGAAAATGTAGCATGTATGAGGTTAGAACACTAAGTGAAGCTCCTAGAAGATCTACAGAGATGGAGAGAAATGATGGAGTTCAGCAAGGAGAAAGGCCCTAAAATATTTTGGAGTTTCAGTTGGAATCTCAGAAGGGCTAGCCCATGAATAAAGCAAAGCCAAAATAAAGTATTCCTTCCGAAATGAAATATAGAATGAAATCTTTTTAATCCATGTTTCAAAATGACCACTATCTAATCATTTGGGGGAAAATCCAACATCCTCTGAAGATGTGTGACATCCACAGCCCTGTACAGTTCTCAGGTGTACTCTCCAAAACCCACAAGTAGCCAGCCTGGCCTGCATAGTGAGTTCCAAGATGCTCAAAGCCACATAATAGAGAAACTCTATCTCCAAACAAACTAATGCCCCAAATTGTCCAGTATGGAGATTCACACGTGTAATCCCAGGAGCTGGAAAGCTAAAGCAAGAGAGTCACAGGGCTGATGTCAGCTGGGATCACACAGGGTCCCACATAAAACACCGTCTCCAAAGGAAGAAAGAAGAGGGGGAAGAGAGAGAGGGACGGAGGGAGGGACGGACAGAGGGAGGGAGGGAGGGAGGGAGGGAGGGAGGGAGGGAACAAACCCAAATGACCAAATGACCAAACTGAGTGGGAAGCTGACAACTAAGAGAACGTGACCCAGAGGCTAACCACAGACATGGACCCTGAAAGAATTTTGTCACATTCAAGAGAAGAGGTGGCAAGTGAAGAATATCAGCAGAGAAATAGAGTCTGCTTTTAAAAGAAAAGAGAAAGAATTGACTGAAAATTGTAGCACTCAAAACATAATAACTGAGACAGATTGGCCTTGGCACAACAGAGTAAGGCAGTTGTAAACCCTCTGACCACACAAAGCTATTATAAAGCTAGACAGGCCTGTCAAGGACAGTTGGCTGAAGATGTGGCTCGCTGGAGGCAATGTTTGTTGGTACAGTGGGTGGGAGGCCCTGGGTTCACTCCTCAGTAACACAAACGAAAGGGTGAATCATTTCAGCACCCTGGGAAGTTTACCTAGAACACACTGAGTAAGCAGCACTTACCAGCAAACTTACTGAGCTTTACGTAAGATTAACACAAGTCATCAGCAACTCTGCCTGGGGCCCCATCCATGAAGCCATGCTCCTCCCTTCCTTCAACGTGGCATTCAACCACAGTGTAACATCATCAGAACCGGCATCTCCATGTCACCCACAAAGACGTTCTTTTGATATGAAGGGTCAGAGAGATGATGTTAGCCAAAGCCTTCTGGAAAGAGACAACATCTCCTCTACCCCAATATTGCAATCCTATTTGAGCAAGTCACAGACTAACTGGACATTAAACAGGATATTCTAGATGTTGAGACTGTCACGGGATGCTTGCAACCTCCTTAGAAAGCCACAGTTCACCAGACAGTGGGTATATGTGAAGTACAGACCAGAGTGGGTCTAAGCCACTCATACATGCAAGGCAAATGCAGCCTGAGTGTATGCAAAGAGAATGCATATGTGTGCTTAGTGGAAGAAACTTCCCAGCTCACATTCTGACACATTCATAGAGAGATGGAGAATCAATGACTTGAGATATTTGAATATATCCTCTCAACAGTCAGGGAAGATCCATAGGCAGCCTGGCTTCAGTATTTTTTTTAATGAGAAAAATAACTAAGCAGAGACATCAACAGCTGCTCATTTTAAGAAAATAGATTTCAAAATGTAGGACAGAGCTGGGGGCATGGCTCAATGAATAAAGGTGCTTGCTGCCAAGCCTGAAGACCCACATTCAATCCCTGGGACCCACACAGTAGAAGAAGAGAATCAACTTCTGCAAGTTGTCTTTCAACTTCCTGATGCTTATTAAGGCTTGTGTGTACCCATTCCCACTCCAGCAAACCATCAATAACTTTAAATGTGATTTTTAAAATTTCCTCCTGGGAACTAAATCATAACATATAATATATATGTTCCGTTTACGGTGAGTACTTCACTGTCTCTTATTCTCTGTGCCTTGACCAACTATGGGTCTCTGTGTCTCCATCGCCACTTACTGCAAAAAACAGGCTTCTCTGATGATGGCTAAGAAATGCACTAATACATGGGTATAATAATAAGTCATGAGGAATTGGTTTAATACCATGTCCATTCATCAGAATACTAGCAGTACCAGTCTCCCATAGGGCTTAGGACTTATCCAGCTACAGGCTCCCAGCCCCCATAATCTAATGGAATGGGCCTTAAACCAATCATAAAGTAATTGGTTACTCCCACGATATTCATGCCACTATTGCATCAATAGCTGTGTCTTGCCAGGCCAGTACTTATCGTAGTTCTTGGGGCTAATAATTGGGTAATACTGGGGACGACTTTTCTTCTCAGGTAGCATGCACAGCACCTACTGGCATTATGGAAAATGGCCAGTAAGGATGAAGCATCCAGTTCCGTTCCAGCTTACCTTCCCATATTCTGTGTCTCAAGCAAGTGATACTTCAACAACAGTCTTGTTAACATATTCTGAGAGATTACCAAGACCATTAGAGATAATCTGTGATGCTTGGGGATCTAATGGGACCTCACTGGGCAACAACTCCAAAAGAGGTAGCCCATTCCTGGCAATAGATGTATTAGTTAGCCTGAGGTGTCTAGTAAGGGCACTGTTGCCCTGATATATATATATATATATCACATATATATATATGAAGAAGCACATATACGTATATACAATATATATGTGTGTGTGTATTTCTGCAATAGGTTTCCATATGATTTTATTCCATGTTGTTTTTTAACTTCCTTTTCTTAAATCTCTTTCCTTATGGCCCCTTACTAATTTCCTGACTTCTGTGGGTATTTCAAACACATATCTAAAGAATCAAAGCTTACACCTATAAACAAAAGAAAATGTGCAACATTTATCTTTTGAGATCTGGGTGATCTCACTCAGAATGATTGTTTCCAATGCCATAATTCACCTGTGAATCTCACCAGTCTGTTTCTCTTACCAGCTGAATTGAATATCACTAAAAATTGCCAGCCTTCTTACTCACCAATAATAAGAAAAGATAAAAGATAAAAGAAACAGAGAAGTGGACCCATTCTCAGTGAAAAAAAAAAAGTAGTCAATAACAACTTCGAGTTTCAGCTGAGTGTGGTGGCACAATCTGTTCTGGAATATTAATTTAACTATGTAAGGATTGTTGTATTTGTTTATGCAGTGACATATTGCATTAACTGTGTAAAGGTGTGCTACAGTTATTTATGCTGCATTTGTTTAATGAAGAATCTGTGTTTAATTATGAGTTACACTCGTTTCACCTTGCCTGCTGATGGCACCTGGTTGGTCTAATAAAGAGCTGAATGGTCAATAGCTAATCAGAGAAAAGATAGGCAGGGCCAGTGGGCAGGGAGGATAAACAGGAGGAGAAGTCTAGGCTCAAGTAGAATGAGAAGAAGAGAGAATGAAGGAGACATCCGGGGCCAAAAGTCAGGCAACTATCAGGCAGACAGACATAGAGACAACAGGAAAGAAAGATACACAAAAAGAAAGAAGATAAAAAGCCCTGAGCCAAAACAGAGGTGGAGAGAAACAGGCTAATCATAAGAGCTTTCAAGAAATGAGCCTAAGATAGGCTGAGCATTCAAAACTAGTAAGTCTTTGTATCATGATTTGGGAGCTGGTTGATGGACCAGCAAAAAGCAAAGACCTGGTACACATGCCTTTAATTCCAATACTTGAGAGGCAGAGAGTTTGAGGCCACCCTGGTCTACAGAGCAAGTTCCAAGACAGTGAGGGCTACACAGAGAAATGTGGTTTTAAAAAAGCAAACAACAAAACTATGAATTTCTCCAAATGCTGGATTTAGTGAAATGTCATACAGAAATTAACATAGATTTATAGAATGTTTTTTAAAAGTTTAAACAAATGCTTGACAACAATGGCTCATCTAATAGAAAAATCTTGATAAAGATCAACTATTTTAAAAGAACTAAAGCAAAATCCAGGATTTGAAAAAAATAACAATAACTGAAATTAAAAAACTCAACAGAGATACTCAACAGGACATTTCGGACAGCAAAATAATTAATGGTATTAATATAAAGAAATACCATCCAATGATGGACATAGAGGTACACACCTTTAATCCAAGCACTAGGGAGAAGAAGCAGGAAGATCTTTGTGAGGTTGAGGGCAGCCTGGACTACACAGAGAGTTCTAAGACATCCCAGAATGCATAAAGAATGCCCATCTCAAAAAAATTATGTATGTATGTATGTATGTATGTATAATATATTTGGATATATATCTGAAGGGAGAGAAAAGATTAGGAAAAGACTTTTTAAAACATATTATCCTATAAATCTTCAAAACATCTGTAAAAATTAATTTATGGGTCATAAAGTTATAAGGACTCAAATTAAGATAAACACAGAGATTCACACAAAGGCACATAAAACCTAAACTACTAAAAAACAAAGAAAAAACTTGAGCAAGAGAAAGTTATTACAGAGGGACAATGACTACTGATTGGTTTGAAGCACATTACTAAGAATTAAAACACATATTGTAACCCAAACAGCAAACACTAAGAAAATAACAAAGAAACAAAATAGACTACTAAGATGGTTTCTAAAATCTTTAGAAAACAGAAAAGTAGGAAGGAAGGAAAAAAACAGCACAAAATAGACAGGAAATATATAGAACAGAAATGCCAGAGATGGCAGGCATAAAATTCTATCAATGATTACATTACATGTGAATGAACTAGGCATTCCACTCAAAAGATAGAAATTGTCCAATTGGAAGAAGGAGCAACACTGAACTAAACCCAATCTACCAAAGGCGCATCGTAATTCTCACAGAAAAATGGCATAGCAGGCAAACAGTGAGCATGGGGAGCCGAAATGTCTACACTGCTGTCAGGATAAAACATGCTGTAAAGAAATATTACTTTAGGAAAAAAGAACTTCTTGTATCAATAAGCCCATAAATGCATAAGGAAGACACAATAATCACAAACACATATGCAACTAATAACAGAACCCTAAAACTTAAAAAGCAATATCTGACAAATGTGCTAAAAAGAAATACACAACAACAATGGCAGAGATTTCAATATCCCACTCTCAATGCTTGAGCCAAAAAAAAAAAAAAAAAAAAAGAATCAAGAGATACTGTCAACCAAGTTGACCTCACATTAGAAAAGCCCTACATAATGATTGTAGGTACATGAAACATTGTTAGCGATAAAACACATGCTGAACCACGAAAAAAATCTCAAGGAGCTTAAGTTTAAGCCAATACAAAATAGGTAGGCTTGATGGTGCAAGCCTTTAATCACAGCACTTGGAAGGCAAAGGCAGGTAGATTTCTGTGAGTTCTAATTCTGTGGTCTACATGAGATATCCTGTCTCAAAAATAAAAAAAAAAAATTATACAAAGCATATTCCTTATCATAATAGAATCACATTAGAGACCCATACCAAAAGAAATCTGGACACATACCAAATGTTTGGACATTAAGGAACACATTTTTTAAGCCCTAAGAATCAAAGGATTAATAAAAATGGGATTTTAAATACATTTTAACTGGATGAAAATATCATAAATTTCAGATATAAGGAATCGATGCCCAAATACCATTTTATTACTACATGCCTAATTAGAGAAGGGCAGCCTGAGTCAGCAACCCCAGCATCAGCATTGAGGGGACAAGGAACAGATGTACCCACAGAAAGCCACAGGAAGGAACTCATAAGTACCAGAGGATGGTACTTACAGATAGAAAACAGAAAGTGGAGAAAACCACAAAACTGCAAGTTATAAAGAAAAACCAACAAACTCTCATTTAAACTGACCAAGAGAATAAAAGGACAGAGAACAAAAAGATTATCAAATACACATAAAGTTTGAACAACACTATTTATAGAAATTATATGGCTAAAAACTCACAAATTAAAAAGAAAAAAAAAGTCCTTTTTTCTGAATAGAACTCTGGAAAGAAAAAAAAGACGAGCCAATAAATAAAAATCTTCTTCAATCCCCGTGCTCACGTGGCTTCTCTGGGTGGGGGTGGGGGGATCTACCAATGAGACCCATTCTTACAAGGTGATTTCAAAGTACAAAGGAAAAGATCTGGCAAAGCCACATGGGGATATCAAAGGAGAAGTACAGAATGCCCTTCCTAAACACGGACACAAAAGTCTTCTGTGAATAGATTAGAGGCAAAATTTAGCACCCTGGGAAAAGTAGAGCATCCTTTCCAGATGGGGCAGTGAGATTTAGCTCTGGAAAGCAATGTTGGTTTAAAACTGAAAACTCGGTTGATGTGATAAACTGTTAGAAGGAACAGGACATGTATCATTCGATTCACGCACAGGCAGCAAAACCCACACTCACCATAACTTCAAAACTCTCAAACTAGATCTATGGTCACCCCCATCCTGACAGTGAGCATCAGGAAAAAATGAACCCCAATAAAGTTCTGTATATGATGACCTCAGACGCAATGCTTCCCCTTCAAGGTCAAGAGCAAAGCCAGAATGTCTGTTTTTGCCAGTGAACAAGAGTACGGATGACCTCAGGTCACTTCTAAGTCAACATTGTGGGGGAAGTGTGCCAAGTGCCACAAAAAGAGATGAAGGGGGAAAGAGAGAAGGAGACAGGGAGAAAGGGAGGGAGGGAGGGAGGGAGGGAGGGAGGGAGGGAGGGAGGGAGGGAGGGAGGGAGAGAGGAAGGGAGGGAGGGAGGGAGGGAGGGAGGGAGGGAGGGAGGGAGGGAGGGAGGGAGGGAGGGAGAGAGGAAGGGAGGGAGGGAGAGGGAGGGAACAGCAAAATGGAGCAAGTGATGGGAAAGGAAAGAAAAAAGAATCCAGATTTGAAAAGAAAAAGTGCAACTTCCTTGATCCTCAGACTGTGGACTTCTGTAAACTGACAAGTTGTTCACAACTCCCAGAAACAGTAAGAAAATTCAGCAGGGTTCAAGGCATAGAAACAAATACAAGAGTCAAGTTCATGTCTGAATATTACCAACAACTTCTTCAGTTATTCAATGTGCCGTATACCAGCAACAAATAACCTATAAAAATTAACAATGTCATCCATGCAGCATAAAACAATGAGTGACAAATTAACATTAAGAATTAACAAATTAACATTCAGAATTCAAGACTGGAAAAGTCAATGAACACTGTAAAAAAGTTCATTCTCCATAACCTATCCATGGGGTCAACACAATCACTATCAAAATTTCAATAGGGAATTTTTGGTAAAAAGTAGTAAATTCATATATATATACCCATTTAGAATAACCAAAGAATTTTGGGTAAAAACTTATTTGGACATTTTATACTAACCAATTTTAGATTTTACTATAAAGTAATGGTATAATGCAGGGTAAAGAATATTATAAGAATGGATGGGTAGATGACAGATTATATACACAAATAGTAATAGGTAATGGTGATGATGAAGATAGATAGACAGATGATAGATATGTTTGAATTAAGATTCCAGAAATGATTACAGATATGTACCACCTTACTTAACTGTCAATTAACTTTTGATAAGAGCACTGACTATTTAGTGTCAAAATACTAGAGGAAAACTATTTTGTGCATATATTCAAATCAATATCAATAAGTAAAGACTACATTAACCTACACTAAATAGACCAACCAAACACCAAATATAAATGTTACAGTAACATTTGTAACACTTGTGGAAGGGAATATAGAAAATGTTACCACAAATGCATTAAGTTCTTAAGTATAAAACCAAACACATTAATAATTGAAACTTAATTTAAAACTTCTAAGTAGACAGCAAAGACTTGCCAGAAGTTCAGGAAAATAACTGCAAGTCTTACATCTAGAAAAAACCTTGTATCCGGAGGATATAAATTTTAAACAGTCAGTCAGCCAGCAAGATGGCACAGTGGGTAAAGGAACTTGCTTCCAAGCCTGACAACCTGAGTTTGATCCTTGGAACCTACATGGTGAAAGAAGAGATCCACCAACTTTTACAATTTGTCCTTTGACTTCCAATCATATACCATCACACACATACATGCACACATGCACACATGCACACCAATGTAATAAAAAAGTAAAATTAAAATGTGCAAAATACTTAAAGAAGAATTTTCCCAAACAAAACTTGCAAGTGGCTAAAACATGCCTTAGGAACATGAGCAACAGAAGCTTTTCAGTTTCATGAGGTCCCATTATTAATTGTCCATCTTAGTGGCTGTGCTATTGGTGTTATATTCAGGAAGTTGTCGCCTGTGCCAATGCAATCAGGGCTACTTTTCACTTCTTCTTCTATCAGATTCAGTGTAACTGGATTTATGCTGAGGCCTCTGATTTACTTGGACTTGAGTTTTGTGCATAGGGATAGACATGAATCTATTTGCATTTCTTTGCAGGCTAACATTCAATTATGGCAGTTGAAGATGCTCTCTTTTTTCCATTGTATAATTTTGCTTCTTTGTCAAAAACTAGGTGTTCATAGGTGTGTAGATTTGTGTCGGGGTCTTCAATTCAATTCCATTGATTGCTTTTATGCCAATACCATGCTGTTTTTATTACTGTGTGACAGTAATAAACGTGTGACAGTGATATAGCTTGGTCTCCTTGTGGGGCTGCTAGCAGTGGAAGTGGGACCTGACCCTCAGGCTTTGGCAGGCTCTGGGGAACCTATCCCTCATGCTGGGTTGCCTGACCAAGCCTTATTAGGAAGGGAGGAGCTTAGTCCTACCTCAACTTGATTTGCCATGCTTTGTTGACACCCACAGAAGCTCTGCCACTTTCTGAACAGAAGCAGAGGAGTAGATTTGAGGGTAGGAACAGAGGAGAGGGGAGGGGATGAATAGGAAGAGAGGAGGAAGGGGAACCTGCAGTCAGGATGTAAAATAAGTGAATAAACTTAACGAATAATAAAAAATCATAAACAACATCACTAGCTCTTACACAAATGAAAATATTAAATATATACCAAGGGCTCAAAGATGGTTTAGTTAGTAAGAACTCTTTCTGTGAAAGCATAAATGTCTGAGTTCAAATCCCCAGTACGCACATAAAATGCTGTGTGGTCTCACATACCTGTAACCCCTGGGCTGTGGGGTTGTTGGGGAGATGAAAGAGTCCCCACGGCTTGCTGGCTACCAGTCTGACTCCAGGTTAAAGAGAAGCCCTGTCTCAAGCATTCAAGTCAGAGAATGGATAGGGTAGGCCATGCTGTTCTGACCTCTGCATGCCTACACTGGCACCCTGACCTGCAAACGCACATAAACATACCACACACACATATAAAAATGAGTGAATACATCTACAAAGAAACCTACATGCCCAGTAGAATGGCTGTTGTCACTAGTTGTTGAAAAGCCTGTAAAGAAACTAGAAACTTCATACTCTGCCAACAGGAATATAAACTTGGAGCATAATTTAATGAGTTTTTTTGAAAAGCATACTTTCAGTATATGACCCAGCAGTTTTATTTGTAGGAATTACCCCCACCCCAATTTAAAGTTCATATCTATACAATGACTTACATAAATTCTAATGGAGGTATTCTTCAAAGTGTCCAATAACTAGAAACAATTTTCACTAACTGATGAAAGGATGAACAGACTATGGTATATCCACACAATCAGATACACCAAAAGAAGAATAAAATAATCTAATTACAATGTCTGTAAGTCTCAAAATCACTATCCTAAGTGAAAGAAGCTACAGGCAAAAGATCACATATTGCATAATTCACTACATGTCATAGCAATAGAAAAGTCAGCTCTAAGTCAATTGAAGCAATTAGTTAGCGTTCGTGAAGACTGGGGTTCAAACCTTAGCATGGTAGTCTAAGGTTAGGGGTGGGATCATGCAAAAGCATTCCAGGAATCTACAGAAATGTCCTCATACTAGATGGTGATAAGGGTGCAGAACTAATGGAAGTAATTTACTGAATTCATTGCACACTTACAAAGGATATGCCCTATGTTATGCCCATAAACTGTAATGAATAAGAAACTGAATAGAAGGTAAAGATGTTCCAAGAGAGATCATAAGAACGTCTCCACACCAAAGGCAAAAGGGAAGATGACAATGGAAAACACAGCAGAGAGTTTGTGCCAAACAAGACAAAGTAGAAAGGTCTGGCAGATGGGCATTCATACGTCCAGAAGGAGAGGAGGGAGACGGAACTGACAAAGTACTGCTCGGTGAGATGATTGCCAAGAACAGTCTACAGCTGACCCAAGAAGCCTTCTGTGATTCCCCAAGCAGGAGATAGGAGGGGAGTGCGCCTCGAACATTCCAACAGAACACTGCAAGCCAAAATCAAGAGAAACGTGTGCACAGAGGGAAAAGGCATACACCTTCAGCGGGCCAGCAATAAACTGACAGCTGACTTCTCTATCAAAAAGAAGAGGAGGAGAAATGGAGGAGAAGGAGAAGAAAAGATGACCCACGGCTGAGGACGATGAAGTTACATCTTCAAAACAGTGAAAGAAATTGGCAGCCCACAGTCCTCTATGCAGTGAAAACATGATTCAAAATTTAAGACAATATAAAGAAATTTCCAAAAAATAAAGTTAGAAATCGTATACAAATGAGTTCTTCCGCTGGTGAGAAGATAACCCCAGGAGAAGCACATACTCACATACAGGAATAAAAAGACCTTACAACTGGAAACACATTCTGGCTGCAACAATACCGAACCCTGTGATTTCAGGCATCGGTGTTGACATGAGTGACAGAAAGGAAGTAGAAGAAAGTCAGGAGGGCTGTAGGACTGAAGTACTGTAGGAACATTGCAGCATCAGAGGTGGGGTTAGAACGCTGATCTAGAGGGACACACAGAGGAGAATGGATGGTGCGATCAGCCCCCTGCACAACAGGTGGAATTATAAACTAACAAGATGGATCACTAATAAGTAAACATAGAAACAACCTGAATGACACATGATTGATCATGGGATGTTTAGAGAGCAACAAGATGAAAGCTAAAACCCAAGCATGCTATTGGTTGCTATCAACACAAATGGACCATCGGATGCTCTGAGGACCATCGGAAAAGGTAAACAACACATGAACTATGTGCTGCTTATAAAAGAAGCAATAGCCAAAGCTGTCAAAGTATAAGGTCACCCCGTGCAAACACTGGACAAAAGAAGGCAGGAGTGCACTGATCAGACACTGAGGCTTTTGAGTCAAGAACCATTAGAAGAACTAAAGACAGGCATTCATAACGAGAGTCCAGCACATGAGGAACTACTGCATATATGTATATATCTAATAATAGACTAAACTATGTATGAAAAGCGATGGAATGAAAGAAAGGGAAAGAGACACATTCATTATCACAGA
>JANBXA010000190.1:11377500-11495000 GCA_030556225.1 Cricetiscus sungorus | reverse complement strand
TTTCATGCTCTTCTATCAACCTGTAAAGACAAAGAAAATACTGAATTTGTCATGTTGCCGGTTCTTACTCCAAAGGTGTCCAGTGATAGTGTGGTCCATTCCTAATCTTCCATTACATTAGTAAGATTTATCTCAACTGAGTCAAAGAAACTTACCTTCTTTTTTAATTAAAGTTGTTAAATCATCTTTTGTTTGTATTCAGCAGGATATGCTGAGTAACTTTCCCACCCATGCATTATCATGAGTGAGAGATCATAACAATGTCAAGTTTCAGTAGCGTCACGTAGTTCTAATTAATACGTATCCTTCCTGATGCCTCAACGCTCTGGTGGAGGAAGTGTCTTCCTCCTACTGATATGTGCCTTGCACAATATCTGCTGTCAGTATCACGAAGAGTGGGAAACATTCATCAAAATATCTGAAGAAAGGCCTTGATTATCTGACTTTGAGGAATGCTTTGCCAGACGGAGGTGGCTCTGCCAGTAAAGAGTTTGCCACACAACTGTGAGGACCTGAGTTTGAATCCCCAGCACCCATGTAACAAGCCAGGCCCCGTGGGTGTGTGTCTGTAATCCCAGTGCTGGGGAAGCGAAGAGAAGTCATCTGTAGCTCTCTCACAAGCAAGCTTTTCCAAACTGATGAGCTCCAGGTTCAGGAGAAATCCTGTCTCGAAAATACAGTGGGAAGGGATTGAGGAAGACGGTTGATGTCGATCTCTGGTAACCACAAGTGTGCACATACGTACACATGTAAACACACATATACCACAGACAAGAATAGTTAACTGAAAGAACAAGAGAGTTTTCTTTGGCTGGGACACAGCTCAGAAGTAAAATGCTCACCTACTATGTGTAAACCCCCCCACACACACACATTCCCCAGTTCCACCAAGAAAACCAAGTGTTTCCTCTCAGCCGTAATCACTTCCTGGGCCATGCTACATACATCTGCCTTCTATTTGTGACATTAGGTAAACTCAGAATAGATAGCTAAATGCACAGACACAGACTGTAACTTCTTCACTATTGTTTCTCATGATGCTCAGCGAGCCGTCCAAATGCCAGGTAACCAAATGCCTTTCGGTGATAGCCTGTGTTACAACCCCAAGAACCATGAGCAAAAACAGACCTTGTCTCTGCCTTCTTGGATCTCATGGTCCAGCAAAGATATTATCAGTTTTTAAAAATCATATAAATACAAAACTATAATGGTAGCAAATGCAGCATCCCTCACTTGGACCACTGTAATCGGCTGAACAAGGCTCCCCGCTACCACTCCAGCCCTTTCACTAACCATTCACCGCATGAAAAACTATTTCCCTGTCCCGTCTCCATCTGTGCTTTCTTTTGGTCTTGAAATCTCCTGAGAAAGGAAGTTATGGTACCAAATTTCAAATTCAAAGAGATTGTACTGAAAAACAGACTGTGGGTATCACAGGTAGAACTAGGGGACCAGTTAGAAGATTCCTGCAATAAAATAGAATAAAAGGGAATTGGCAGTAGATGGCAGCTGAGTGGTAGTGGTGGGTGAGGTGAAAATGATCACACTTGATGGCAAAGTCAGCAATCTCAGGCTCCTTTCATCGTATTCACTGTGGATAAGCTGAGTAAGCTTCTGCCCATCCAGTATCTCAAGAGACCTTAACAATGTGATCCGATTCAGTGACTGCCAATGGTTCTAGTTAATATGTCATCACTTTGATTATGAAATGTCCCTGAAAATACCTATTTACCAATATGTGGCTCCAGTGTCTGAGAAGGTCCGGGCCAGCTGCAAAATTACAGTCTAAACAAGTGACCACTTACCAAACCAAAGAGAAAGGGGATTGACTGTGCATCATTTCAGAGAATCAGCGCTCAGATTCCTATGTGGTGCACTGGAAATACCAACAGTAGACACAAGGGTGTGGAGTGAAGGGCAGAGTTTTCAGTTAGACACACAAATTGGAGATTTGTCAGCATATTAAAGTCATGAGGCAAAGAGGGATTCTCTGAAACTTGAGGTAAGACCAGAAAGGAAAAGATCCAGAGATTAGAGATGAGATAACTTTGGTGTTTTCAAGATCTGAAGAAATCTACAAAGGATGCTGCAAAGGGGAGCACCAGAGGTCACCGTGTGGCCCCGGATTGTGGTTCAGCCAATATTCACTCTCTTTCCTTGCCCTGTGGTGGATGGAAGATGCCTCCATCTTGAGCCTGGTGATGTGAATTTCTGTGGCTAATAGGAATGCTAGTGGACAGAATGATGCACACATGGTTTAGCTTTTACTCTTTTACTCCTACAAGTGGCCATGACAATGACATTCCCAGGGTCCCTGCAGTGCCTTCAGCTTGAGTCCTAGAACCAACACATGAGGAGCAGATCTAACACAATCCATAGCTTAGAATCAATGCCAGATGAGTCACAGCCTGGAGCAAAGCCACCCACAAAGCTCACCTTCCTCTGCTGAAATACAGTTGGCCTATGCCAATGAGCCAAAGTTCCAGTGCAGACTACTGAGCTTAAAGATGCTGGTACCACAGCATCACTAAGCAATAGCTAGTGTGTACACCAACTGAAGGACGTCCTTCATGAAGAAATCAACCAATTGTCAGGTGTCACTGGCGGGCAGACTGAAATGAGATTAGGAACTGATCCTGGAAGTGTTGAGAAAGAGGGTATTCAGTAGCACTTCCAGCAGGATAGGGGATATACACGCCTAACTGGAATAGGCTCAAGGATAGCGGGGGAAAAAAGGAGGAGGGGGCAGTGTCTAACAACTCTTCATCAAGTTTTGTTATACATGAGATCAGAGAAATAGTACAGATGCTGAAGGAAAAAAAAATGTAAGGGTCAGAAAAGACTTAAGATGGCAGTGTCACAGGTCATAATGTTGGAATTTGAAACTGATGGTCATGATTCAGAGCCAGAGAGTCAGAGATGCATTGCCAGATGACTGATCAGAGGCCGTGAAGGGCTTTATGGGTAAGACCATCTACAGAGGATGAGGAAGGAGGGGGTGACCCAAGGAAGAGGAGAGTAAAAGACACAAGATGTTTATCTAGGACAGCCAGCTATGGGCAGACTGAGGAAATGGGGCAGGATGGCCCACTCACTGTATTCGACCTCACACAGAGACTGTATTTAGTTCCTTACAATTCCACCAAGTTCCATATGATGAGACATGGACGACATAGGTGCACTGTACTGTACCTCCTCTGAAACCTACACAGCTACTAGAAACAAGCCAAAAGAAGTTAGAGAGATCTCTTAGGAAAATGAGCAAAAGTATGAAATATTTGGATCTAATGACTTTAAAATACCCATGTAGCCGGTCAAATGTCACGAAAACTATTATAGAACTGTTAACTAGAAAAGTGAAGACTCAGCTGGGCGAAAGATATCTGAAATAGCAGTGCCATATCCTGGACCTGGAGTAGAATTGTGAGGAGTAAATGTGAGCACCACATCTGGGGCTACATCATTCAACATGGCTGACACTAACTGAGCTCTGGGCAGGAGGTATGTACACTTAAGAAAACAAAAATTTGGGGTTTTTTTCTATTTACTGGAGCCAAGTGTTTGCTCTACAAATATAACTTTACTGCTTGAGAACGAGTACATTTAATTTTAACTCCTGAAATACAAATCCAGATGTTCTAGAAATGTAAACTACACACCAGATTTTAAAACTGAAAAAGAGCAGCATTCGTTGTCTCATTAATCACTTTTATATTGACTACATGTTGAAATTATGATGAATCTTTGGGTACACTGGTTTTAAAACCCATTATGAAAATTACTTTTTAAAATATGGCTGTCTGAAATTTGAAATTATGTATTGGACAGTGCTGTCCTAAGTATTTTTAAAAAATCAATGTGATCAGAAAGAATGGCTCTCAACCACCTTTTGCTACAGTGACTATAAAAGACAAGCCATCAATCAATGCCACAGGAAGAATTATCCATGATGGATGCAACCCAGGTTTAACATTCAACCTTTATATCTGTTATCAACGAGCAGAGGAGAGAGGTCACGAAGCAACTTCAGTATGACAACTACAGCTTACCTGGAATGGCACTTTCTATTCACTTTCTTCTAAGTGAGCAGCAACTTTGCAATCTAAAGACAGTTTAGAATGAGACATACACTGAAAGAAACAGGCCCCAGGACTGGAGAGATGGCTCCGTGGTTAAATTACTTGTTGTTCTTGCAAGAGGTCCTGGCTCAATTCCCAGCACCCACACAGCAGCTCACAGCCATCTACAACTTCAGTTCCAGGATATCCACTTCCTCTTCTGACATACTCAGACACTAGCCATATATGTGGTGCATAGACATACATGTAGGCAAAACACTCATGCATATGAAATAAAAAAATCAATAAATAAAACTTTCATTTAAAAAAGAAATGGGTTTCTATTAATATTTTGGTACAGTCCATGAATGATTGTCATATTTTTAATGTTTAAAATTATCTGACAAACTGACAGCTTAGCCTTGTCGTTCTAATTTAGAATGTGTGACAGATTTTAGACACGTAACTTATTTAGATTGAAATGCTTAGAGTTTTTGATTAAATCTAGACAATATTAATTTTGTAAGTGATAGAATATTCAAAGAAGCATGAGCTAGTGTTTGGAAAGACTCTACTTATTAGAGTCAGAAATTTGCCCAACAATTATCTAATTTCTTAAAATAAAAATTTGTATATATTAAATTTATATATAAATGCAAAATAGTTAAGGTTTGAAATGAAGCTGATGAATTGAGTAATTCAATCTATTCAACCGGAATCAAAGAGAAGTCAGAGAAAGTGAATGTGATTTGTTTACATTTACCAGACACATAAGCAGAATAAGATACATAAGCCGACCTTCAGGTCTAAAGAGAGCTGCTTCTCTTGTTGACCTGTGATGGGTTGCATAGTAAGTTTCCTTTCTGTGCATAAAACTCACCTGTAATAAGTAATAACTAGGTACTTTCCAAATATGAATTCAATTAATCCTTGCAACTAAATACCACGTGGTAGTGGTCTTCTCCCCCACCTCCCCCATTTTGCAAGTTAGTTATCTAGTACATTTAGATTGCTATAACAAATTTCTTTAAAACTGCCTGGTTTATATACAAGCAAAAAAAAAAAATTCTTGTCATGGTTCTGGAAGTTGGAAGCCCAAGATCATGGCATTGGAGCTTGAACATCTGGTGAGAATCCTCTTACTGGTTCATAGACATTACCTCTCCTTTGATCCTCAGATGGGGAAAAAAGTAACAAACTCTCTGAGAATGAACAATTCTATTCATGAGATTCATGCTAAATCAGCTCCCCAAGGCCCCACCCTCCAATGCCATCATCACCTCAGGAGTCAGCATGTCAACATAAGAAGTAGTAGGGAGGACAAGAGCATCGGACCTTTGCAATAAGGAATGACAGTACATGAAGGAGCTGCCCCAGGGTCATGAGGCCACAAGATGTCACAGCCAAGGTTCCAATCCAAACCATCTTCTCCAATTGCTCTTGAACAAGAAAACACACACACACACACACACACACACACACACACACACACACACACACAAGTTTTTAATAAGCAGTGTACTCAAGTTTCTGGCTCCTTTTTCTCTGTGATTATAAGGTTTCCATGAGGAATTCCAGGAAAACCCCATTGTGTACTGGAATGACCCAGACAGAAATCGTTTTAAGACTTCTAACTTCAACCATTAACTTCACATCCTAAAGCCAGGAACACCCTGAGCACAGCACTCTAAGCATTCTTCAGAAGACCCCAGCCTGGAATACCCGAGAGTTTTAGAGTAGTTTTCATTTATTTTCTTTTTAAATTTTTTTAGATTAATTTGTTTTACTTTATATTTTGCACACGTGTGTGTGTGTGTGTGTGTGTGTGTGTGTTTGTGTGTGTGTGTGTGCCACATGCATACCTGGTGCTTGTGGAAGCCAGAAGAGGTCATCAGATCCCCTGGAACTGGGGTTACAGTCATGAGCTATCATGTAGACGCTGGAAACCAAATCCCAGTCCTCTGCAAGAGCAGCCAGTGCTCTTACTCACTGAGCCATCCATATCTCCACCCCCAGTTTTCTCCCCCCCCTCTCTCTCTCTCTCTCTCTCTCTCTCTCTCTCTCTCTCTCTCTCTCTCTCTCTCTCTCTCTCTCTCTCTCCTCATTCTGGGCTATTCCATTTAGCCCTTTCCAAATTAATTCCCAATCTAGAACCCAGTATAAAGTAGAACAAACTCAGAGGATGTTTGAGTCTACTTAATGTTGGCTTTAGTTCTAAAAGCATAACTCCTCCTCCACCTTCTGTTCCTTAAACCCCACCGGTCATCTGTAACCACCTCAACCATGACACCCTTCCCTTGCCTACCTCCCGAGGACTGTCTAATCCAAGATGAACATGCCTGCCATTCTCAATGTGCCACTAGGCTGCCCTGAACGCCAGCTCTTTCCAGAGCATAAATAACTTCATTGCACTCTCCCTGCCACAGGAAGACACTCTTGGGCTGTTGATAATTAGCAGAGCTATCATAGCTTCAAATGAAGAGTTAGCCACACACATGATTCTCTGTTTACCAACTCCATGTACTGTTGGATAAACTGTGAGTAGCTTCTAGTTAAGAAGACAAGGGTTACTGTGGAGATCGGGAGAGAGAGCTCACATAGTATACTTAGTAGGGTTCCCAGCACCAAGTAAGTGCTCAATAAATAAAAACTAAGGTAGTATTTACTGTTAAAGGAACCAACAAAACTGTGAATAGTTGCTGCTTTTATGGATGTCTCTTATTTAACCCTACTTTTCAACAAAGGCCCTGGATTTAGAGCCCTCCATCATTCTTCTTCTGAGGAGAAGAGAACAGGTGCTATGGGGTGGGGGAGTGATGAGACACAGTGGATAAAACATGAATAATATTCAAAAGACAAGTGTAAATTGCAGAAGATCCATCTTCTCTTCTCCTTGACCGATGCCATAAAACTAAGCTGACTACTGCTTTCTGTCTTGCAATTGTAAGACATTGACCTCAAATCCAAATAAGTTGAAAATGGAATTGTAATATTTGATTCCTAATGATATAATTCAAGTAACTAAAACTTCAAATGTTATAATGCCCTCATAACACATTTCAAAATTCAGAAAACTGAAATAATACTGTAAAGAGCCAGTGCTTTCAAACCTTAAAAACAGGTTTTGGAACTAAATCCAAATGTCATAGTTTTACATGACATGAAAAGTCTTTGAAGTATCTAATGAAGAAGAGCAGGCTTCTGCCCACCTTATACTTGATACTGGGAATACGTACTAGTTCTATTGACAGTGTACTTTAGGGGAGAGGGGGCTCACAGAAGGATTTCTGTATCAGGCTTTCTTTTGGACCACCAACCAACTCCCAAATCATGACACGGGGACGTATTATTACTTATGAATGTTCAGCCTCATCTTAGGCTTGTTTCTTGCCAGCTTATAACTTACCATAACCCGTTTCTCTTCATCTATGTTTTGCCTCAGGGCCTTTTACCTTTCTTTCATGCTGTATGTCCTACTCTGTGTCTGGCTGGCTGGTGGCTGCCTGGCTGGCTGGCTGGCCCTCTCTGTCTCTCTCTCTCTTTCTCCCTTCTTCTCTCCTTCTCTCATCTCCCAAACCTAGATTCCTCCTACTATTTACTCTCTCTGTTCAACAGCCCTGCCTATCCCTCTGCTGCCTAACTGCCTAACTATTTGATGTTGGGTTTTTTATTAGACCAATCAGGTACTTTAGACAGATAAAACAACACAACTTTTCATAAACAAATGTAGCATAAATAAATGCACCACATCTTTGCCCAATTGAAGCAATATTTCACACCATAAACACATCTTTACATAGTTGATGAAGTATTCCATGGCAGGCTTCTCTGTGTAGCCCTGGCTCTCCTGGAACTCACTTTGTAGACCAGGCTGGCCTCAAATTTACAGAGATCTGCCGGCCTCTGACTCCTAAGTACTGGGATTAAAGGCAGGCACCACCATGCTTGGCTTGACAGTGTATTTTTTTTTAACACAACCTGTAAAGTTCTGAAAGGAGGTGGGTAGTCAGATAATTGTGTCAAAAGAAAGAGAACCAGAAAGAAATACTACACAGTCCTTAGAACATGTCAGAAATAGTCCAGGAAAAAAAAAAAAACAGGTAACTCAGAGTAATGCCCCTCATACCACAGTGAGAATGACAGACATTTCTGTGACAAATTTACATGAATCCAGAAAAGCCAACACCAGGGAAAATACATGCTCTTGCAGCATATGAATTCACATAATAAATGAAACATCAAACCCCTTCAGAAGTTCCTCTTAATTAACTAATGTATTCTAGATCCTGTGCAGAGAATACTAATAGAGCCAAGCATGGTAGCACTGCCTGTAATCCCAGCTCTAAGGAGGCCAAGGCAAGAGGAACACTAATTTGAGGCCAACTTTGGCTTCATGGTGAGCTTGTGACTAGCCTGCCCTACAATACAGAATGAGACCTTGTTTAAAACCAAATAAAAATAGCTAAGCCTTTAATCCCAGCACTTGAAGGCAGAAGCAGGCAGATCTCTGTGAGTTTGAAGTCAACTTGGTCTACAGTGACTTCCAGGATGGCCAGTGCTACATCATAGAGACCCTTTTTCTAAAAACAAAAAACAAAACAAACAAAAAACAAGTAAAATAATTTTTAAATAATTGACTATAAAAAAAAATGTTAGCTCACACCTATAATCTCAACACTCACGGCTGGAGTCCGTCCAGCCTGGCCACGTGCCCTAGGCCACACTGACCTACACATTTATCTTTGGGCCAGCTTGGGCTACAGAGTGAAACCCTGTCTCAATTCCATCATCCCCAAAAAGAAAATAATCCTGGCACATGTCATGATACACAATAAAGAAATGTATCTTGTTCTGGGACTTCAGGTTCTCCTTATGAAAGAGATGAGAAAAAAAAAATGTCCATGTGTAATAATTAACACTGTTATTTCTATACTTAGTATATATTGCTCTGGTAGATTCTTATGCACCTTTAAATTAACATAACAGAGAAACCCATCAGTGTCATCACTCATAAAATAAGGACATGGTCAGTACCTGCCTCCTAAGGTTCATATGTAGAAAATAATGATTTTATATTTGTAATGTGCTCAGCATAATGCCAAGCATTCTGGCTGATTTTGATTGACTGGCTGATAGATTGATTAACTGACCAACTATTTAAAAAGAAAAACAGAGGAAAATCCAAATAACTGAAGTCAAATAGGGGGCTTTAAAAATCAATATATAACCAGAGAAAATGCCAGATAAGATCACAGAGAAACCCTTTCCCATCGATTTATAATTCAAAAGCTTGAGTAAGTATCTATTCTTCAATAGAACTATACCTGACACACCACTTCGTGATTAAACTGTGTAAAGGGGCCATGTTTGGCTTGAATGACTACAGTTAGCAAGCAGGGAAGACGGCTGACGAGTAATCAATACTCAGAACAAAGCCCATTCAAATACACCCAACACTTGAGGCAGGCACGTAGTTTATAGATCCGCTGTGTCTTGAGTATCTAACTCTAATACCTGGCCAACTGGATTCCATGGACTCTATGAAGAAAAATGTCTTCTCAGTCCTTCATGAGAGCTTTGCAATGCTCAAAAGCTCACATATGCTTAATTCCAGAAACACCCGTTTTAGTCAGAGGAGGAAAATGGGTCTCAGTCACCAGGACAAGCACCCCTGATGTGAGAGTGCCATCTCAGAAACCCTAGGTAAATGACCTTAGTTAATTGTCAGGGAATGCAAAGTATTAACAAGATGTTTAGAGCCACCAGAGTCTTTCCTCCCTGTTCTTGAACACTGTGCCCCAGGGCCCTTGGTGTGGACAGGCCTTTCTGTCACCCTCAGCTCCCAGTTTGGTGCTCCAATTTTGACTGATTTTAAGGGAAGAAGCAGGAATCTAGCATAAGACAGTTTGATGTGCGTGATCAAAGCCCAAATGTTCCTACCCACCGAGGCACCACTGCAAACAGTCAAACTGAAGAAATAGGGCATGCAATGTAGGGTTTTTGTTAATGCCTATCTCCACACACTGCCCTTCTAATGTTTTTCTGGTTGAACTACAAATTCCCAAGACCACATTTTAAAAAGTAGCTCTGAGGGTATAAACATTTGTTTTAGGTGGTAACTTTTCCCCTGAAAGAAATGAAAACAGTAAGGTAAACCATAGGAGCAGATTGGGGTAGCATATATGGTGAGTGAAAGACATAAAAATCAAATAAGTAATCAGAGTACGTATAACACAAATCCATCTTCAACCAGAGTCTCAATAGCTACATCTGTAAGAAGGAAGCACTTGGTCCACATTTGTTAACTATGTCTGAATCTATACTGTTACTGCTACATGTAGCTAGAATGTAAGAGAACTCAGTCATTTCCTTTGAATTATACTTCCATCTCATAAATATAAACATATACATTTTCCACCCAGCACTTAGAGTTTGCAAGACAGCTTTAAATTACCGTATCCTTACTTAACTCCGAGCACAAAACTGGAATATACCCACAATAGTTTTTCTGCCTCCACCAATCATTACTAATAATCTACTCCACTAAACACCCCTTCCTGCCACCATGGGGAGATGTCCTCAGCACAGTGGTTATGATCAATACCTACGGCACAGAATGGGTCAAAAAAAATGATATCTTACATTTAGAGCACATGGCCTGGAGATCTCAGGGTCGCGTCCTCGCCAACCACATATCTAAGTGTTAGGGTAATAAAGTCATTAAAAACCTATGAGCCTTCAGCAATGTGATTTTATAAATGCTACAATACATTTCACTAGATGCTGAATTGCCAAGCAGTAATCATGCACAACCAGAAATTGCAAGAGAATGATGACCCAGAAACAGCTCGGTGACTTTAGGCTGCCAGGAAGGCTTTATGGTTGCAGACAACTGACTTTCAACTGCACAAAGACAAAATCACTTTGAAGTTAAAATTCCTTGGCTTGTTTTGGTATCCATCTATCTTTGGATACAGTTGAAAAACTTATAGGACAAGATTCATCAGGTGGAGCAATCGTATCACCAATGTATTTTACAACTCAGACCAAATATTAAGGCCAGTTTTACTTTGCAAAAATGTAGACTGTTAAACCAGAATGTGCTAACACCCCTGGGAACTGTGGAGAGTCACAGGGGCCCTTCACACCTGAGGGCGTGCTTGATTCCCCCAGGTGGCTGATCTGAGTCAAGACCCTAAGGTACGGTTTGCTTCTCCTGCTGAATGGCTGTTCCGGTGTGGCTTTCTTTCAGCTCCTGCTGATACACACACTCCAGAATGCCAGTGACATATGTAAAGTGGGACCAGAACTTTTTAAAGTGAACCAATACAGTTAAGCAGTGTGTTCCATCCGTGGCTGTTTGTTTCTATTTCCTGACTTTTTTTTGAAGGTGCCAAGCTATTGAATCTTATGCCTGTGTGAGCTGGCATGGAAGGACAAACAGGAGCCCTTATCTTGCTGACAACAAGCAGTTCTGTGCTTCAGCACTAATGTGAGCCCCAACTGCCCAGGCTAGAATTCCCAGCGTGGGTTTCATATAGCTACATGTACAGAGTCCTTGTACTCGAATGTTAGGGTTGCTGACAAAGAGCTAAATAAAGCCGCACTCCCGGTACCTTAGAAAGAACTCAAATTGTATTTTTAGTACAAACTGCTCCACTACACTGTGTGACTATATAATGCGCCTTCGTTTTTGATAGCCTGATTGCCTTTCAGGGTGAAAGGAGAAAATGCTGATTTTTCTCCCCTGCTTATCGTCTCAAACCCGTTCTACTTCATTTTAATCAGGCTAGTATTTCATTACCTCATCAAAGGGTATTTAGTAGAGCATCTGCGAGCCACTCTGCAGGTGAAACTCAGTTTAAAAACAAGCCCAATTGTGGAATAATCTGAAAATTACTGTAATGCAAGTCCTTTAGTTTCAATACAGTGTTAGAATGAAGTGGAATTACTCAAAATTGCTGGCACACAAGAACAGGCTCGGGAACCCAGTAACCGGCAAGCTAACAGGTGCTGGAATCCCAAAGAGAGAGAAGGAATAAGATATAATCACTGAGGACTGACACTTCCTGTGGTTACAATATCCAGAATTCCAATCAACTTAACCACAAAATGGTCAATATCACAGGCTCATTAACTAGAAAATCAGCTAACAACAACAAAAATACAGTTCCTTTCATCCCATAAAAAACGTCCCCTAGCCAACCCACTTACACATGATTTTTCTAAGTTACGCTATACAACTTAATCAGATGGATAATTTTCAAGTTATCAACATAGCATCTGTCCCCAATTAATACAAATGACATCAGTACACGTATGTGTCCCCTAACAGGTCAACTGTAATCCTGCCAAACGGATGTTTTCTTTCTCTCATAATAGTACCTATCATGAAGTCTTCACTATCACATTTTAAATTTTATTCTTTGTATCTGCAACAAGCTATCATGAAATAATCTGCTGGCTTGGGCCATTGAAAAGGAGTGGTACCCATAACTTGAACAGTTCCTTATCCAGTGCTCTAATGCCCTTGGCAATTGCACCTCAGCCCTTGCCACCACACTGGTAAACACTGATGTAAACGCCGCCTGGATACCTGCCTCCGAGGGTGCTTTGAATGCCTCCCTTGGAAAAAAGAAAATTAAATAAATAAATCACACGGCATTTTCCACTTGCCTAAAGCGTGAACACAATGTCTTCCAAAAACAATAGCAACGATGTCAGTGCCAACTATCTCCTGGACGAGGTATTGGTCCAGCTAATAGCCTGGAAAGGCTGGATGAAGAGCCTGGGTACTATTCCCCACCATACAGTTCCAGGTTCAGATCCAAAACCCAAAGGAACTTCAGAAACCACTTCTAAATGTGTGGACCACAAACGTAAGAATGAGCTGACTTTTCGGAGATTTGTTTTCAAATTAATAATTTTTAAAACATCTTCCATTTGTTCCTCTTATATCTACCGTACTCTAAGGAATTAGCCATAAAACACGAAAGTCCAGGGGCAATTTTGGTTCTTTCTTTTCCTTCTAAAATCATCAAAGGCGATGAAGAGAGGTGGGAGAAAAGACAAGAGAGATACCCCGGCAGGTGGTTATGGCTGTGCCCGCCCCTCAACTTGGTTGGGACAGAATAGGTGGTGCCAAGGGCTCTGCCCGGCGGCCGGGCGCGCGGCCCGAAGTTTGCTGCGGGTGCTGGGCGCGCGGGGTTCCCGGAGGCCGTGGAGGTGGGTGGCATTAGGGTGGCCCAGCAGGGCGGCCGGTGCATCCCCGGGTGGACCCGGCGCTTGGGAGCTCTGAGGACCACTCCCGGCCGCAGACTGGTGCGCGCCTTACTTACCCGGCCAGCGGCGGCGGGGACAGCTGGAGGACGGACCGGGGGATCGATGGGAGGACCGTGAGCCGCTCCGGTGGCGGCGCCGGTGATTGAGGGAGGCGCGGCGGAGGAGGAGCTCAGGAGCTGCGGGCGGGCGGGCCGCTTTGTCTCCACAGCTCACAGCCGACCCTACGTCACCATGGCAACCGCCAGGGCCCGGGCCGGCCCGGAGCCTGAACCCCCAAGCACCGAGGTCCGGGACTCCGCCAGGCCGGTACGCGTTTCTCAGCAGCTGGGCTGTGCCCGAGAAACAAGGACCCTACCCCCCCACCCCCACCCCGAGCCACCGCCACCGCCACTGCCACCTTCGACACTCCCGAGTCTCAGAGTCGCTTGCCAAAGACAGGGAGGATCCAGAGAGCCCTAAGCCCAGAGTCAGATCTTAGTGCCTGCTCTGCCGGCACTGCTTTGCTTTCTCACAGTGGACATTCCAAAGCCCGAAGGTCCCCAACGCCACCACATCTTTTCTCTACCAGGCTGTGCCCTCAAAACCGAAATTCACTTAAGGGAGAAGAAAGGACAACACAAAGTGATAAACTATTGAGCAACTGGTACCCGGCTTTGCTTTCTCACAGTGGACATTCCAAAGCCCGAAGGTCCCCAACGCCACCACATCTTTTCTCTACCAGGCTGTGCCCTCAAAACCGAAATTCACTTAAGGGAGAAGAAAGGACAACACAAAGTGATAAACTATTGAGCAACTGGTACCCGGCTTTGCTTTCTCACAGTGGACATTCCAAAGCCCGAAGGTCCCCAACGCCACCACATCTTTTCTCTACCAGGCTGTGCCCTCAAAACCGAAATTCACTTAAGGGAGAAGAAAGGACAACACAAAGTGATAAACTATTGAGCAACTGGTACCCGGTGCTCCTGTTGGGGCTGCTGCAGCAGGTACTAAGCTGCCAACGGAGGACAACGCCCCTCCTCCTCCTCCTCTGCCATTGCCACCAGCAGCAAGCTTTGATTATGCTGCACGTCTGGTCTCCCGCCAACCAAGCCAGACACCTGGCATGCCGGGGGCTCCCCTAGGAAGGGAAAGGGGGCCTTTACTTCTGATTATACACACGGGATGCTAAACCACAACTTTCACACACAGGCTGCAGTGTGAAGTCGAGATGCTGCCACACTGCTTAGGGACTGCTGAGCATCTACCGTGAATATCAAGTGACTGTGCCACAGACTGGCTATATACTGCAGACCGTGACACTTAGGGAAGGAACTAGGATTCCTTGGCACAGTCTAGGCATCCTCGACAGGAGATTTTTAGAGAAGGAGGGAAAAGTACTAGCAGGCCACGGGGTCACCCTTCCTTTAAGGGACAAGACTGGAGGGCAGCTTCCCTGGGTGAGTCATCCCTCCATACTATGTTTTCTTGAAAGTTCAGTGATGAAATCCAAATTCTACAGTGTCTTCCTTTGGACCTCAGTGAGCAGGGCATTTACTTCCCGGTATTTGTAAATCCCCAAAGGAGTGCCAATCCCATGTTAACCTGGAGAACTGTTGTTCCCCCGGCTTGCTAGCTATATAACAAGGACACACCAAAACAACCGTATTACCAATCGAGGCCACATGTATTAACTGATGAAAATGGAAGATCCATTTTATGTAATAAAATGAAAACATTTCATTCCTAGGGAAGGTTGCCTGCTCCTTTTTTGATGAGAAGATTGGTGCTTCCAGATGAAGTCAAGAGAGAGAAATCTTTCTGACAAGCCATTAAGTCATTTGGAGACATGTATCTAAACTCAAAATGCATGTACGTTCCTTCCAGCTATCTGAATCTGTGAAATGTCACACAGAAATCCATGAATACATAATGAGAGCTACGCAAGGTTGCACATCCAGCACTTTTCTACCCAAAAATAAATAAAGCAAATTGTATACCAACCAACAGTGATCTGGTTAAATAAATTTGGTACAGTTGCACTGTATAATACTATACAACCATTAGAAATAATAAAATGAAACAATAAATACATACTCAGTTTCCTGATGCTATGGACACCTGCACTCCAGCGCCATAGTTTAGGTGAGATTATATTGCTGTCTTTTTTTCCATCATTAAAGAAGAATGTTTGCCTAGGGTAAACCCAGCCTGTACAAAAAGTTTGATAACTACCTAGAACAGTGCTATGGTTTAGGTAAGGTTCGCTCCCCACCACCACCACACACACCTCCACAAAGACCTTATAGAAGAAACTTAGTCTACAAAGTAGCAGCACTGAGATTTCAGGACCTTTGATGGGCGAAGTATAACTGAGAGATGAGTGGGTCACCACTACACTTCACAGAGGGACGGATACTCCCGGAATAAGGCAGACCCTGCAGGATGGATTAGTTTTGCTTCACTTGCTTTCAATGGTGCATACCATGAGATCTCTCTCATTTGCTAGAACTGGAGCTAGTACCTTGCTTGACAAAACTTTGGGGCCAAATAAACCTCTCTCCTTCATAAAATACCCAGCCTTGAATATTTTGTTATAGTGACACAAAATGAGCTAAGAAAGACAAGTGAAAGAGATGAAAAAAGAAAGGGAAGGAAACAGGGAGGGAAGGAGGGCACAAGAGCTGGGGAAAGGGACAGGAGTAGGTACCTAACAACTAGGGTAGGAATTGAAAGGACGGTTACAACCACATACAATGCAGCACTGTTTAGATTCTTGGCCTTGGTTTTCCTAAATGAGCATTTGCCAGTTTGTAAAAAAAAAAAAAAAAAAAGTAAAAACAGATTTTTTTTATACAGTTATAAATATCAAAAACATTCATGGACCGATATACTATTGCCTTGATTGGAACCTCAATATTCATGGACCTATATATTATATTGATTGGAGACTAAATACAGAAGAAAGTAAGGTCATTAAATGGCCAATCCCACTTTCAAATATCAGGCACTTAGGAAAATGTCCATCACTTCCCTACTTGGAGGATTCCTGAGGAAACTGCTTTGCCTTAATATGTGAGAATCTTCTAGCCTGGGCCTCCTTTTCCATTGGTGACCCCTTTTATATCAAGACAGCATGAGGCATATAGGTTATGTACACAAATCAATCATGCATTAATTATAAATGACAACTAACTTTCAAAAATAATTTTTAATATTTGTAATTTCACCTTTTATAGAAGAGGAAAGCAAATCTGTATACTGATGAGATAGGTATGCTTATTTATTTTTTTCATGAAGAATGAAATCGTGGCTGAATACTGCAGGACATGGAACATCTTTAGTGTTGCTTGGAGTTGGTTGATATTTTGTTTTTATAATCATTAGTACTCAGACTGCCACATCACATAAATGCATAATACTACATGGTGGAAGAATGTTTAAAGCCATCTCAGAAATTCTTGGAAATTCATTCTGTCCTACTCTCAAGCCAAAATTCACTGCATGATTTTTTTTTAATCAATTCAAATCTCGAAGACCAATTTTAAGATCAAGCATTCTAATAGTATATAACCTAAAGATATGCTGATAATTCGTTCACATGCTAAGGAATGACATCAGTAAAATATCTGAAGTCTTTGGTAATGAATCATTGTGTTTGTAGTCCAGCAGAGAACACTGTTCATAGACTGCAATCATTTTGAATCCACGCTGGGCACCCGGGAGAAAGAGGCAGCGGATCTGAGTTCAAGGCCAGACTTGTTTACAAGTGAGTTCCAGAAAGAACAGGCTCAATATGAGTAGTGTTTGTTGGTGCTGGGTGCATGGTGGCATGTACAGCACAAAGTGCATGTGTTACATGTTTAGAACCAAGGCTTCAGTGACATCTGGGATGCAGGATGGGTGCGTGTGACCAGCAGCACCTTGTATTCATTCATCACTTCATTTTGAATTAATTTTTGGTCATTAGCACTCCAAATCCTTTTACTGTGACCTTCTCCTCACACAGTTTAAGAACCTTTGGTCTGACCATTCACATTGATCTGGGAGACTTAGCATTATCCTAAGCTCTGCCTCCATGCCATCTTTTGGGCAGAATGAAACAGTTGTGAAGAAATTACCATTCCTGCTGTGCCCTGTTTCCCGCTGGGTGGATCACACGTATTAAAGGGGTAATTTTAATCCAGCTATCTAACCTGAATGAAGGGACTGTAATAGGATGTTAAAAAGCATTGTATGGGCTTAGAGAGACAGAAGAGCGGTTAAGATCACTTGCTGGTCTTCCTGAAGACCTGAGTTCAGTTCCTACAACCCACAACTGGTGGCTCACAACCATCTGCAGCTCCCCTTCTGGGGGATCTAATACTCCTCTGGCATCCATGGGCACACACACACGCACACAGCATTTCTAACACATGCATACACACACATAAAGATAAATCTTTAAAATTACATGATGTGTCTCTATGACCATTGTGATGGCTAATGTTGGTTGTCAAGTTGACTGTATCTGGAATCAACTGAAATACAAGCAGCAGGAAAACTCCTGGGAAGGGTTCTCTTGATTTGATTGTCTAAAGCAGGAAGACCCACCCTCAGTGTGGACAGTACCTTCCTGTGACACTGAGACAAATGGGCATGGAAGAAGGGAATTTTGCCTTTTGCCTGCTTGCCCTCATTCTCAGTCAGGTTCATCTAGAGCTTACTGCTAATAGAGACTAAAGAGCAGCAGCTCTCCAGGAATCCTCCAGGCCTTCAGCATCACACTAGAACTGCTGAGATTTCCAGCCTTGTGGACTGAACAACTACATGAGTCTCGTCCTCTCCAATGTGAGATGGCCATCGTTGGACTACACAGACCACATCCTGTAAACCATTCTAATAAATCTCCTTTTAGCATACAGATTATATTTTAATATGTGTATATTCATTCTATCAGTTCTGTTCTGATGGGAGATGTTATTCTGTAAATATGTTTCTCATACTGGTTAATGAATAAAGCACTGTGGCCAATGAGAAAGCAAGATAGGTGGGGCTAGGAGACAAGGAGGAAAGTGGAAGTAGTTAGGAGGAGTCAGCATGTAGAGCGTGAAGAAAGCAAGATGCTGGCCTGCAGCGCTGGGACAAGATGACCACGTGGAAATACTTAGATTAGTAGAAATGGGTTAATCATTAAGACAGAGCTGGCCCATAAACAATAATAGTAACTGGCCAACAGCCTTATATCAAAAATAGAGTCTCAGCGTGTTATTTGGGCTCACATGGCAGCAGGACCGGCCGGCTGGCAGGGAGGAACAAAGAGTGAGACCAGACCAACGGGGGGGGGGGGGAACCCGCCCATAACACTGTTCCTTTAGACTAATACAGCCAATGCAACTGGTCTTTCGTTTTCTTGTGATTTTTTTAAAATGAGATTTATTAACAAATTTGCTTTCCTAAAATGATCCTCTAAAGTTAAACAGTCCAATATAGCAGCTACTAGCTACTAGCCACATGTGAGTTAGCCACTAGCTAGACCAAATTGACATGCTAAGAAAGTAAAAAGGGCCAAGTCAAGACTTAGTAAGATTTTTTTAAGCACAATGTCTTAATAATGTTAATATGGGTTACATATTGAAATAATATTTTAACTATATTGGATTAAATAAAATATATTATTGAAATTATAACACCTGTTTCTTTCTGCTTTCAAACACGATTACTAGACACGGTTAAAATTTATCGATGTGCCATATTGCACACCACTTAAAAACTGATGCTTATGGTAAAATATAATTGAGAGATTCAAAGGTACCTAGTATTCTTTGTTGTTGTTGTTGTTGTTGTTGAGACAGGGTTTCTCTGTATTGCTTTGGAGCCTGTGCTGGAACTCACTCTGTAAACTAGGCTGGCCTAGAACTCAGGAGAGATCTGCCTGCCTCTGCCTCTGGGGTGCTGAGATTAAAGGTGTGAGTCACCAACGCCCTGCCAGTCTTCTTAATCTGTACATAAAGAAAGACACCTTGGGAGGCCAAGCAGAAAATTTGCCACAAATTGGAGGCCAGGCTGGGCTCCACATAGAGTGAGATGTGCTACCAGAAAATTTAAAAATTCAAATAAATAAAATTAATACTCCTCAATGTATAAAGGATAGTTTTTTAGCAAATGATTTCTCTTTACTGGAAAGCTAGCATGAGATTTTGCTCATGCATGTAGATTTTAGAAATATTTCAGCCAAGACACTAATGTCTGATTGTTCAAACCTGAGTTTGTCACCTGTGAAATAGGGCTCATAAGAAGGTAGATGAGTGCCTGTGGGTTGCTAAGTCAGGGCCCTGGGTATAATTCCCAAAGCTGAATAATTTCTGTTTCTGAGTTTTTATTATTCTTTGTTACAGCACTTGATAAATTCATCAACCTTCAGTTCAGGCTAGCATCCGCGTGACAATCCTTTCCTCTATCTAGCTCAGCGGTTCTCCACCTTCCTAATGCTGTGAAGCTTTAGTACAGTTCCTCAAGTGTGGTAACCCCAACCACAAAGTTATTTTGTCACTACTTCAGAACTGTAATTTTGTTACTCTTATGTATCATAATGTAAATATTTTGGGCGCTGGAGAGATGACAAAGGGGTCGAGACCCACAGGTTGAGAAGCACTGCTCTAGATGCTCTGAACAGAACTAAAGCAAGGCATCACATTTTAACTCTTCCCCCCCTGGATCGGGTATAAAGTTGCCAATAATAAAACAGGTATTTTGATTCACTCTGAGAGAGCAAAATAAACCAAATTTTCAATTCCCAGAAAAGCATTCATTGTGATTCCAGCTTGGTACATATGAACCTTTCCAGACTTAACAAAACACAGCAAGCACCCTCAAGTGGTTCGCAAACAGCGTATTGCAATAAAAATTCCAAAGTAGATGACCCCTCCCTCCTGAAGCATTTTTATAAGAATTTTCCTACGCTATAATTTATATTTTGCCCTCCAAATGATAACTCACATTTATTGTACAGCATGTCGAAGGTCACAGAGTCCACACAGCAGACTTGCTAGACTCTAAAGCACTTCACACGACAGATTTGACAAAAGGGAAAAGAGCATGTGTTCAGTTTTGCTTCCTGACATAACCAAAAGCTAAGGGAAAGGTCTGCAAGAAGGCTCAGTTGGCAAAGTCTGATGGCATGAGTCAGATCCCTGGAACCCACATAGCAGAACAGACTCCCTCAATCTGTCCTCTAACCTTCATGCGTATGTTTGTGACACCTGTACACACAGAGAGGCGCACACATAAGTACACACTTGCATGCATGTGCACATCTGTGTACACCAATTTATGTGTAATTGAATTCTTTTAAAAACTAAAAACAACTGTCCTTTAAAAAAAAATCTTTCAATTATTTGAAAGCTTGAGTCCAAATGTGGTCTGTTAAGCTCTACGTTCTGGACAAGGCAGAGAAAAACACAGGAGCTGCAATGCTCCCTTGCCACAGCCTCAACTTAGCAACAGCTCTTTGGACCCCTGCCTTCCAGCCATGTCCTGACACTTTTTTAATGAGGTGATGTGAGCACATTCAAAACACATTTAAAAACATTTGGTTTTAGCTTAAATTTTAGCTTTAAACATTTTTTCTCTTATGGCTCCAAGTTCGCTTTCTTCTGGAACTTTTTAAATTCATCTGAGAGGCAGGGGAAGGGGAGGACCGCATTTAAGAATGGTTAAAAGAATTCAGAATTCAGAAATTCCTCTCTGGCTGCCCTAAGGTATTGAGGGAATATGCTCAAACAAAAGCAAATATTCACTCTCATACCCTGGCAAGTAGAAGCAAACTTCCATGTCTTCCTATCCTCAAAGTGGCTGGAGAACTAATACCTGATACCGACTACTGAAGACCCTGCTCCTATCCTTTACACCCCTCTAGCGTTAGGATTAAAGGCATGGGATTCCAGGTGCTGAGATATCTTTGTGTGAACTGTTTCTCTTTAGGACTGGATCAATCTCAAGTAGATCTGGGTGGCCTTGGACTCACAGAGATCCATCTACCTCTTAATCCTGAGTCCTAGGATTAAAGATATGTACCACCACCTCCTAGCCTCTGGCTGCTGGGATTAAAGGTGTGTATCGCCATTGCCTCTGTATAGCTTGAAGCTGACTTTGCTTTCTGAATCCTCAGCCAAGCTTTAATAAATCATAAGTAATATATGACCACAAACTCCAAAGAGCAATTCGAATCAAATTTGTTTCAAATGCTGCAAAAAGGTAACCCGTTATCATTCTCAACACCTTCACCTTACTGATCGTCTAGGAAAAATAAAGAAAACCTAGAGCTCCAGAACAAGAATTTTACCTGACTTGGTTCTCTGAATGGTACATTGGCTTCCAAAAGACTCTGGTGTACCCTTGCCACTTTCAGAATAAAGAATTTAGAGAGGCGAGACAGACGGTCAGTGGGTAAAGTGCTTGCTGAACAAGCATGAGGGTCTGAGTTCAGATCTCCGGCACCCATGTAAAAGCCGGGGGTGGCAGCACATGCCAGGGCTGGGTCAAGAGAGGACTCAGTGACAGGTGGGTCCAGGGTATGCACTGGCCAACTAGCATGGCTGCAATGGTAAACTCCAGGTTCATTGAGAGAACCTGTCTATTGAAAAAAAAAAAAAAAAAAAGTGGAGAGCGATGGAGAAAACGCCCAAAATTAACCTCTGGCCTCTGCATGCATGTGCACAGGCAAGTACCCAATACAGAGCTAGTGAATGAATGAACAGAACTGGCTAGCAATCAAACGAGAGAGAGAGAGAGAGAGAGAGAGAGAGAGAGAGAGAGAGAGAGAGAGAGAGAGGGAGGGAGGGAGGGAGGGAGGGAGGGAGGGAGGGAGGGAGGGAGGGAGAGAGAGAGTGAGAGAGAGAGAACTTGAACGGACATCCAGCTTTTTCGTCAATGCTCAACAGCGTCACAAAAATTACTTATACAGCTGAAAATCCTGCCTCTTTCTGCAGCCCACTCTACAAAAATGTGATATGCTTTGAAATATCTCTCCTGCTAAATCTGAGCTGTCTGGCTTATTAAAAACAGTATGAGAAAAATTGCTGCTAACTGGAGGGACACAGCCCTCATAACTCTGGGGAGTTAAAATTAAAGTAGACCAGGTAAGAGCCTGAGCGCCTTTAATCCCAGCACTCAGGAGGCAGAGGCAGGTGGATCTCTGAGTTCGAGACCACCCGGTGTACAGAGTGAGTTCCAGGACAGCCAGGCTGCACAGAGAAACCCTGTGTCAAAAACAAAAAGTAAACCAGACTGAGAAAGAAGGTCTTACTCATTCTTCATTAGCCCCTTGTGTTTATTTAAATGCAGTCCGCTTAAAATATAGAAATATAGACATATTACTTGCCAGTGAGGAGAACTACATGGAAACAGAAAGTTAAAAATTAAATACTTTGTAATTCTCTGCCAAGAGCTCCCCACAACAATATTCAACATGGTTCCTCAGCCAAATTATTAGTTTGATGTTGATCCTATCACATTAAGGTAACTTTTTGATTACTTTAATCTAATCCGCATACATTTTGTTGGGAACTTGTCGACTTTGATGTTATGGCTGGCAAGTGCTGTTTAAAGAATACTTTGTTTCCTCCTCTTCAATGGTAATTGAAGCCCACATCACTCTGGGGACCTCTCTGAACCTCTCAGAGTTTGAATAGCAAACACCCCTCCAGAGGATCCAATGTTTAGTCCTCAGATGGTGGCACTGATAGGGAGCTAGTGGAGGAAGAGCCTAACCAGAGGACTTATGTCACTCATGAGACGGGTGGGGACGTCTTTGAAGGTTACACCTTCTTCTGCTCCCTGGTCTCTACTTCCTGTCCATAAGGGAGGGAAGAAGTTTCTCTACACTGCATCTTTTCTGCCATGATGCTCTGTTCCAGCTCAGAGGGCACAGCCACCATGGGCTAAAATCTCTGAAACCATTTGTCACAGCAACAGAACAGTAACTAATACAGTGTCCAGCACTCACTCTTTCACAGCTTATTTCATCCTCTAGCAAGGACGAGTCAGAATGTAAACTACTTCCAATATTATCTATTTACATCATTTACTTACTGATCCTCACACAGACACAAATTAGCATTTAGCAGAATTGAAATGGCTTATTCCATCATCTATTAAATGAGGGTGTTGAGGCCAGTAACACTTTCATAAAACATTGATCAGAGAGACCCCATGAAGCCCTAATGTCATAATACCATTGGGGTAAGAGGCTAGAGCAGGTATCAAAGGGGAATCGTGTGTTATATGCATCATTACAATAGTAAAAGCCTTTCAAAGGCCTTTTTGGTGACTAGCTCTTCTGAACAGTATAAACCATCTGAACATTCTAGACCATCAAAAGCAAGCCAAGGGTGTTGCCACCAGACAGGTTCTTCATGCACAAAGCATACATTGTGTCAGAGGAAGGGGACACATGCCTGTGTTTCCTGCTGACTCCTCTATACCCAGGTAAGAGTGTACCTTGTTTTGCTAGATGAGCACAGGTCGCAAGAAGTGCCCAGCCATATACCTGTTAACTGCAGCGCAGCGTGTCATATCTGGAACAAACTCTGTTCCATGGAGTAAGATAGTCTCCAGTCAGGGCTAGTGCCATCAAACGAAGCACTGCTCTAGCCAACATGAGTATGTTGCTTTTCTTGTAACTGTGACAAAATACCCCACAAAAACAGAGTAAGGAAGTGTTTGTTTTGACTGACAATTTGAAGATGCTTTCTATATTGGTAGGGAAGGCGGGGCAGCCGAGTGTGAAGTGGCCAGTCACAATGAGCCACGTTGCATAGCCAGGGAGAAAAGAGAGGAGAAACGGAGTTCTGTTTACTTTCTCTGTTTTGTTTGGTTCCTTACCCATGGGACAGTGTCACCCACATCCAGAACGGTCTCCTCGCTTTAGTTGGCATCCTCTATAACACCCTCACAGGTACATCCAAAGGTTTGTCTCCTACGTGGTTCTAAATCCAGTCAAGTTAGCCACCCAGATCAACATTTACAAAGAGTCAAAAGACAGTTAGAAGAGTGTTCTTCTCATGAAACCAAACAATGTTATCAGTAAAATCTCACTTTACATTTCCAAACCAAAGGTGTAAACATACCTCTGCCATAGCCTAGTTTCTTTTGTTCTACTATAACAGAATGGCTAAGGCTAGGTGGTTTACTGAGAACAAACAGATTTGTTTCTTAAGCTTCTGGAGCCCAAGGTTAAGGGGCCCATGTCTTGTGAGGTTTTTGCTTTTGTTTTGTTTTTATTCATTTTCCCATGGTAAAAGGTAAAACAAAACAAAACAAAACAAAACAAAACAGGGATAAATGCACATCTCTACTGGGAGCCCACTTCCCACAGCAGTGACATTGATCCATTCCTGACAGTAGATCAGTTGTGGCCTAATCACTTACATAGGTCCCACGTAACCTATGTTTTAGTCAGAAAGAGAGAACACTGAAGGACACGGTCACACCAGAACAGAGACCATCCCACAACTGGTAAGTTTTAGGAGACCTATTGATGCAGAGTGAGCTCATAGTGGCTGTTTAAAACTGGGAAAACCCGTGAAATTAATCCCTTAGATCAAGTGGGAGACGGTGGTGAGTTGGGGGTGGGGGTGGTGGAGATGAAGAGAAATGAGACTATTAAAGAAACACTGCACAGAGCAGAAGGTTCTTGGTGAGCAGCTTTTTCCAGGACACGGGAGAGAGCAAAGTACCAAGAACCAATCCAGGCTCTGACCTATCACAAGGCTACTATGTTAAGCGAGAAGAGAGCTAATCGGACCATCGGACCATCGTTCCTGTGAGAAGAGGCTTAACTCAGATCGTAGAGGTAGATAGAGCGGCAGTGTCCTGGCACACAGCTGACTACCTGCTATGCTGATCCTTAAGCAGCGAAGATAAGCAGCTACAAAAACTAACTCAATAGCTCTACAGCCTGTGTGAGTCCTTCAGGGACCTTGTAATCTTGCCATCTGTCCTCGGAGCCCATGGAATGCAATCCTTTCTCAGTCTCCCACTGTCTGTTCCTAACCTGGTATGATGTTGTCTGTCATGGCTCCCAAGATGTAACTTTCTCAAAGAGACAATAGCACCCGATTTCTGGTGATCACATGACTCTTCGGTTGTTTTGAAAACACTCAACATCTTTCAATTATCACTTGCTCACCTATATATTGTCCTTGTCCCCAGCCCCTCCAAGTATGAGCTGCTGGAGCACAAGGACTCACCCAGCCTCCCTCCTACTCACCCCTTCAACTCTGAAACAACACCTAGTGGGCCTTAGGGAAGAAATAAGCAAAGAGGTTCCCCAGTTACAGCACAGACAGTTTTTATTCATCCTTTCCTTGGCTCCTAGAAAGTAATGTCCTGACACCTTTTTCTGTCTTTTCACCTCCTTTGAGTTCTCTTGTTTCCTTGCCAATGAAAGGTGAACCCCAGAAGACACACAGGAATCTAAGCCAGCAGATTAGGTCAAGGAATGGGCCACCGTGTCCACCCCTACTGAGAGCCGTGAGTTTGTCAGTGTGGGAACAGATCCTGAAAAGGAAGAGTTACCCTCGGCTGGCCTGCCACCTTAGGAACTCCAGCTTACTAAAATATGTTACTCCTTCGCAAAGTAAGTGCACCTCCCCTCCATATGCAACCTTGGGCTAGAGCAGAAATTCAGAAATGGGTAAGGTCTAGCCCAAGTCCTGGGAGAAGGCGGTCTACAGAAGAGCAGGTCAAGGCAGCAGCCAGTACTCCGTGCTAGTGGTCAGATCATACTTGGGCCCCAGAGAAGCACCCAGAAGGGAATATCCACTTTGGTCCTGAGGGAGTCGTGGTAGGAAGGTCACTGCAGATAGAGGGAGTGACACCTGGAAAGAACTGAGAGGCAGAGTCTGCAGATTAAGTTCCACAGGGCCAGGATACATGGTATTTACAAAGGCAGGAAACCACACCGAGACCCTAGCAAAAGCGACCTCCATGAGGAAAACAAAATACTTTCTTGAGCAAGATTAACAGTCAGGAGAGCAAAATTTAGCCCTAGAAAAAAAGGTTTTCTCTTGGTCAACCAACTCTTCTTCCTTCTGGTTCAAACTTCCCCCAGAAGCTCTCACTTACTAACTTTGTCATACCTAAGCTGGCCTCCAAGGTCCCTCATCCTTGCAGGGGTGATCGGGGACTCAGTCCCTGAGGTGACCATACCCACTCACACACCCTTTCATTCATGTTCTTTGACAGTCTTTATGAGGTCATGCTGGACAGAGTCTAGCAATATCAAAGCTGCATGTTATTAATAATGAAGCATCTTGGAAGTTAAAAGGCTGTTGGTTCTGGTCCAGGTTCCCATGGATAATATCCAGCATTGCCAAGACTCACGCCATTGTCTGCCAGGAATTCTCCAAAGCTGCCTGCTGTGTCAGCCCATGGGGAACTTGGAGTCACAAGGGACTTCAAGTAACTCACTTAATATGGAAGGCAGTCAAGGCAACAGTTCCTTTAGCTCTTGCAGATGGGAGAGCTTTGTTTCTCTCATTATCCCTGCCATTTGCTTCTTTCTAACAACTCAGCCCCTTACATTTAGATTTCAGGTCTGTTCATGTCTCTTTCCCCAGTGCTATAACTTGGATATGGAATGTTCCCTCACAAAGACCCATCCATGTGATAAAGTCTGGCCCCCAGCTTGGAATAATTTCAAGGTACGGGGCCTTTAAGAGGCAGGGTTTAATAACAGGTCTACTGATGATTGACGGCTTACACTTGAAGGGGACGGGAAACCCTAGCCTCCTCTCTTCATCTTTTTTCCCACACCACAGCTATGAGGTGAGTGGTTTCACCTATAAACTGATTTCTCTTAAGTGTTTGTCGTAACAGTAGGAAGCTAACTAACACACTTCATAAGAATTGTGTTCAATGAGATGGATGTCGCAATACCCTCTCAACTAGTCACCCCATTTGTTCACCTGTGCAGAGTTGCAGGCTCAGTCTTCCTAAAGCCCAGTTTCAAACACTCCGTGCCCTGCTCCTGGGCCCTTAGTACTTCTAAAGCTGGGAAGAGCAACCTCACCCAGCTCTTGCTCTTTAACCTGGTGCTGGCATGTTTCCTCACTGTCCCACTAACTAAAGCAAGGCACTGAATTCTCCCAAGGTGAAGGGTCCTTTGTCCCCAACTTTCCCAAGTTCAGATACTACCCACCCTTGAAAGCTTACTCCAACACCCAAACTCATCCTTTGGTCTGGTGTCTCCCATGACACATAGTTTTGTGCCTCTCTTATAAGGGTTCCAACATTGCGATCTGTGCCAGAGCAATCCATGTGCATGTCAATAATGGGTACCTCTGGGGCACAAAGTTTGCTATCTTTTCCCAGAATCCCACCCAACCCCAAGTGTGGACCTTATACCTAGTTGTCAAATAAGAGTGCATGCACACACTTCAAAGGCTTGTTTTATCTTTCTAGACTGAGCAGGGGATGTACTTGGTTGTGTGGTGTGTGGGGTGAAGACAAATCAGAGAGGTGCCAATGTGTCAAATGTAGCCTGGAAATGTACTTGCCCAGTTACTCTGAAGGCAGTCCTTCCTGGCACAAAAGCCAAGCGTCACTGTTGTAATTTGAGCTTGCTTTCTCAGACCTCTAATTACTCATGAGCACTTCTTCTGTTGGAGAGTTGGTTTTTGCTTGGTCTTTCTTTCTTTCTTTCTTTCTTTCTTTCTTTCTTTCTTCTTTTCTTCTTTCCTTTCTTTCTTTCTTTCTTTCTTTCTTTCTTTCCTTCTTGGACATTTGCCTTGCTACATAGCCCTGAACTACCCAGAACTGGAGACAGTTTCATCGGCTCCTACTCCAACCAGAGTAAATGCAGATTGGAATGGCAAAGAGCAAAAATCCAGCCCAGCCTCAGGGAACCTGAGAATGCACTCAAACCCACACCCCAGATAGATGTATTGGCCATTTTCATGCTTGAGGAAGTAAATGATATTAAAATGCCCATGTGAGGTAGTTTGATGGTAACCACAAGGAAAGCAGGAACAGACCAAATGCAGCCCCAATGATGTTTATTTTATAAACCAAAAGGTCCAGAGCCAGGAACCTCAGCAGCTCAGAGCACCCCCAAAGGCTAGGGGCCTTGACTATATGTTCTCAGTGCCATGGAAGTACCCCCTTCTAAATATATCAAGTCAGAAACAGCCAATCCCTGTGTCTTCCCATGCCTGAATGCAAACAGCAGAGTGAGGTGTGATGAAGTGTGTTTTTCTAGAAGGAATGAGGCTCTTTGAATAAGAATTGGAAAGGACTGGGGTAGAAAGCCTCTTGGACTTGCTGAGAGCTACACACCTTTCTGTAGCGTGTATGTTTCCGCCAGCCCGCCAGCCCGCCAGTCTGGCGTGCCGGCCCCAAATAACACTCAGAGACTCTGTATTTGATACAATCCTGTTGGCCAGTTACCATTACTGTTTATGGGCTAGCTCTGTCTTAATTATTAACCCATTTCTACTTATCTATGTATTTCCATGTGGTCGTCTTATCCGGGCGCCTCAGCCGGCATCTTCCTTCCTCCCCTGGGCTACATCTCTACTCCTCCTTCCCACTTCCTCTTTCCTCCTTGTCTCCTAGCCCCGCCTATCTTGCTATCTCATTGGCCACAGAGCTTTATTAACCAGTATGAGAAACATATATACAGAATAACATCTCCCATCACCTTTCCAGCTAGTTAACAATGAAAGCGCGAATAAAGGATTTTCTGTGTAAACTAACCCAGCTCTAATCTCAGAATAACAACCTGCTCTTAGTATTATCTTCCTTATTATGAAAAGGGCTGTTGAGGGCAGGCTGCATCTGAAGAACAGACAAGGGGACATTCTCCACCTGACTTAAACAATAACTTGTATCATTGTCCTGGACATTTCAATACACCGCTACTGAAAACATTGATCTCACCTAACTTAAACTACCACTATTGATTCTCTCCATAGCAGTTGCTAAATCAAATAGCAGTTTATGTACAATTAAGGAATCTGGAGGCTCATCCTCACCTGGAGGAGAATTCCTTTCAATCTATCGATCGCTGTGAGCTTTCATTCAGACTGACTATCCATCGTCCACTTCTAGTAGCCTGAATTATACCTACCACTCACCATTGACCTCTGTGTCACACAATGACCCCTTGCCTTCCACCTGGCTGCTCTTGCTCTTTCTCATGTCAAGTTTAGTATCTGATGTTTCGTGGACTTATTTGTCCCCCATGCCTTGCATTCATACATTGCCTGCCATGAATTTTTTAAACATATTGCCATCTTCATATGGCCCACAGGGGTCTTCCTCAATTGCTTCCCTATCTTCCTTCCTTCCTTCCTTCCTTCCTTCCTTCCTTCCTTCCTTCCTTCCTTTCTTTTAACAGGTTTTTCACTGGATCTGGAGTTCACTGATGGGCTAGAATGGCTGGCCAGCAAGCCCCAGGGATCCCCCTGTCTCTGTCTCCTCTGTGCTGGGATTACAGCTAAGCATCACAGCACCTAAATGTTTACATAGATGTGGAGACCTGAGCCCAGTTCCTCATGCCTGCAAGTAACTACTGAGCCATATCTGCAGCCCCTGTAGTGTCTCCTAACAAAAGAACCACTCTGTCTTAAGGGAAGATCTTCCTGCCCATTTAGTTCCCTTGACAACTTGTGCTAATACAAAATGAAGAATGAAACAAGTAATAATTCATAAATATGCTTACATATCATTTCATGTCTCTTCTACAAATTCCCAAATCTCCAACTGATTTTGTAGTCTGCTACTTGATTTCTCTGTTTTGAATACATACTCACCTACCACCAACTATACATTTTCACCTAATTTATCCCCTGAGATTAAAAAATAATAACAATAATAAATTACAAGGACAAAAAAAACCTCCTGTATGTATGTCGGTGGCTCTGAGTGTCCCCAGGTATCCCCTTAACATCCAGGCAGTGTGGTATGATGGACAGAGGTCTACACCAGGGTGGTAGTCTTGACTCCAAGTCAGTCCCACCCCAAGTGTACCTTATTTTCCCAGAGACCAAATCAGGGAGGACTTAGCTGGGTGACCACTCATAACCATCTCCTCTCCTCCAGGCAGGACAGCCTGTGGTTAACAACCAGCCCGAATTCTGGAACTTTCCTAATTCTACTTCAGAGAGTCTGAAGCCTTTCCCAAGCTAAGTAACCTTGAGTAAAATCCCTCATCGTTCCCCCTTGTTTTGGCTTCTCCATCTATAAAACAGAAAAGATTAAAATGCTTACCTGGTGAGAGCGTTATGAAGATGGGAAGAGTCGGCATATGCTCTGGCATATGTGTTTAGAGCAGTACCTGGCAAAACAAAGTCTACATAATGGAGGTAGCCACAACAGACTATGGATTCTTTCTGAAACAACAAGACTTTGAAGATGTAATTTATATACTGCTAGATTCATCTGCTCTGAATGTTATAATTCAGTGGTTTGCAGCATATGTAGAGCTAGGAAACCATTGTCACCATGCATTTGAGAATTTGACTTTTACCACATCGAGATGAAACTCCATATCCTTACGCCAATATCTTCCTGTCTCTCACTCCCACCCTAGCTCAGTGCAACCAATAAACTACTTTCTTTCTCTACAGATTTGCGCACTCTATATATTTTATGTAAGCCTATTCATATTATTGTAATATACCTTCCCTGTTAATGTGTTTCCAAAGATCATCTATGCTGTAACATGAGTCAGTACTTCCTACTTTTTATTGATGGATAATACTTTTTAAATTCTTGTATATAGTAGTATGTGCTCATTCCTATGTAAAGTGCACACACCCATACTCACACAGGCATCTATTACTTTCTGCCCTGTTCCCCTGAGGCATGGTCTCTCACTGAGCCTGGAACTAGGCTGGCAGCCTGCAAGCCCTGGAGATTCTCCTGTATCCACTCCAATCTACGCTGGGATTGCAGGTACATTCAAAGCCACACACAGCTTTTTACATGGGTTCTGGGGATTTGAACTAAGGTCTTCCTCCTTGCAAAGTAAATGCTCTTACTCACAGAGTCACATCCCCAGTCTCTGTTGCTGAACTAATGGATGTTCACATTGTTTCCACATTTGGGCTGTTATAAACGATGCTCCTATAACCATCCATTTACAGACTTATTCCCTCTAGCAGTGTATGAGGGTCTCAGTATCCTTGCCAGCATTTGCTGTTATCCAACAACAAATGTTAGCTACCACAATAGGTGGGATTTACATTTCTCTGATGTCAAGAGTTCTAAGCACCACTGTGTGTATCACTACAGATAAGCTGCATATTCTCTTTAGGAGACCTTAGGCTACACGGAACACTTAGAGAGGAAGGAGTTCGGCTCCTAGGCTGCCACAAGTGTCTAAGGACCCAGTACACTATCACTTGGTCTTTGCAATGTGAGCACAGAAGCCATGTTGTTAATGTTATGCTAATCAAGGCAGGCTGCAAGAGTAAGACATTACATCTTCAATTCAAACAGACCTCTGTTTCCATTCCCTGACTATCGAGGAATCCCCCATTTCTGTGAAAAGCCAGGAACACTTATTCCAGTATCTTCCAGAGGTACTATCTTAATCAGTTTCCATCCCTTTGGCAAATACCAGAACAAACAGTTTAAGGAGCAGACTGCTTATTCTGGCTTAGTGCTTCAGAAGGTCCAGCCCCACCTGATGGGCAAGCCATGGCAGAGCAAAGCCATTCCCACTATGGGGACAAGGGACAGGACCAGTGTTCCTCTCCCATGTATTCCACCTGGGCCCCCGAGTATGGGGCGGTACTTTCCAGGCTCAAGGAAGAACTCCCCCACTTAGAGAATCCTCTTGCGCACACACACACACACACACACACACACACGAGAGAGAGAGAGAGAGAGAGAGAGAGAGAGAGAGAGAGAGAGAGAGAGAGAGAGAGAGTTGTCTTCAATCAATCAAGTTGACTGTCAAGATAAACCATCATAGAACTTAATTATCCTAATTTGGGTCTTCACAGATTCTGCTAACTAAATAACAGCCTTTTTTGTCCATTTAGCCTCCTACTGTAAAGTCTCTGTGGACATTGATTCTCTGCTTCTTTTGTAAAATACATAGTGCACTAAGCCAGGTTGCAGTCTTACTGTAACGACCCTGGTAAGACCAGAGAGAGATGCATGTGCTACCAGACAATCAGATCAAAAGATCCTTAAGTGTTACAGAGCTTCCTACAGCCATTTCACCCCAAATAAACACACAAAGACTTGTATTAATTATGAAACTGTTGGCCAGTGGCTAGGGCTTATTATTGGCTAGCTCCGTCTTAATTATTAACCCATTTCTATTCATCTATGTATTTCCACATGGTCTTGACTTACTGGAGAATGCCTTCCATGTCCTCTGTTCTCGGGCTCTACATTGACAACTCCTGTCTGCCTACACTTCCCAGAATTCTCCTCCTCTGGTAGTCCCGCCTATCCTTTCTGCCTGGCCACTAGCCACACCATGTTTTATTCATCAACCAATAAGAAAAACATATATAATAGGGCTTCACTTATCACTTAAGAACGAAAATATCAGGCTGGAGAGATGAATCTTCTGAAAGACCTGGTTTGATTCCCAGCACCCACACAACATTTCACAACCACCTGTAGGCTCCAGTCCCAAGAGAGCCAATACTTTCTTCTGACCTCTGTGGGCACCAGGCACACTCATAGTGCACAGACAAACATGCAGGCAAAACACCCACACATAATAAATTAAGTAATTAGTTAATTCTAAAAAAACTAAAATTTCTGAAAGAATCCCCTGCTGACAGAAAGGAGAGGCTGAAGCCCGGGAGCCAAACTCAGGAAGCATTTCTCTCCTGGGAAAAGCTTTCACACCACTCTGACAACCATCAAAACTACCTTGTACCACTGGAACAGATACAGTGACAGGTCAGTGATGGAACAGATGTAGTGATGGGTTAGTGATGGAGCAGATACAGTGACGGGTCAGTCAGTGATGGAGCAGACACGGTGGTGGGTAGGTGATGGGCAGGACCAGGAATGCTGAATTATGCAAACTCCTTGGCTTCTATCTAACCCTAAACGTCACATCGGTGCCCCCAAACTATCTTGAAGGGTCACTGGATTCCTTTGTTTATCTCCTAAGTATGGTCTCAGTGACCACATCTTTATTTTTTTTTTCTTTGCCTTTCATAATTCCTTGTTTCTTTAACTAGTATAATGAGGACAAGTAGCTGAGCCCAGCTTACTGGAACTGCCAGATGCCAGGTTTTGACCCTAAAAGGGGGGGGGTCGGGGGGAAGGGCTTCCAAAGTAATTTGAATGTGTGACCTGCAGGTGACAGTCCAGAAGGCTGGTGGCTCATCAGAGTGGTCATTTGCTGCCATCTATGGGTAGAATATTAAAAGCGACCTAAGGAGAAAGGATGTCACACAATAGCTTGATCCTATGATGAAATTCTAAGGAAAGTACCAAACAAGCTTGGGTTTGTTCACTGTTATCCCAACATACAGAAAAGGGGACAACTTGAAATATCTGGTAATGCTGTAACAAATAGCATCAACTCGTTAGTGAATAGTAATTCAGACTGCGGCATTCAATTAAAAAAGATAGGTTTGAAGTTGTCTAGCACAGCCTTCTTTATAGGAGGGCAGGTTTTTAAGAAAAGAGATGAGTTAAGTTAATAGACATTTTAATAACAAAATTTGTCATTGTCTTGACTAAAATGAGACTCACCCAAACCTATTATGGCAAGAAAGAGTCCATCTGTCACAGTTGCCATGGAATTAGGAGCTGCACAATGATTTAATGGCACTCTTTTTCCTCAGCTAGAAACTTCCACTCACAGAGGCAGGAGAATGGATGCTAATGAGAAAAGCTCAATTGTATCCTGAAATATTTATACCAGCTTTGCAAACAAGCATAAAGCATTCACCGGATCTGCCTCCAAACACACTTTTGAAAGGATACAAATTCATTCCCTGACTCATCAATGTGCACCACACACTCAAAAGTGTATACTTATCACCAGTTTTATGTGTGATGTTGTAACATGAATAAATGAAAGACCCAGAGACTGATACTGGGTTTCAAACTTCAAGGTGAATATCAGTAAAACAAAGTAGCTAGTCACTAGCTGTCACCTCTATCTCAGGCTGAAAGGGCTAATCCACACATGAGCTCGTCACCAAGCCTCAGGCTGCTGCCTCTTCCCAGCGTGGCCGGAGAATGAGTGTTCCTACCTATCTTCAGTGTGGCTGGAAAATGAATGCCTCTCACTGACTACTTGCTCCCGTCCTTTATACCCCTCTCGTGCAGGGATTAAAGGTGTGAGCTATAATTCTCTTTTAGACTGTTTAAATCTTGTATAAATCTGGGTGACCTTGGACTCACAGAGATCAGTTTACTTCTTAATCCTCAGTCCTAGGATTGAAGGTGTGTACCACCACCTCCTAGCTTCTGACTGCTGGGATTAAAGTTGTGTATCACCACTGCCTTATCTCTATGGCTTGAGGCTGACTTTGCTTTCTGAATCCTCAGTCAAGCTTTAATAAATCATAAATAATATATCACTACACAATGTGGGATGTCCTTCTGTATGCTGCAAATATGTGTTCCTTTTATTGGTTGATGAATAAAGCTGTTTCAGCCAATAAACAGGCAGAATTCAGCTAGGCTGGAATTCTGAACAAAAAAGCAAAAGGAAGACAACAGAGAGATGCCAGGAGCCACGGAGGAACTAGGATGCGTGGAGCATTCTCAGGCTAGACAAGGCTATGTGGAGATCCACAGGTTAATAGAAATGAGTTCATAATTAAGAGACAGCTAGCCAATAAGACGCCTAAGCCATTGGCTAAACAGTTTTAACTGATACTAAGTCTCAGAGTGGTCATTTCATTAAACGTCTGGGAGACCTGGTGGGTGGAGAGAGAACCCAACCAGTGGGACTGAGCTAGACCGAGAAAATCTCCTTCTGTATATGTATATTTAAAAGTGAACTGGATGCATGCCTGTAATCTCAACACTTGAAAGACCAAGGTCAAAGGAACACTGCAAGTTCAAGGACAGCCTGGGCCATGTAGTTAGCTACATGTATAAATGAATAAATAAATAAGTGGGTAGATAAAATTTAAAAATAAAAGCCCTTGATGAATGTGGTGGTACACGTCTTTAATACTAGCACTCAGGAGGCAGAGGCATTCATATCTCTATGAGTTCCAGGCCAGCCATCCAGACCTGCATAGTAAGAGCCTGTATTAAAAAAAAAAATCAAAACAGGAAGTGTTCAGAATAGGTTAAATACAGAGAGAGAGAGAGACAGAGACAGAGACAGAGACAGAGAGAGAGAGCAACTCTTCATTTGGAGACAAGCAGATACATGTTCTACACATGATTCGTAAAGTATCCACCATATATCAGGTTGGCATGCCTGTTTCTTAACTAGATATATTTCTTTTCAATTTTAATTTTATTTATTCTTTGAAATGTTCATACATATATACAATGTATCTTGATCATACCCACCTCTTACTAATCCCCCTATTCCACCTATAGTCCCCCACTACATCTCTCTCTCAACTTTGTATTCTCCTTCTATGTATGTGTATATATGTATAATATATATATATATATATATATATATATATATATATAATCTACTGAGTGCAGTTAGTGCTGCCATATGCATATGGGCATGGAGTAACCCACTGGGGCACAGAGAACTTACCACACTCCTAAGGAAAAGCAACTTTTCTTCCCCAAGCAGCCCTCAACCACCAATAGCTCCTTGTCTATTGGTGAGGCTGGTGGAGCCCCTTCCCATTCCATACTGGACTTCTTAACTGGCTTGATCTTTACAGGCTTTGTGTGGGTAACCACTGCTGCTGTGGGCTCATTTGTGCCACAGCCATATCGTGTCCAAAGTGACATCGTGTCTTAGCTCAGTTCCCACCCTCTGGTTCTCATATATTGATATAGATATTCCATCTACAGCCAAGCACTTTGAACAGAAATGTGCCTTTACATCAACCATTATCCTCTGTAATAAGAGCTTCTCTGCGCAAGTGCAACTAAGGATATAAGTGTAGCTGTTCAGGAGGCAATTTGACAATATGATCATTTAGAAAAATAACATTAACAGGTTCCCCCCAATGACCTATGATTTCCCTAGCCATGTTTCTGTTTGTCTGTTTATTGTATTTGTTTTTAACCATGTTTACAGTATCCTTCAATAATTCCCTCTGTGGAACAAGTCTCAAATCCCATCAAGAAAGCCATTAATTGCCCCCCAAAATGGCCACTATTGCAAGAGTGAGCTCATCTTGCCTTCTGGGTCATTATTGGGGCATGCAGAGGCCAACACTAGATAAGACCATTGATGTGCCCTCTCCTGTTGCATAATGTTCCATCAGTTAGCCAACAGGGACTGACTGGTCCTGCAACCGGAAGTCTGAAACTTAGTAACAAATAATTGTAGCAACTAAGTCAATATAATTCATTTTATATCCACTATGTGATCATTTCTGTTCTGGATGTTTGCTCCTCATTGTGTCAGCAGGTTGGAAGGAAAGGAGGCAGGGAGGGAGGGAGGAAGTCAGGCAGGATGAAGGACAGAGAGCAAGAGGAACGAACGGTGGGTTTCAGTATGTATTGAAACTGATACTAACTTAAGCAGTGAAACTGAGAGGCAGGAGGCAGGAGAAATAACATCCAATTGAGTGGATAAGCTCTGGTGAGGATCTTTGATTTGGTTAATACATTCGTTTCAGTGTCAGCCCACATTACCAGAAAGACAGTTCACAGAGGTGAGACTTTGATGAGGTGTGACTCGGTTCAGGTCGACCAGTTGATTACTTTCAGCTGAAGAACAAAACAGACACTTTAGATAAATAAAAGGAGAGATTCTCATCTATTTTATTTATACCCAGGTCCCTAATGCTTAAATTCTTGACATATAGTGCTCAACAAATAGCTATTGGATGAATACAGTATCCTAGCACCGTCGGGCACCTTTGTAAAAATGAGGCTTTTGGGGGTGGAATGACCTCTCCCAGCCTCACTGCCAAGGTCATTTAAGAAGACATTCTGTGGATTTCCAAGATCCCAAAGTTAGACAATGCTGTATTGCTGATATCTCAGATTTAGTGTTATTGACCTTAGCAAACAAATACAAAAGGAGTGCATGCCATGAGAAGCCATGCACTTTCCCACAGAGCCTTCTTCTGTCCACCTTCTGTCTAATGCATCTGAAGGGCTCTGTGATAATCGCTGAATTACATAACCACCCAAGTGAGATTGTCTTCCATCTGTTAAGGCGCATCAGAGCCCCCATGCAATGAATTTCAATTTAAGGAGCTTTGTACCCCATCTGGAGTAAGAGGATTCATTCCTATAAAAAGTCCCTGGGACTTTAACCTGGTTCTAATAGAAATGATTTGTTTGTAATTTAAATTTTTAGACTCTGTTTAAATATTGTACATTTCAGCACTCTGCAACAGAATCAGGTAGCCAACAGTTATTTCCCAAGACACATTTCACAGCAGTAAATGCTTATTAAACATAAAAGCCGCATATACAAGAACTTTTACGGCAGCATTGTTTGAGGCAGGAGAAAAGCTTGAAAGTAACCCAAATGCCCATCAAAGGAGAAAAGATAATGCCATTGTGTTATGTTCATCCTATGCAGCTATTAGCTTGAATAAAGCAGGTCTACATGTCCCAGAGTGACAAGGTGTCACAGACAAAGCAGTCAATGTAGAACAGAAATGTGAACAATGTCGTGCATGTTTTTCATCCTGTAATAACCATGGCATTGTACCAGCCTTCACGCACAATAAATATCATCCCATCCACACTGAAAACTCTGGAAATCAATACAGCAAACTATAAGCAGTAATTATTCTGGAAAAAGAAGTTTTGCTTCTAAGCTTATGCATCTCTGTTATAAACCGTGTTTACAATGACTGTGTGCTACTTCTGTAGTTTATAAGGTGGGTTGTATTTCTTTTTGTTATTTTTATTTTATGTGGGGGGTGGTGGTGTGCAGTGTGTGTATATGGTGCATGCGCATGAGTGTGTAGGTATGCACACCTACACACATGCATGCAGAACCCAGAGCAGGACATGCAGTATCTTCCTCTATAACTCCAAGCCCCATTGCCTCAAGGCATGCTCTCATTAAGTCAGAAGCTTCATTTGTGCTAATGAGGAGAAAGCCCAGAACCTTTCTTATAAACATAATACATACTGGTTACAGGAAAACTAAGGAAATAAAACAAAATACTTTACAGCAGTTATCTCTCATCTGTTACCCATTCAAGACCACTATTAACACTAACACTGTTGTGTGTTTGTCTTTAGTATGTATTGCATGTGGTTTGTGTATGTTACACAGTGGGAGATATGTGTGTGGGGGGGTGGGTGTGTGTGTTTGCATGCATGCATTAAGGGGAATTGGGATTATACTGTAAACAACTACTCATTTTATCATTACTATTATGTGATGAACTATTTATTTAAAATATGAATTTTAACAATGGCAAAATATTTCACCCACCGGTTTTCAGCCCCTTTCATCTTTCTGCTCCCTGGGTCTACCAAGATGTGAGCAGCTGCCATTCATTTCTGCTGCCGTCCACCAGCATGCCTTCCTGCCATAATGGATTGAATCCCTTAAACCACGATCCAAAATAAATTCCCCCTTCCTTTTGTCAGGTATCTGGGCACAATGACAAGAGAAGTAACAAACAAAGATGCATATAAAAAAGTTCACCAACTCCTACCCTAGAAGATGCAAACATTGTGGTCTCCATCTTTGATCCCAGAATCAAGATCGAGATCCAGTTAAATGCCAGAAACAAACTCAACAGATATTAATTGATGAATGCTTGAGTTAATAAACCCATATGGGCTTTAATAAAATGTGTGCTGTGCACAAATGTGCATTTGTGTTTTCAGAACACTAGTTTCCAGGCCATATTTCATAATACTTGAGCTCTGGTAATTCCTGGTTTTCATGTGATTTTACTTCAATAAATACACCTTGGCTAAAGTCATACTTGGCACAGTCTATCATTCCAAACTTGGATATACAAGGTAAATGGCTGGAAGGCTCCTCAAATTCCTGGCACAATGCACACATGGCCAGCTATGATTAGCCAATGCTTCATAACAGAACAGCTGGTGGCCTCTATAAGTGAAAAAAAATCATCTAGAGGGAAAGCAGAGTAGGGCAGATGCCAGAGAAGATGGAACCTTCCATGAGTACTGGAATGTCTATGTCATGGCTACCCAAACGACCCTCGATCCATAGTCCACCTAGACACATAGTAAGGACGCTAGCTCATTTTCAAATCTATTGACTGCTGTATTCTTCACCTCTTCTTGGGGAAACCATAATTAATCTACTATCTAAATGCACTGAGATACTCTACAATCAAGCAAGTACCAGTCAAGCATAATCCCCCTTGTCTTGAAAGAGTTGTCAGGTAAAATATGATATTAAACATACACCTAACCAAGCACAGTCCGTGTGCTGTGTGGCAAGCAGAGGGACTCCATTTGGCAGATAGAAAAGTTAACAAAATAGGTACCTGCTGGAAAGGAAGTCCTGGAGTTAAAATAGGTTCCAGATATTTTTAGCAATGAAAAGACTCCAAAAATGAACTCAAGGAACGAGAAAACAGGTGTAGAAAAATGGGTCACAGTGGCTGAATGTCATCTGATAGTCCTTTCTGTGAGGTTTTTCAACTACAAAGGATTATATAAATACCACCCTTCTGGCTAGAATGTCATCACATCTTTCCTTCATGAGTCATGCTGTTCCCCAGAGAATAACTTCTTCAGTCACATTTAGTTTTAAATCCCCTAAGAAAGTCCAGAATTTTCGGTATGTGTAGGTGCAATAAGCCACCTGTCCTTTGAGGGTCACAGACAAGCTCTTCCAAAATAGATTTTAAGGGTGATGCGAAGGTGGTTTGTTTGCAAATGAAAGAAAATGAGGAAGGTGGAGACTGAGAAAGAGAGGGCTCTTTCCCTGTGCAGTCCTAGCAGAGACCTGAGTTCACCCTCAGGCAGTGCTGAGCCAGCAAGGCTATACAGGGGAGCTGAGGGAACGGACAGGATTCAGTCCTGTGGTGGTTTGAATCCCAGTGGCCTCCATATGTTCACACACTTGAATACTTGTTCCGCAGTTGGTAGAACTGTTTGGGAAGCACTGGGTGGGCATAGCCTTCTGGGAGAAAGTGTGGCTCTGGGGAAAGCTTTGAGGTTTCAGAAGACTAGGGCTGTCCCTAGTTACCTTTCTCTACCAATGATGTGGATCGAGATGTGAGCTCTCAACTGTTCCTTTGCTCCACCTTCATGGACTCCAGCCCTCTGAAACCATAAGACAAATTAAACACTCTCTTTTATAAGTTGCCTTGGCTATGGTATTTTATCACAGCAATAGAAAAGCAACCAAGATGGATCCTGACACAAAGTACCTCAGTATGTGACTATATTTGAAGATGGGACCTTTAAATAGGCAATCAGGCTTAAAATGGGGGCTGGTATAACTTGAATCTTAACACCTGAAGACACAGAGTGCTATAGTTTGGATGTCAACTGTCCTCACAGCCTTGTGTGCTGGAACTCTCGGTTCCCAGCTGCTGGCACAATTTGAGGAGGTTGTAGAGCCTTTGGGTTAGCAGAAGTAAGTCACTAGGACACAACTTAAATGCTGGATTTGATTCTGGTCAGCCCAGGTTTTCTTCTTCCTGACCACTCAAAACTGAGAGTGACAGCTTCGAGATCCCACCCCCCACCCCCCATGGGTGGAGACGCTGTGCCTTCCTGTGGGTGCTGGGCATCTAACCTGTGTCTGCTGGAACTGCTGAGCCATCTCTACAGCTCTGACCTCAAACTTCTAACCATGTAGCTGTGACAGGATACAGTTCTGCTTTTTAAGCCACACAGTAGCTGGCATTTTGTTACAGACGCCCCAGCAAATGGATACAATGCAGAGAGACATCCTTTGTCAGTCCAAACAGGACCTTTGCTCCTGTCTGAAATTCCATCATTGTTCAAACTTTCATACCAACAGCAAGCTGGGGGGGGGAGAGGGGGAGAGAGAGAAAGAGAGAGGGGGGAACTAGTAGCACAGAGAGGAACACACCCTCTTGAAAGATATAGATGAGCTAATGTAACCACAACAGGAACAGCATAAAGATGAGTGGATGTTAGCTCAAGGTGGTCAGAAAAGGCTTCCCTTCTGAGTGAAGAATTGATCAGTTTAAGCAAGGAGACGGATGACCTGGGAGTAAATGAAATCAGGTGAGGAAGCAAGAATAAATGGCACAAGAAGCCAAAAACTAGAATGCTGGGTGAGAAGGAACCATGACCAGAGAAGAGGCTAGGACGTCAAGGGCTTCAGATGGTTCACGAAGAGCCATGGGAAGCCTGGAGTCTACAGCACAGGTATGAAACAGTATCTGTTTCCCTGCACATTGGTGAGCTGCAGAGCTGCGTTGATGGCAGATGGATTGCAGACGGAGCCTGTGACGAAGCATGGCTGTTTCTGTAAGTCACCTGAGAAAGGACGGTGGCCTCTCAGAAGGACACGAGTGCAAAGCTCTATCCCCATACCCCTAGCAATGTGATGTATAAATTGATGAGCTGTCCCAAGATGACACTGCAGGGAGAAGGCTCATTTGAGCATCCAGAGGTGCCATTCCCAGAGTAGAGGGTGACTCCCAGAATAGCCACCACCCTCTCAGCTATCATCACTTCTAAACTTTGCCTGTCATCTGTATCCTGTGGAGTCACCAAGAGGACGGGGTAATGTCATCCACCCTTCAGTTTTCTGGGCACCGTACTCCTAAGACTCTAGAAGAAACTTGGGCTCTGTCATCCAGCAGACCCAGACTCAAAGTCTGATATGAGGAGCCACCAACACAGTGACTGGGGCAGAAGATTATTGCTCTTGTCCTTGGTTTCTTCTTATAAAAAAAAAAAGGGGGGGGATAACATCTGCCTTACTAGGTTGCTACGGAGATGAAGTTAAAAACCAAGAGTCAAGCATGATGGCAGTACATGCCTGTAATTGTAATACCTGGGAAATGGAGAAGGGATAATCAGACATTTAAAGCTAGCCTCTGCTACACAACAAGTTCAAAACTAACATGGGTTACAAGAGACTTTGACCCAAAAGAACAGAAACAAGATCATGAGTGGTGTGCCTGCTGTACTTCATCCATAAACCTCTGAGCACCAGGTATCTCTCAGGCATCCTCCAAGGCTTGAGAATACAGAAAGTGTATCCCAAATGGGTGCAAGCACCATTGATGGTAAGTGCACAAAGCGAATCGTTTCAGACAGGTTAGAATTGAGGAGGCAGGGTGAGACCCCACTCCACAAAGGTTCTACTTTAGCAGGAAGCAATCCTAGCCTTGTACTTTCTTGGTAAGACCTCCATCCGATGAAAGTTTGACAACTACAGTGTTATGGATGAGACTGTGAGTCTCAAATAAAATATACAAAAAATTGAAAAAACACTGTATCCTGTATCCCTTCTGAATCAGCCTTCCTGGGCTCTGAGATTTGACTCTTTGTCTCCTTCACAGCAAAACCAGCTGTACTCAGGGAAGGACTGGCTCAATTATGAAATAAATTGGCTTAGCTCTGAGCTGGGGGAAGAAATGTGGCCATGTTTTTGGCACCTTTTAGTTGGAGAGAAATGCTACCATGTTGGAGAAAACCCAAAGAGCAATTAAGAGGAAGAAAGCACTAGAAACTTCTAGAACTAGTTAAAGATCACTTCCAAAAGTCGAGCACACTCAAACTCCAGTAAGGATAGGGTGTCGGAAGGGGTCTGTGAAGATCAGAAGAGGCTTCTAAAGGAGGCAAGCTTCTTGAATTAAGCAGGAAAATTTCGAGTTAGAGTGGAGGAAAACACTTCTATCAGACTCTCTATAAAGCATAGAAGAGCAGGATTTTGTTGCACATGCTGTTCAGTGGAATGTGGTGCTTTATAAGAGCCATGATTACAGTAGACTGAATAGATGGCCGCTGACTTGGACTGTGGGGGATCTCTAGCAGCACCTTGAAAGTGAAGTTCGGTCCCCACTGAGGGTGGTAAAGGTGTGGGGGAAGCAGGTGTGGATCATCAGGGTCCTGTGAGTGCAGAGCCTGGGCCAATGGGTACCAGAGGCTGCAGAGGGACAGGGACTAAGCAGGAACAGGCTCTACAGTGATATACACATTCAAGATCTGGGGATGGGGGAGCACCAGGACACACACACATACACACACACACACACACACACACACACACACCACCATACTCTCATGCATCCTCACACACTCAAACACATATTAATGCATACATAACTCATGTGTTCACAGACTCAAAACCATTCTCACACACGTGCACACACACCCACATCCTCACTAACATTCATATACCCTACATGTTTATACAGGCACTCACACACATGTACACGTAGGACTTGAGCTCACATATGCTTCTACACACACACACACACACACACACACACACACTCGTTCAGCAAGAAGGAATTCAAAGCAGCTGTTGGAAGCGCTAGAGTAGAGATGCTGGGAACTTGGATGCGGTAAAGAGAAGCCACCTAGTGATTCCTATAAGCAGAAAAGAGCCAGTTCCAACTGAGTAAGAAAGTTAATATATACCAATGTTATTCCTCATTTATAAGCTAAACTCTACCGTCACAGGAGACACACACATAGTACTGCAAAGGCAGGTGCACTATGGCTTCAGGCTCCTACAGGGGTCTCCACACGTGCCTCACAAACGAGGGGGCATCTGTTCCATTCACCACATCTTATCTTGGCATCTTCTGAGCCTGTTTCCCTGTCTTCTTGAAGTGTGACTTTTAGAAATTTCTTTAGTAAGAGTCTACTAATAAAAAAAATCAACTTGCATTTATTAGAATTGTCTGTGGTTTCATTTTGGCTTTTAAAGGCAAGCTCTCTCTCACTGTCCCAGGATGAACTCACATCTTGGCTCTCCTTCTGTCTCAGCCTCCCGAGTGCTGGAATAGCTTGTGCCACCACACCAGTCTTCTAGAAAGCCGGTAGGCTGGGAAAGCAACTCTAGATGGCCAGTTACCACCCTCATCAGAGGGTTAGTCCATCGTCATAATGGCAGGAAGCAGACAGGTGTGGAGAAGTATTGGAGAGCTTTACATCCTGATCCACAAGTTGCAAGCAAAGAGAGATAGAGACACTGGGCCTGCCATGGGCTTTTGAAATCTCAAAGCCCATCAACAAGGCCACACCTCCTAATCCTTCCCTAAACAGCCCATCTACTAGGGACTAGACATTCAAATATATGAGCCTATGGAGACCATTCTCATTCAAATATCACACTGCTCTTTATTTCCTTCCTCATATTTTAACTAAAAATCTCACAAGTATTCTTGGGTTGCATTTTTTAAATCTTGATGGTTCATATTTATAGTGATTTTAATTTCTGTTATTACACACACACACACACACACACACACACACACACACACACACACACACACCACCTTGCAAACAGTATCTCCGTAAGTAGCCCTGACTGTCCTGGAAATTGCCCTGTAGACCAGGCTGTTCCTGAACTGACAGAGATCCACCAGCTCCTGCCTCCTGAATGCCAGGATTAAAGACATATGCCTCAGTGCCTTGCAGGCTTTCTTATTTAAAGCTACCAGGTATTTAGCCATGTGCTTTCTACTATGTAAACAAGAAAATTCTGCCTCTTTCCTGTTGACATTTACTTTTATTGCTGTATAGCTAGAATATGGCCTTTGATGTTTGTTGAGATGGTTTAGAGTTCCCCAATCAAACCTTGTGGTGAGTTGCCTGGTATGATTGCTAAGGTCCAAACTCAGTCCTCTGAATTAGCAGCAAGTAATTTTGACTACTTAATCATCATTGTAGCCCTGGAGACAGGGCTTTATGACACACTGGATTGATACACTGCGAGCGTGTGTGTGGCACTGTGGAAATCTTCCATGGCTCTAGCTTTACAATTCAAAGTATTTCCCTATGAGAGTAGCTTTGTCTTCTTAATGCCCCTCTCATTTTCCTTGGGTGCATATCAAGGCTCTGATGGTGTTTATATTATTTCTTTCCTGTAACGTTAACAGTGTGCCACTATGAAATGACCCTCTGCATATCAGATAATGCCTTCTTATGAAGGTATTAATAATCTCCTATAGCACAGTGGTCCCCAGCTCAGTCCTGCTTAGAGTCCAGGTACTCATTCGAACAGCAGTGGTTAGCGCCTACAGCAGTGGTTAGCACCTCTGTGTGTCGAGGGAGTACAAGATGTTTGTCTGGAAATGCTCCCTCAACGAACTCTTATTTAGGGCCCAGGCTTATCAACTCAATGCAAGGCAGCTTCCTCCTCTTGGCAACTGATGATGACTTTGTTTTGTGGAACCATGCCCACACTCCCTATTTGGCAGAGTAAAACAGAAGAAAACTGAAAAGCTAGTAATTAAGTCTTGCAGTCTCTTCTGGTCTTTTCAATTCGGTTGAATGCATTGTGGTTTCACCCGGACAAGAAAGTGTGTCCAGAGGGAGACTCATTGGCTACAGTCACTGTCCAGCAGGCGTCTGTCAGCAAGCAACATTGTACATACATTCCTCACCCCTCTTGCGCTCCTTTCTTCCCTTTAGGCTGCAGTTTTGGCGACCTCTAGCGGCAGCTTCCTGTTCTGCACTGTGACAGGAGGATTGGCTTCCCCTGACCAGCGACAGCCTGGCTAGGGCTGTTCTCCTGCCTAGGCAGCTAGCATTCCACGTTTCTGGCAGAGATCCTAACTCGTGCAAACAGAGGGAAACTCTCTTCCTTGCCCTCTACTCACCGTGTGCCTTTCAGACGTTCCTTGACATAGGTGCCCATCATGCTTCACGGTACCCAGACAGTGTGCCCAGCCCAGGTTGGGGAAATACTTTTGAAGGTTCATGATTTTGGGATGGGTGGGACCATTAATTCCTTTCTTAGGGCAGGAGGGACAGGTAGACACTCCCCTGTCCTTAGGAAGGAAATGTCAGGGCCTGAGGCTATAGCTCAGTTGTCAAGAGAGTGCTTTAGCTTGCTTTCAGAAAATCTTAGGTTCAAGCCCCAGTACTACAAAAAGCAAGCCATGGTGGCCTGTAACCCAGGGTGGAGATAGAGGCAAGAAAATCAGAAATTCAAAGTCACTAGTCTGGGGAGACAGCTCACTCTGTAAGGTACTTCATAAGCATGAGAACTGGTGTGTTGGTGAGCATTTATAATCCCAGTGCTGGAGAAGCAGAATCAGAAGGCTCCCTGGGACTTTCTGGCCACAGCCTAACCGACAAGACCCAAGTCTCATCAAGAGACCTTGTCTCAAATCAGAAGGTGGGAGTTGAAGAGGGGCTCCTTGGAAGCGTGCTTTCTAAGTTTACCAAGCTCTAGATTGGGTCACAGCACACACCACCTAAAACCGGGAGTGGTGGCACAGGCTTGCAATCCTCGCACTTGGAAAAGAGATCAGAAAGAGGACCAAAAGTCCAAGGTCTGGGGGCTGGAGGGATGGCTTAAAGGTTAAGAAAACTGACTGCTTTTCCAGAGGACCAGGGTTCAATTCCTACATCCACATAGACACTCACAGCCAACTGGAAATCCAGTCCCAGGTGATCCAATTCTCTCTTCTGGCCACTACACCCAAGGGTCATATACATACATTCAGGCAAAACACATAAGTGTTTTTTTAGTTCAAAGTTATCCTCAGCTACATAGCCAGTTTGAGACCATCCTGATCTTTGTGAGACACTATCTAAAAAAAGGAAGGAAGATAAAGAGAGAGAAAGGAAGGAAGGCAGAAAGAAAGGAAGAAAGGAAGGAAGGAAGGAAGGAAGGAAGGAAGGAAGGAAGGAAGGAAGGAAGAAAGAAAGAGAGAAAGAAAGGAAGGAAGAAGGTGACCTCGGGCCTACATAGGCACACAAATTAAAAAGTTCAAGGTCATCCTCAGCTAAGACCACATTCAAGACCACATCTCACATTGAAGACCAACTTGGCCACATGAAAGCCTGCATAAATAAGTGAACACATAATAACTAAAGCTCCTTAAATCATCCTCATAGAAGCAAAAGGGATAAAGAATTCTAGAGCCAGTGGTGCCAAAGATGACTGAGCCCCAAGACCTCACTCCCATCACCAGGTTGGAGCATTTTCTCCCAGAGCCATCAACATCATGGCAAGCATTAATGAGAGCGGCAGGTGGATTTGCATCAACTTTGACTGTCCCCGAACACCACACCCTACATTCCCCCTGAGTGTGCACCACTTTCTACTTCTTGCGGGTACTCAGAAACAAACAAAACGACTGCATGCAGCATCTCTTCATCCTTCACGCAGCTGAAGAGCTTTTGTTTCTCTGCTACCCTGCCCGAGTCTATTAAAGTACAATAAATGGCTGTCATGAGCCATTTTCTGTGATCCCAATTAACTTCTGTGTGGCAAAGCATTTTCTAGCTTAATATATCTTGTGCCCCATTCCCATAATCACTGCCAAGAGCTACTGGCTTCCTTTACCCAGAGACTGCAGCAATGGATGCCATGTAATTAGATAGTCCTCTGCTCTTTGTACCAATTAACAGAGAAAAAGCACTCCAAAGCTGGCTAGCTAAACCAGGCAAATGGGAGAGCTTTGGGATTAAATGAGACCCCATCTCAAGAACAAGGTGGAGGAAGAACAGGAAGGCGAACAACATCGATTCTGACCTCCACACACATGCATACGTGTACCCTCATGTTTGCACGTGCATTCACATATAAAATGAGCAAATAAATAAAAATAAGTTGGTCAAAAGAGAAGGGGTGCTCCAAATACATTAGGATGATGAGTTTGAAAAATAATAGTAATAATAACTAAGTATTGAAAGTGTATGGGGGCACAGGGGTCCTTGGGCACTATGGGTGAGAGTAATCACAGTGGAAAATAGTCTGACAGTTCCTCAAAGTAATAAAATTGAAATGGCTGACGCTGAAGAGATGGCTCAGAATTTAAGAGCACTGGCTGCTCTTCCAGAGCCCCCAGGTCTGATTCCCAGTACACAGATGCTGTGGCTCATAACCTACTGTAGCTCCACTTTGGGGGTGAGGTAGGTGGGAGGGTTCTAACGCCTTCTTCTGGCCTCTGTGGACACTTCAAAAGCATAGTGCACAGACATGAATTCAAGCAAAACACCCATACACACAAAATGAAAACAAATACAGCTTTTTTGAAAGTGACATTGTTGTGAGGCCTAGCAATTCTATTTCTGAGTATATACTCCCCAAAATAGAAAGCAGGTATCTGTCCATCCTAGTTCATGACATTCTATTTACAATGGCCAACAGGCAAAAGTAATCGCGTGTCCATCAAATGATGAGTGGATAAACAATACATCCAACAGTTTGCTGAGACAATACATTCTAAGTGTTACATACATACATACATAGAGAGAGAGGGAGGAGGAAGGGAAGGATGGAAGAAGGGAAGGCGGGAGGGAGGGATATAAAGAGAGAGAGCACCTATCTATCTAAAATGATTAAATAATGAATGATATTGATTTGCTTGACCATAGTAACCAATTTATCAGGTACAACTGACCCCTGTGTCAATAGGTTCTGTATCCTCAAGCCTCCACATCTGTAATTCAACCAACCACAGATTGAAAATATTTCTAGGGCAGATGAAACTGCTCATCGGGTAAAGGGCTTGCTGCCAGGCCCGACACTGTGAGTTTAATCCCTACAGTGTGCATGGTGGCAGGAGAAGAGACCTATGGGATGCCCTCTGACCTCCACATTGGAGTGTTTCCATCATCACACGTTCCTCTCTCCAGGCTTCTCACTCCCTATCTTTCTCACATGCACAAATAAACGTTTTAAAAGTTTTTTTAAAAATTAAATGCCAGACAGGTGTGGTATTGAACATCTGTGATCTCACTCAGGAAGATGAGGCTAGAGGATCTAGATTTTAAAACAACCCAATGTCACAACTACTTGCATAACAATTAACTAGATTGGGTACATAAGTGATCTAGACATGATTTAAAGCCTACAGGAGAATTTATATGGCTATATATAAATACAATGCCACTTTGTACAAGAAACTTGAATGTCACAGATGAACATTGCTTGGGGAAGTTCCTGGAGCCAGTTCCCCAAGGACACAGAATGATACAGATATATAGTTATGTCAAGACAAATATACCAAGAAATCATATATCACCTTACATAGAAATACATTTACAAATATAATAAATCCTTAAATATGTCAATTCTTTTCAATCCAGTTGGAAGGGACCTGTTCGTATTGCTGATCAGAGCACGTTTTTTTCCACAGCAGTGAAGGAATGAGGCTCTGAGAGTCGTTGTCAATTGTGTGCAAGCAGGCACAGCATTGAAATTCAGACACATCAACTTTTAGAGTCAACAGGCTTCATCCGGTCGCACACCAGAGCAGTGGTTCTCAACCTGCAGGTCGAGACCGCTTTAGGGGTCGAATGAGTCTTTCACAGGGGTCGCATATCAGATATTTACTTTATGATTCTTAACAGTAACAAAATTATGGTTGTAAAGTAGCAATGGAAGAATTTTATGGTTGGTGGTCACCATGGTATGAGGAAGTGTAGTAAGGGGCCGCAGCATTAGGAAGGTTGAGAACACTCCCCTGGAGTATGTGAGGAGTGGGTCTGTGGTACTAAGTCAACTCCTCCTTTTCATATTTAGATACTACTTTCTTGGTTTCTGTGATCAAGACTCATGTAGCTGAGACCTCACGCAGTTAAGACAATCTGTCACGTCTGCACAAATGGGGAGGTGTTAAGTTTTGACAGTTCTAGACCAATATACCTGCTAATTTCTGCGATGCCAACTCAACATAGTAAACTGGGACACAATTTCCCAAAGAGGACTGTTCATCTAAACCTTCAAAAACTCGTGTGTGTGTGTGTGTGTGTGTGTGTGTGTGTGTGTGTGTGTGTGTGTGTGTGTGTATGTGTGTATGGTGTGTGTGTGTGTGTGTATGGTGTGTGAGTGTGTGTGTGTGTGTGAGTGTGTGTATGTGTGTATGGTGTGTGTGTGTGTGTGAGTGTGTGTGTGTGTGTGTGTGTGTGTAGAGAGGGAGAGAGAGCGCACGCGCAATAATGTGGTATGTTGTACATCTTTAGCAGCAACAGTTTTTCCAGGTGCTGAAGTCATCTGAGCAAAATAATAGAGACATCCAGGACACTGTATTGGAGGAAGAAAATAATAAAAAACCAAAACCTTAGAAAACAGCACAGTCCTGGTTTGGTTTCGGTATCAGATACCAATTTTTAATTAATTTCTTAATCACAATCTGGAGAGAAACCATGGTGAGCAGCATCATTTAAAACAGCCCTGAAACTCACGTTCAGTACTGCGCATCCTGAAGCTGGTGCACAGTACTCCCCATGCACAGAGGTGTGCTACAGTCCACTCTGCGTCTACAATGCTAGCAGACCCATTGTTTGAGACTTGATTCTACTTTTCCAGTAGAGGGCCCAGAGGATGACATGACACAGCTCTGAAAAGAGTGCTTCCTCCCAGCCAGGATTTCCTTTCCATAGTAGAAAGGTTCTGAGGATTCAGTCTTTTCGTGAACATCTGCTTAAAAACATTATTAAAGAAAGGAAGGAAGGAAGGAAGGGAGGGAGGGAGGGAGGGAGGGAGGGAGGGAGGGAGGGAGGGAGGGAGGGAGGGAGGGAAGGAGGAGGGAGGGAGGGAGGAAAGGACACACTTGCCTCCAGAAAAACTTGACAACCACTGGATTCATACGAACATACTGAGTAGAGGCAAGCAAGATTCAACCTTCCTAGCACTTTCCAAAATCTAAGACAGGCCTTTAAAGCAACTCCACTGGGCAGATGTCATAAAAGGAGACAACTAGAATACGTGTTGAAAAGGCCTTTAGAAATCATCCCTACTCTGTTTATAGATGAGGATGCTTAGGCTTAGAGGCTGATGCAATGTGAATCGAGAAGTCCCCCAATGGTAGTAGCAAACCTGAACCAGCCTACTGGTTCTAACTCCAAACCCAGCTCATTCAGCTTTACCAAATGAGAGACCATTTTTGACAGCTGGTGAGATGGCTCAGTGTTGAGGGTACTTGGCACCAAGCCTGATAACCTGAATTCAACCACAGGAACTCATATGGCAAAAGGAGAGAACTCTTGCATGTTGCCTTCTGGTGGACTCTCTCTCTCTCTCTCTCTCTCTCTCTCTCTCTCTCTCTCTCTCTCTCTCTCTCACACACACACACACACACACACACACACACACACACACACACACACACACCATTAACTTTCTAACTAACTAGAGGAGCACCTTCATACGATGACAATGCTGATGATGGCAATCAAGGGAGCCTTTGTTGAGTGGTCTGAGCTTTGCCTTGGCAATGTTGTTCTGTTTCACAGCTCTGCAGCAGGCCCTGTAGTCACTCCCATTATTAGCTGGGAAAGGCACAGAGGAGTTGGTGTTTAACCTGCTCACAGGTCCATGATAGAATTACACCTTAGGCTGGGTAGCCAATCTAACCCAAGAACTCAGAACTACAGCCTTTGAGTTCAGAACACTCACTCATTATGGGTGGGCATTTCTACATGTGTAAACTCAGCATCTTTAAGAAGAAGAGAAAGTTTTGAGATCTAATTATCTCCTCCAGTTTCACAGCAGTTGGGGGGGTGCTCTATGGCACTGATGCTGCTTTTTGGGGACAGGCCAGAACTTCATTGCCATGACAGCAGTGAGAGCATGCCAGCTCTGGAATGCTGATTCTGGCTACAGTCACATTTCCCATCTGGGAGAAGAACTAATGTCCTTCCTTCTTTCCCCATGGACACCACACACTCCTGAAGTTCGTTAAAGGAGCCACCTCTCTCAGGTACTTTTCTCACTACTGAGACTGAGTGCCTGACAAGAGAAACTTGTTGCTCCTCCAGAGACTGGGGTTCAGCTCCCAGCACCCACATGGTGACTCACAACCATCTCCAGTTCAGGGAGATCCAGGGCCCTGTTCTGACATCCACAGGCACTAGGCATACTCATGGTGCATGCATACACAAACAAGCAAAACACTCATGTACATAAAATAAACATAAGTACATCTTTTTCTTTAATTTTTGAAAGCGAAACTTAGGAGAAGGGGTGTCTATTTTGGCTCACAGTTGGAGAAGGTAAAGTCCCTTGTTGCTGAAAAAGCATGATGAAAACAGGTTGCAGTTTGCCTACATCTCAAAGAACCAAGAAGTGGGGGGGGGGAATCTGGTAGAAACACAGTGAGGCTACATCATCACAGACCATTCCTCAGTCACCTGATTTCTCAAACTTATGCCCCAATTCCTAAAGGGTCCACACACACCCAAAGCAGACCCACCACTGAAGAGTAAATGTTAAAAGCCATGAGCCCATGAAGGACGACTCAGATACAAACCATAGCAGCACTTACTAACTGCTGGGTCAACAGTAGCCATTTGCAGCAATTTACTTTAATGAATAACTACCATGGTTGCCACTTTATTAGGGCAAGGTGTGATGATTTGAATATGCAGCATCCTTAGAGGCTGCTGTGTTGAATGTTTGGTCCCACTGAGAGGTTCTGGAAAGGTCAGAAAGTAGGGCATAGTTTCAGGGCACTGGGGACATGCCTATGAATATTATGTCTGGCCTGTCCCTTCCCATCTAGTGACAAGGTAAAGAAGAATCTCTTTCACATGTCCCTGCCACAATGATGTTCTGTCCAGGAGCACGGAGCCCAGCAATCAAGGATGGGGCCCTCTGAAACCTTAAAGCAAAGAAAATCCTTCCTTCTCTCAGTTGGCTCTGTCAGATATTTGGACACAGAAATGGAAACACAAAGCTGAATCCCACAGAAAATGTGTTCTTCAACTTCACTAGAATCAAGTCATGGGTAATGGCACTATTCCACATACACATGGAATATATAGTCTCAATGCACAGTAAATATTTGAAATCCCCCATGATCTTTTAAATAGAAGGACTATACCCAATAGGAAACACACTAGTATCTGTGGTCCCTGACAGATAACATGCTGATCAATAGAAGAAGTGGTGTGAGCGCCATTTCAAAAAACATTTAAAGCCAGTAAATACAACTATGCAATGGTAACAGAAAGAATGAAACATACTCAGAGGGAAAAACCAGTTTCAGACCAGAGGAAACCATCTCCAAAGAAATGATCATTTTTCCAACTCAATACAGAAAAACAAATGACTATATTAATGAAAGGAGTTTCCATAACTAAGAAGTACAATGCTGCAACTGTTGAGGAATCAAATAATAAATGAGGTCTCATTCTGCTCTTAAACGTGAATTTCCAGGCAAATAAAATTTCTCACCTCCTTATATAAGATGCTAATCAAGAAATCAGTATTTTTGCTTTATAACTTAAAAGTAAAATCTATTGACTGAACACAACTAATTAGTCAAAAGCTTCCATTTTTTAAGTATGTTTATCATAACAGTGCTAGATGTGAAAATAGATATAACACTTTTTTATTTTAATACTTAACAAATTTTTCTGTGTTCAAATCACTGTGGGTTGCCGCTATAACCATACCGTATCTTAGCAGCCACAGATTCCGGTTCTAGGAGGGTCACAAATGCTAAGAAAGCAAACCAAACCAAGTAGCTGGTTCCCAGCATCAAACTTGGGTCCTTACGTTTGTATGGCAGACACTTTACTTGACTGGGCCATCCCAATGTGACCTCCCTTCGGGTTTGCTTTGTTTGTTTTGAGACAGGGTCCCAGGATGTATAACCTCAGCTGGCCTGGAACTTGCTATGTAGACCATGCTGGCCTTGAACCAGCAGAGGTCTGCCAGCCTCTGCCTCCTGAACGATGGGATTAAAGGTGTGCACCACCACACGCAGTTGTTAAATTGTTAAGACTAGAGAGGCTGGTTTAGAGCGGTTATTGATGCTAGAAGACAGCGTAGGAGTTCACTGCCCTCCTGAATGTTTCCGTAATAGAAACCTGAAGTTGCATTTATTTCACTTTTTTCTTTCCTGTGGCTCTAGTTTGACTTTTAGGACCATGTTGACCCTGGAGAGATGAATGAACTAGAGGTAACAAACTCCAGTAGATGGCAAGTGTCACTCTTGAATTTAGTGTGGCGACAAAGGTTTTTGTGTTTCAGGCATGGTACCCTGTGCAGTTGAGTTCAAAGGTGAGACCTTTGGGTAGGGACTGGATGGTGAAGTTTCTGGTCCGACCACTGGAAACACAGTTTAACAGGTCACTGGGTGATGGAAACTTCAAGACAGACCTAACTACAGGAAGTAGGCCACTGAGTATGCGCCCTTGAGGACAGGCTTTGCCCACAGCTCCATGTCTTGCAGCTGCCTACTCTGAGTTTAACAGCTCTTCGGGAATAATCTCCCACCATGAGGTGAGCACCTCAACTCAGGCACAAGCCGCTACCATGAGCTTGTTAGCATACAGCACAGCCCCATAGGGAGGGGGCAGAATAGCCACAAAGTGAAACCTCTGGAACTTTTGGAGCCAAAATGAATCCCTCCTTTAATGACAATGTTTATCTCGGGTGTCTTGTCACTGAGACAGAAAGTTAATTAATAGGCTAGAGAGATGATCCAGCCAGTGAGGGCACATGCTGCCCACCATGACAACCTGAGTACCAACCACCCCCACAACCCACAGGAAGAAGAAGAGAAAAAAAAACATGCAAACATGCTCTAACCACCACACACAGGCCTGGCACACATGTACCCCCTTTCACGTACATACAAAGACACACACATAAATAAATGTTTATAAAATGTATGAAAGCTAACTAAAGGCTAGCACACTTGAGAGCACACTTGTCATGTACAAACCAATCCACCCAGAACCCACCCACTCCAAGGTTCTCTGTCCCGCTCAAGACCAATTCCCCACTGCACTAACCACCCCTGGGTCCAGGCAGATGATAGGAAGGACCTAGGCCTTTAGAGCATGCCGAACACCTTCAAACCAGCTAATCCCAAAGCTGCCAGGTCCACCTTACTACTCCTTCCCTGACTTTCTCCCATGCCCTCTGCACTCCCCTAATCCCATACGGCTGTTCCTTCCTCCAGGGTCTGGGAAGATTTAACACAAATCTTTTCTTTGCTTTTTTCTTCTTTATATTTATGTGTGTGTGTGTGTGTGTGTGTGTGTGTGTGTGTGTGTACCTACATGAATTTATGTTCACCATGTATCCACAAAGGCCAGAAGAGGTCACTGGATCTTCTGGAACTAGAGTTACAGACGGTTTTGAGCTACCTTATGTGGGTGCTGGCAACCAAACCAGCGTCTTCTGCAAAGCCAGTGTTTTAATTATTTTTTTTTGTCACTGTAATCAACACAACAGCCAAAAAAACAACTTGAGAAGGAAGGAGCTTGTTTCAGCTTACAGGCTGCAGTCTGTTATCAAGGGAAGCCAAGGCAGGAACTGAAGCAGAGACCACAGAGGAGCACTGCTTACTGGCTTGCTCAGTCTGCTTCCTTACACAACCCAGGTCTGCTGGCCTAGGGATGGAACTGCCCACAATGGGCTGGGCCTTCGAAATCCACAAGCAGGTAAGAAAATACCTCATAGACATGACTACATATCAACCTGATCCGGGAAAGTCCTCAGTTGAGGGTCACTCCCCCTAAATGACCCTAGTTTCTTTAAAGTTGATGGAAGCTGGGCAGCACAAACAGAAAATGGTCTTAATCACTGATCCTTCCCTCCAGCCCCAAGCTCACCTTGTCATCAGTAAGTACCTCCTTCTCTGTCAGCCTCATCTCACCTGAGAGATAACAAAAACTATGTTTTAAAACAAAAGCCTGTCTTGAAACTCAAAAGCTAAGACTGTCTATTGCTGTATCAAAACTCCTCCCTGAGTACTGAGTGTGTACGACCCTTCTGCCTGGGCTATGTGAGTCAAGTTTAACAAAAGGGGGAAAAGTATCAGTATTGACCCCGTGACAGACATAAAAAGTGTCCACCTCCTCCCCCTCTTCCTCTTCCTCCTCCCTTCTCTTCCTCCTCCTCATTTTCATCTTCTAGGTTTTAAGACAAAGTCTCCCATACACAGGCCTTAAATTCCTAATTTTCCTACCTCTGCCCTCCCAAACACTGTGATTACAGACAGGAGTACACTACCATGCCCAGCTGTGGCAACCATTGTTTTGCCATAATCACAAATTCACACCCTCAAAACATCGTTCATGGTCTTTTAGGGCCTCCACGTTCCTCCTGCAAACCAATTCCAAAGACCCAAGAGCCACACAGTGGGATTTACCACGGTAACAGCTCTCTTTCAGTATTGGTTGTTTGTATGAGCTACTTCTCTTGATGCTGTGACAGAGAACCCAACAAACGCAACGGAAGCAGAGAAGGGTTCTCCACAAATACTACTCACAAAAACAGTTTTGCTGTTAGCCTAGCAACTCCAGTGGACTTTTTCCTCTGGTGGATGAAAGGATGCCCACCCTTATTTTACATGCACTCACCGATGGTTGATTTCTATTGTCCACTTGACTGATTTAGAATTACCTAAAAGACACATCTTTGAAAATGTCTGTGGGAATGTAAGTTAAATGACCAAAAATGTTAACTGAGAAGGAAAATCCCACCCTGAAAGTGAGTGAAGCATTCTGTTAGGCTGGAATCATGAACTAAATAAAAGGAGAAGACAAGAAGGCTGGCTGAGCACCAACATTCATGTCTCTCTACCTCCACCCTCTATAGGCAGCTCCCCTAATCTCACACACACACACACACACACACACACACACACACACACACACACACAATAGATACTGGTTGTGCACTTACTGGGTTTGTATCCTGCTGTTGAGTCCAAAAAAGTTCAAACAACAATGCTTAGATTCCAATTAGCCACACAGATATAGTCGTTCAAAAATCATCGGCTCAGAAATTTCTTTGTAACTCCAAAATAAACCCACTAAATGTGTTCACTTAGAGATAAGAACCGGTATACAAGAACGAAATCCTATGGAAATGTTAAGTCAACTTGCACAGACAAATATGAAGGCGGCACTGGAGAAATTCTGAAATGCTTGCCTGTCTTCCAGAAGCAGGAAAACATAGAACATCTTCATAATACAAAAGATTCTAAATTGGGAAGTGTATTTTTTTTTCACACCGTTCTGGTGACATGTCACAGACTGAATGACTTCAGAAAGTCATTCCCGCAAAACATTGTCTACCGTGTTCTAGGGCCTCAATGTTTCTCCTGGAAACCCATCCCAAAAGCCTAAAGCTGCACTGTGCAGTTTATCAGAACCCTCTTGCAGTGTCACTTGTTACTCACTTGTCATTGTGACAAAATTTCATGTGGCTCATGGTTTAAAGGCAATCGTCCATCTTGTAGGGAAGGCATAATACGATAGTCGGAGCGTAAGGCTGCTGGTTTTGTTCCAGGAACTTTCAGGAAACAAAGAGTTTGGACTGCAAGTGGAGTCTACCTATAACCCTCAGACTTCATCCCAAAGAACCCGTCAGTCATGTAGGCAGCTTGTCCAAAAAGTTCCACAAGTTCCCAAAACAGCACCAACATCCGGGGCCCAGGTGTTCAGACACAAGCCCGTTGCATGTGTTTCCCATTCAAACTCTGTGGGCATGAAGTGCATTGCTGTGCGAATAGCTTAGATAGAGCCACTCCCAGCCAGTGATGGATACCTTCCTGACATCTGCTCTAAGCATCAGATCTTTCCAAAGGCAGTTAGTTCTTTAGGCTTGCTGCCAGCTCTGTCCTAAACAGCAGGACTCAGCTGTATACAGGGTCAGCCAATCGATGGCATTGCAGAGGTCATCCTCCCTGGAGCCATGTCTGTCTCCCTACATAATCATCTTTATCCCTTCAGATACCCTGCGCTTACCTCAAAACAGCAGCGATGGGCTGGGGGGAGGTAGCTCGGGGGTACAGTGCTTACGTAACATACTCAAGACATTTCCCAGAAATGTTTGTATAAGAGCACAAGCGCGCACGCGTACACACACACACACACACACACACACACACACACACACACACGCAGTAAACAAGAAGAGAACAGAGCTCCTGTTCTGAACCCAGTGTGAGTGGAGTTAATGAGTCATAGCAAGATGGAGAGTAGGAGTATGAGCCCAGTATGCTCTGCTACACCAGCTGCGCTGGGCCACTCCGATTTGGTCATGGAGAATATGACATTAGGTCTGAAGTAGATCATCATGAAGTAGATGAAATATAAGTGTCAATATTGCAGTGACTGTTCATTTTTATAAAACACAATCATTAAAAAAAAAAAAATACAGCCAAGTAGTACCAAGGGTATTATAAGAAATGGTCCCTGAGGTTGGAGAGATAGTTCAGTAGTTAAGAGTAATTATACTTCCAGAGGACCCAGGTTCAATTCCAGCACCTACATAATAGCTCACAACCATCCCATAATGCCAGTTTCAGGGGATCTGATACCCTCTTCAGGCCTCCAAAGGCACGGAACATGCATATAGTAAGTAGACATGCAAGCAAGTAAAACAGCCATACACATAAAATTAAATAAAAATTTTAAAAGAAGTGGCCTTTGGAACCTAAATCTTAGGTGCACATGATATGAGGTGCAACCCCAAAATAAGTAGTTTTTAATCAGAGTTTCAGGGGAATTTTTTTTTTTTTGGTTTTTCGAGAAGGGTTTCTGTGTTGTTTTGGAACCTGACCTGGAACTTGTTCTGTAGACCAGGCTGGTCTTGAACTCACAGAGATCTTCCTCTGCCTTTTGAGTGCTGGTTAAAGGTGTACGAGTGCCATCAACACCAGGCTTCTGGGGGAATTTTTTGTGAGGTAGAACTTACGTGACTTCGACTCCTCCTTTGCTCTCCTGGAGAATAAATTTAATCTTTGAAAATGCCTTAAAATGTTGATTCTGGTAAATACAGATTCAGAGATAATAGGAAAAATGTATTTTATATGGTTTTCAATCATTTCACAGCTTGAAGTGCACATTACACTTTGACAGATATGTGTTTATTGAACTATTATTATTAATACCTGTTGTTCCTGTATTGACTCAGGACTTTATTAAGTATCTTATAAAAAAAATTACCCAAATGGTGTCAACATTGAGACCTGCTTTCCTTGTCCTGTTTTAGTAATATTTCTGGTATATTTTACTCGTTTTATGACTTAGTAGATAACATTTCCTGACATGTGGCTTCATTTTGTGCCAGCTTCACCAATGTCTCTCCTTCTACATATGCTAGTCACATTTCAAATATTAATCTGTCATTCTTGGGCACTTTAGATGAGTAGACTTCATGGAGTTTTCTGAAGTTTAATAGCTGAAGAAACTTGGAAAGTGGAAGCTAATGACGCCATAGCAATCTTGACTTTGATGTTCAGGGGGATTTGAGAGCAAGCAGCCATGGCTAATGGGAACCTTCTTTCCAGTTTGTTTGCTGGTTTGCTTCACATATGAAGTCCTTGGTACAAGGCTGATAGAGATCCTGACAGGGAGGACTCTTCTAGAACACAAGTGAAAGTAGAGATGAAGGAGGCAAGGAAGAAGGAAGGAAAGAAAGAAGGCAGGAGGTCTGGAAGGAATGGAGGGACATGGATAGAGAGAGTATTTACTGTTTCTGCAGAGGATCCAACTAACCATATTTTATGGCTCATGACTGCCTGGAACTCCTGCTCTGGGGAACCTGGCACCCTGTTCTAGCTTCTGTAAGTTCCTGACACAATATTCACATGCTTACACATAGACATACATGTGGGCCTGTGATTTAAGACAAAGAAAAAAATGGAGCAGAAAGGAAGTTCAATGAGGAAAATGGAGGCCACTTCATTTCTAGTTAGGACACAAAAAATTCTGATGTTGGGTTGGTTTCCTTTTAGGGCTTGTGCTTTATTAACTACCTGTAATATGGTCATAGAATACAAATGAAGACGGATCAACGCCGTAGGCCAGTATGCAGAACTCAATGTCTTTGCTACACAATTGGAATCAGAGTCCAGAATCCAGTGCAAAGTGAGAAAACACACCCTGTGTGCACCAGGTGGGTAGCAAAGAGAAGTAACCATGGACAAGCACAATGCTGCAGTGAGAAAAACTCAGGGGAAAAGAACATCCCAAGCGATTTAACTCACACCTCCGGGTTACAGCTACATGACGGACATCCACGTGGGTTTCAGGGAGGCCACAGTGAACTCCATCCCTGGAGTAACAGCTACAGAGAGGGGGAGGGGACACACGTGTCACTTTCATGACTTCATAGGAATTTTTTTTTTTTTTTTTGCTTTAATGATAAATCTACTTGGGAAGCAAGAGCCAAAACGACAGACAGCTTTCAATAGACCCTTCCAAGTTAGCCCTACCAGCTTCCATTCCTTCTTGATCCGATGTCCACTCCTACTTAAGTCTTTCCTACTTGCACCTGAGATTCACTACAGTTTGCTACATTCCCTTAAATACATATCCCAAAGACCCTTTTCCCATCCTTTGCTGAGGAGTTGATAGGTGCTGGCAGAGGGAAAAGCATTCTGGTTTGTTTGTTTGTTTGTTTTAATATGTATCCAATGGTAGATTCCCTATTCTCCAGTGAATAGTTCTACACACTTACACATCTGGGTACTAACTATACTTACTGGCTCATCAAAAATTAAAAAGGAAAGAGGACATGAAGTTGGGAATGGGTCCGTGTTGGGGAGATTGCAGGAAGTTACAGGTGGGGAGGAATGATAAGGAAAACTTAATATTAAAAATAGGAAGCTCAAATTAAAACATATAACTGTAGCTAGTTGTTTTCCGCCAGCCTGCCTGGTCCCACCACCGTGCCAGCCCTGACACCATTATGTTATGGGTAGGTTTTTCCCTGCCGCCAGTCTGGTCCCGATGCCACACCAGCCCCCCAATAACACGCAGAGACTCTGTATTTGATACAATGCTGTTGGCCAGTCACTATCATTGTTTATTGGCTAGCTCTGTCTTAAATATTAACCCATTTCTACTAATCTAAGTACTTCCATGTGGTCTCATCACACCGGCCAGAGCGGCTGGCCTTCTACCTCTCCGGGCTCTCCATGTTGACTCCTCCTTACTACTTCCTCTTTCCTCCTTGTCTCCTAGCCCCACCTATCTTGCTTTCCTATTGGCCAACAGTGCTTTATTCATTAACCAGTATGACAAACATATTTACAGAATAATATCTCCCATCATATAACTGATATTCTAAATAGCCATGTAATTATAAATGACACAGATTCATTTGCCTGGAAAAATAGGGTCTTGCCAGTAGAGTGGGGTTCAGTGTTGTGGTCTTTTCTGTAGTTGAGGCCTCATTAATATTCAATGATAGCTCAATCTGTTGAGATACCATATGGCAATAGACATCAGGCTGCAAAGAAGGGAGGACAGCACATGCCCCTCATGGTGAGTCATCTTCCAGCATTCCAGTACTGAACTCCTTTGCATGGAATGAATTTGTCAAGTCAATGTCAGATCCAAAATCAAAAAGAAAATAGTTCTCAGTGATGTCATCACAGTGTTCTTAGACCCTTGGCATACAGCAAATTGGTAGGATTTAGGAGTATGAAAGCAGATGACAAAGGTGTTCTTCATAACCCAATCAATAAACAGTTTTCACATGGTTGGTAGAGCCCCACAGGGGTGTGAATGTCAGGAGTCTCAGTCCCATCAGGTACAAAGGACCCATTTCTCTCTTCTCCTCTGGCAATGCACATGGCGGAATCCAGGCTTGGAAGGTATGGATGGGAGACCCGCAGAGCTAGCTGAGCAGATAGATTAACCCACATCTGTAAGCTCTGGCTTTCACAGACATACTTTGCCTCAAAGAATAAGGTAGAATAATGGACGATGATCCCAAAATCCACATTAGGTATCCACATTTAGGCACACGTATACATGAATGTGTAATCACATATTCATGCCTATACACATGCAAATGACACCCCCTCCCCATAGGGGAAAAAATAGTAAACCTTAGAAACAACCCCCCCAGACAACCTCAGAAAACTGTTTCTTTGTAGAGTCTGTCACAGAGATACCCAAGGATCAGGAGGCCATCCTAGCCCTTTACCAGTTAACCAGTTTCTTGGGCAACTGGAGCCCTTTAGATGTATTCACTTTTAGGAAGTCATTTTCTGACCCAAAGCTGTTGTGGAATATTAATTTAAGATGTGTTACACTCATTTATGCTGTGAAATATTTGTTTAATGATGCAAAGATATGTTACGTTTGGTTAAGTAAATAAAATTAACCTGGGGTCAGAAGGTTGAGTCAGAAAGCTAGTTGACAGGAAGTGGTAGGGAGGAAACGTGTAGCTAGGGTTCTTAAGTGGGGGCTGAGCAGAAGGACACCAGGTTTTTTGGGAGATGTGAGCTAGGAGAGAAGATTAGCTACTTGCTATTCAGTCTCTCTGAGCAAGCAGAATTTCACCTCCAACTTTGAATCCTTAGTTCTATAGAGAGATAGAGATCTAGATAAATTTTCCTTTAGTGGCAGTGATAGAGCCAATACTGGAAGGAACAATTCCCTCCTGGCTACAGCCAGTGCAGCCGAACCACTACTGGTAGCTGCTGGGTTGCAATCGCTGGTTAGGACAGCAGTCGCTTAAGGGGCAGCTATTGAATTTAATGATAAACAACACAAAGCATCCTGTTCGAGACTTCTCAGGGAATGATGGGACTGATAAGAATTATTTCACCTCCCAAGCCTGCTCTGTCCACATGCATGCCATTGCACATACTCCAGGGGAAAGTGTTGTAACAGCCAAAAGTCTATTCTACCCTGTAAGTCTGCCCACTGCCTGGATCAGTCACCTGAAGAGGAGTCCTGGAGTGAGGAGTTGACTGTGTTCATGGTGGACCCAGGTTTGCCTGACTTTCACTCAGTAGTCCCGTAAAACCATTTGCTGAACAATAACCTCTGTAATAACATCGCTACAGTCAGCCCTGAGCTTTACTTTGACACAGCTGCCTTATACCCAAATCATCACACACTGCAAGGTCCACCCAACAGAGCAGCAAGTATTTTGAGATGGTTTTTACTCTTTTATTTGCCATGACCTCTTCAACCCTTCAACCTACCTTCATAATCGTAAGCTTCTATATTTATTATTAATTTTTATTAGCGTGTGTGTGTGTGTGTGTGTGTGTGTGTGTGTGTGTGTGTGTGTGTGCCCCACAACATACATGTGGAAATCAGACAGTAACATGTAGGAGTCAGTTCTCGCCTTCTACCATCCGGTCCCAGGATTTGAACTCAGGTCATCAGGTTGGATATCAAGTGTCTTCAAACACCAAGTTATCTCATTGGCCCCAAATCTTAAATCTCTTTTTAAAATCTGAGTTACTGTGTCAAAAAGGACAACAATAAGTTAAATGAAAGGTTTGGGAAGCCAAAATGTCAGTATGTGTTTTAGTCACTTCTCTATTGTTGCAACAAAACACCATGACCAAAAGCAACTTGGAGAAGAGCTTATTTCGTCTTATATTTCCACATCATGTTTTGTTATTGAAAAGGTTCAGGGCAGGAACCTAGAAACAGAAACGGAGGCAAAATCCATGGAGGAATACTGCTTTCTGGCTTGCTCATTGCTTGCTCAGCCTGCTTTGTTTTTGGTGCTGTTTTGTGGGGGGGGGGGGTTTGGTTTGTTTGTTTTGTTTTTATAGCCCCAGAACCACTAGAAAATGCCCCCCTAGGCACACACACACACACACACACACACACACACGCACGCACGCACGCACGCACGCACGCACGCACGCACGCGCACGCAAGTACCAATCGAGAAAACACCTCACAGGTTTGCCCACAGGCCAATCTGGTGGGGCATTTTTCTCAATTGAGGTTCTATCTTTCCAAATAACTCTCTCTGGTGGCAAGTTGCCTGAAGACTAGCCAGCACAGTATCTAACCACTGGAATCATTAATTTATCATAAGAACTTATTGATCATTCTCATTTTCAAAAGTGTCAGGGCATAAAGTAAACCTGAATAAATTTCTGAAGGTGACAAGACAGTCAGCACCAGATCCAGGCATAAATTCAAAAGTTTGCCCCCAGGAAACCCAGTTCATCTTGAGTTCCCAGGTCCCATCAGCCACCCACAGCAACTCTGAGAGCCACGCTTAGTCAGCTTAAGGCAGGGGCTGAGTTTACATATGCTCTCAGAAAAGGTGGGACATAGAAATTCTTAGGAGTCCTAGAAGAGCTATAGTGAAAATAATTTCACAGAATGGGTCTGAGGCTCTGTGTTCTCATTCACTTAACAAGAAGGGCATTGTTTCTGGCCAAGCCAGAGTGGAATAATCATTATTTACCATGAATAATTCACAGACATAACTAACGTATGGAAATTAATCAGAAGTGACTAAGCAATGACAGACTAGTTGTGTTACAGCAATCATTTATTTATGAAAGGATAATAAGTACAAAATGTCAGCAGGAGTTAAAATTCATCAGCTTGTTACTCTTTCCGATATTGCTTCAAAGCGTGATGATCAGACGCCCATCTATTTAATTATTCCTCTGCACTAAACAATAAAACTTCTCAGAATTAAAAACTATGTAAAACCTGTTTACCATTTACTATCTCAAGTCAAGGTGATATAAATCAAAGGTCATTTCTATGGAAGTGACATATTGAAAACTGGGTGTGTCCGTAATCACAGCACTCCAGAGGCAGAAGCAGGGGATCTTCTGTGTGAACCCAGCCTGGGCTATGAAACAAGATGCTGACTCAAAACATCAAAACAAAGAAGAAAACAAGCACTGAAATAGATACAAGAAGCTTATCTTGTGAAAAAGCTTTATATACGTGTGTGTGTGTGTGTGTGTGTGTGTGTGTGTGTGTGTGTGTGTTATTTCTAATTGTGTAACTCTCACCAAACAACCTGGCAGTCTAAAGCAATTTACATTTATTGTCTTGAATGTGAGCAGCATTTGGCCTGGCCATTCTTCTCAGACTCTCTCCCGACTTAGGTGTTAGCCAGGGCTGTAGAGAGCTGAAGGGGGTTCCGGTAAGACTGAGGCATATGCATCCAATCTGGTGCCTGCATAGGGCTGGCAGCGAAAGGTCTGCTGTGTTCCATACGTGCAGATGAAACACCAGCACCTCCTGTTCAGATAACACGTCTTTTAGTTTAGTTTTGTTTTGTGGTACTGGACATTGAACCCGGGACCTCACACGGGATAAGCAAATGGTCTAACCCCTGAACTCTGTCCCTAGCACTCCAGACTGCAGGGCTGGCTTGTGGCTCTAGGATGCTCCTACACACATGGTGTGCAAATGTTCTTCGAGAGCCTCAGACTGAGCCCAGATGAGCCAAACCCAAAGCCACCCCACTTTCTTCAAAGCTGACCTTGCTCAGAATTGTTTTGTTTGTAAAGATGTGGTCTCATGTCTCCCTTCTTAGCTGTGAGCCAAAACCAACCACTCTAGGCCCTTCTCCTTGGGTATTTGGTCACAGCAATTGGAAAAGAATCTAAGACAAAGCTTCAACAAATGTCATGTACACAGTGTGACAAGAACGTGTTCCTCCACCTGTGAACACAGAGGCTGCTGCAACACCTCTGTTCAGCTGTGAGTTCTCATTTGCTTAACAGTCATTCAGTAAGGAGGTTGTACTGTGTTGCTTTGCTTTGCTTCTGGAATAGGATTTCACTCTGTCCTGGCTATCCTGGACCTCACTATGTGGAGCCGGCTGCCCTTGAACTCCTAGAAATCCATCTTCCTCTGCCTCTGGAGTGAGTGCTGCGATTAATAACTTGAGTCACTATTCCAGGCTCACTCAGTAAGTGTTCCTGAAGAGGGTGGTATATGCCTGAAATCCCAGCACTTGGGGAGCTGAGACAGGAGGGTTGCAGCTTTGAGATCAGCCTGGTTTATACAGCTAGAGTTGACCTCAAAAACAAACAAAACAGCAGTAGAAAGGGGCAGACTGCCTTTCCCTTTCCATTCATGTTTCTAGATCCAGAGCGCTGGCTCACCAGGATTCCTGGAATAGGAAAGGGAGGCAAACCTCGTACAAAGCTAGCCTTGTCTGCACCCTGAATTGTACTCACTCTTTGTGACAAAACATAAGGGTTTGTCAATATCTGTTTCCCTTCTTTTCCCTCAGAGTCTTCTGAAACAAAAAACTAATTGCCTTGCTTTCAGCTTTCTCTGCATCCAACGTGACATTTCTAGCTGGTGAGATTCAAGCAGAAGGCCCTGGGGAGGCCTCCTTCCTTGAAAGGAAAAGCAAATCCTTAGTTGCAGAAAGCTTCTGGCCATTCTGACCTCCTCTTTTCTCCCAGTCTGGAATGTGGCTGTGAGACTTGGTGGTCCAGCAGCTATCCCGTGACCATGAATTCTACAGCCTGAAGCTGAAAAGCTACAGAGATGATCAGCCATAGAGTGGGCTTGCTTTTCCCCCAGAGAACCCAAGTTCTGATCCCAGTACACATGTCAGGTGGCTCGCAACTGTCTGTAACTCCAGCTCTAGGGAAATCCAACACATCTGGCTTCTTCAGACACTGACATGCTAGCACACGCACACACATTAAAAATAAATTTTATTTACTTTTTTTAAAGGAAAGTGTACACTAAACAAAACAGATGAGAAGAATGGGAACTAGAGTTTTTTCAGAATGTTGTTGAGCACATCCTGCTCAACAGGACAGGCCTGGATTGGCAATGTCCAACCATGCTTTGAAAGAATAAATAAATCCCTGCTTGCTTAAGCTAGCCCAGCTCAAGTTCACTGTTATTTCAACTGAAGGTCCTAAAAGAAAATCCTAGGAGCTGGGGAGACAGTTGTCAGTAAAACTCTTGCCTTGCAAACATGAGGGCCTAAGTTTGAGCCCCAGAACTCATGTAAAATGCTAGGTTCAGTGGCATAGAACCCTATCAACGGTGAGAGGTAAGCAGGTGGATCCCTAGAGCTCACTGACCAGAGTCTAGCCTACTTGGTGAAGTTGCAGGTCAACGAGACACCCTGCCTCAAACAAAAGGCTAATAGTTTCACACTCACACACATGCATGTTACCAACACATATGTGCACCCCACACAAACACATATGTGCACAAAGGCATTTCTGAAGGCTCTATTACCCTGTAGAGGTACAGTTCTCTCCTCAGGCTCTTTGAATTCCTATGCCCATAAATGACGGAGCGAGCTTTATTCATTGAGACTATGTTGCAGGAGCGACCGTTCGTGGTATCTTGTCAGTCTCCTCTGAGATATAGCTAGCGCTACTATGACAAAGTTCAACAGCAGAAGGGAGCAGTGTGGGAAAGACATAGCGGGGGAGCCTGTGCGGATACTGTGATCTCAACCAGTGTGCGTTCTGCAAATAATATCTTAACTTTTGGAAGGGAGGCGTTTCCCACGAGCTAAAGCCTTCCTGTTACCCGAGAACTGGAAACTCGGCTTACTAATGAGGCTTCCTGCACCTGCCCGCAAACAGAACAGGCAAAACCAGATATGAAATGGTGTTCTCAATCTTCAACAAGTTTATCTTTCCCTCTTAGGGAAACCTGGGCAGGCGTGCCCCTCTGAAAGCATTAAAATGTTTGTCTTCCAAGTCCAAAATAGCTTAAGCGGGGAAACGCGGGAAATGTTTAAGCAAAATGAATTCTGGAGAAAGTTTGGGATTATGAGCTGGTGCTGTGAGAATGCACTTGGGGGCAGCTCACAGAGAACTGGGGACTTGGCATCAATGGAGAGTGTGGGAAAAGCTCTGCCTAGTGGAGAGTTCGAGGATTGCAGGAAGAGTGAGGGATGAATCCGACCTTCTTTTGTTTTGCTATAATTATCGTCGCAAACTTTAAAAGCATCTGCTGACCGAAATACCCCGTGTAAGTGATGATCTGGAGAAAGAAAAAGAACTGAGAAGTATCTCAGAAATCCACACTGAGTGGCCAGCGGCAGAAATGAACACAAGTCTCCAGATAGAAACTGCAGTTTCCAGCGATTTGTGGATTAACTCTGTTTTTCCAAAACGCTATTATGTCCGCCTTCTGACTCACCAGGTTCCACACTCAAGAAGTCAAGCAACCGCACCTGGAAAATTATTCGGGATAAAAACTACATGTGTACTGTATGGCTTAATTTCCTTTGTCAACTAGGCTGGATTTAGAATCACCTAGGACAGTGGTTCTCAGTCTTCCTAATGTCGGGACCCTTTAATACAGTTCCTCATGTTGTGGTGACCCTCAACCATAAAATTACTTCCCTTGGTAGCTGGGAGATGGTGGTGCATGTCTTTAATCCCAGCACTCAGAAGGCAAAGGCAGGTGGATCTCTGAGTTTGAGGCCATCCTGGTCTACAGGGTGAGTTCCTGGACGGCCAGAGTTACACAGAGAAACCCTGTCTCAAAAAAAAAAAAAAAAAAAAAAAAAAAAGATTATTTTCATTGCTATTTCATAGCTGTTAGTCGATACTGTAATGACTCATAATGTAAATATCTGATATGCATAATAGCTGATATTCTACCCCTGTGGTCGTTCCACTCACACATACAAACACACACATTCACATACACACACACACACACACACACACAGAGAGAGAGAGAGAGAGAGAGAGAGAGAGAGAGAGAGAGAGAGAGAGAGAGAGAGAGAGGAAATTGTGGCCCACCTGTTAAGAATCAATGACTAAAGAGCTATAACTTTGGATGTGTCTGTAAGGGTGTTTCAAGAGTAGAGTAACTGTTGCAGAGATGGCTCAGAGGTTAAGTGCTACTGAAGAAGACTCAAATTCAGTTCCTAGGTCACACATAGTGGCTCACAAACAATTGTAACTCTAGTTCCCGGGGATCTGATGCCTTCCACATGCACCAGGCATTTGTGTGGTACACAGACATACATGAAGGCAAAACAGCCATGCATACTAAATAATAATAAAAAAATAATTAAATAGTAAAAATAAAGATAGCAAAATAATAAACTTAATAATGATGATAATAAAAATAATATGTAATGAAATTTTATAAACAAATGCTCCTGATGCATTATCTGTTCCCAAGCATATCAGTGATAAAAGAAAGGAAGGAAGGTACCAAGCAAAGAAAGATCAATCAATAGACCATTAGACAAAGCAATAGATTGTTGCCTAACAAAGTATTGATTCCTGAACAGCCAAGCATCCATCTTCTCACTTATCTTTCTGTCTAACTGGTTGATCTAGAAGATACAAAACATTAGAGTTTTATTTACAGGTGTGAAATATGACATCTCAGCCACATCTCACAGTGTTTAGTGAGACATGGCATGTGTAAATCATAATTCTTTACCTTAGTGACAAGATAGACAGTAGGCACTGAATGCCGAAACTACAAATAGCATTTCAGTATAATAACATTCACTATGATTGCACAACACTTTTGAAATATTAGATAGAAATATCAACTTGGAATCATTTTGATCATTGCAATAATTTGGTCTTTCAATAAAAATTTTCAGATGTTTAATAGAAACATATGTAATTCATTAAAGTAATGTAGGTTTAAGCATTTTCCACATTTACTGAATGCTTTTGATGTACATATGTAGCACGAGTTCTAATCGGTCTTAATAACAAAAGCCTGGAGTCAGATATAGGGGAAAATGCTAAGAGATCAGAGAGGAGCAAGGCAAAGCCATCTCTACCTCACTGGCTTCCCAGCAGAAAAAAGGGCGAGTTCCTGTTTCCTCCCACCTATATTCTGTTCTCTGCCCAGCCATCTCACTTCTTGTCTCTCTGACCCGATCTCCTCCAGATCTCTATGGTTAGCTAGAGGCAAGCTCCACCTGTTAGGATGGAAAAATATAGTCTAATCCTCAAGTGACCCCAGGAAGCTGGGAGTCTTAAGTCCCAAGCTGAGGGTCACCTACTTTAATGTTTACAGTAGCCTGTGAGTGAATGAACCCAGGAAATGAGCCTTGTCACCAAACCCAGAAGCCTGTGCGAAAGCAGACTTCCTGGTCTAAGAGCGGGTTTGAATGCTTTAAATTAATTGGTCTGCACTGGATACTACAAGGTGATTGGTTCACGATGTGCGGGCATTGTTGTAACCCTATAAAAGCTGTCTCAATTCTGTGCTAGGGGTCGCTGAGCCCTTTACCCTGCATGGTGTATGGCTGACGGCCCCAGTATGCTGGAATATAAAGGACCTTATGCGTTTGCATCAAGACCGCTTCTCGTGAGTGATTTGGGGGGGGGCGCCTTTCCTGAGTGGAAGCGTGAGGAACCATGCTCTCAAGGGTCTTACACACCCTCTGATCTTCAGACATGCTTTATTTGTACAAGATATCACCACATAGATATTTCAAATTTTGTTTATCCCCCGACACACACACACACACACACACACACACACACACACACACACACACACACACACAAGGTTTCTCTGTATAACAGCCCTGGCTGTCCTGGAACTCACTTCATATACCAGGCTGGCCTCAAACTCACAGAGATCTGTCTGTCTCTGCCTCTGCCTCTGCTGGGATTAAAGGTGTGTGACACTACACCCAGCATTTTGCTTTATTTTTTATGTCATAGTCTTTTAAGTATTCTCTAGTCAAAGATAACAAATTATGTGAAATTTTTCATAACAGTCATTTTGCTGAAATAAAGGAAAGAAACTTAATTTATGGAGTAGACACAAATAAGCCTTTACTACCCCCACCAACCCACCAATATATTCTGTTCCTTACTGTCATATTCACTGTTTTTAACATTGTGATACATTTTAGCCAGAGAAAACACAGAGCTCTTATGTATTCTTTGTCAGCATGAACTGTATTTGTTCAGGAAGAAGACAAAATACATCTCCCCTATTTGACTTTTTTTTTTCCCCCTTGAGACAGGATTTGTCTGTGTAGTTTTATGGACCAGGCTGGCCTCGAACTCACAGAGATTCATCTGCCTTTACCTCCTTCCTGAGTGCTGGGTTTAAAGGCATGTACCACCACCACCACTACCCAGCTCACTCTTTATTTTTAACCCCGATACATTATAATTCATATAAGTTTCTTGAAGACAACAAATTGTTAATTCATGGTTCATTTTTATTTAATTTTTGTGGTCATTTTTAAATTTTCATTAGCCTATTTTAATTGAATTAATCAGTTTATTTTTAATCATTTCTTTTATTTTTGAGGATTTTTAAAAAATGTTTTAATCCATGCTGACCATCTCTGATCTCCCTATCTTCATCCCTTTATTTTGTAATTGCCCTGTATTACATCCATAAACACTGAAAACTCCACCAGTCAGTGTTATTACACTCTCAAGCATGTGGAGGTTGTAAAACAGCTGAAAATCCTATCCCATGGCAAGAGAGAAAAAGAATGTGGTTCTCTGCAAAAGATCAAGTCATCGGTATCTATAAGGTTCAATTACAATCACCATATGATTAAGCAATTTAAGTTTTAGATATTTTCATAAGACAGTTTAAGACATGCCCACACAGCGATTTACTCATAGTAATCCCAAACTGGAAACAGACCAAATGCAGAGAGTAGTAGGATGGATACATGGTCATTATTAGTCACACAATGAGTAGTATTTAATAATGAGAGTAGCTACTGATTGAGCATAGATGACTTTCACCAAAACTACACTGCAGTCGGGCAGGCAGTGGAAGGAGTTAGACACTAGGCAATGTTTTTTGCAGGGTTCCACTGAAGCCAAGCACCAGTGAAACTAGTCTGCAGGGGTTGAAATCAGAGGCGGGGAAGGGGGGGGCTCTCCCTGGGTTGCTGCGTGATTTGGGAAACACGAAAGGACTGTTCCAGAGAAATGAAAATGCCCCAGCTCTTATTTGGGTGGTATATGCAATTGTTAAATACAATTATTGAGCATATAAGATCTGTGAACTTTAATGTTTGAAAATTGTATGTCAACTTCAAAGGCTCAATTTTAAAACATGTTTGTGCCTCTTTCATGTAACCATGTAACATTGTACATTTGTTTGCCCACCTTTTCAGTCACAAATCATGACACATTATCTCTCCCTCTACACACACACACACACACACACACACACACACACACACACACACACACACCTCGTGTATTCTACACTAGTCTTGAATTTGCTATGCAGCCAAGAATGAGGATGAGTTCCTGATGCGCCTGCCTCTGCCTCTGGAATTCTGGGACTTCAGGACTGCATCATCGCGTCTAACCTTTCCTTTGCTGGTAAATTAAATTAACCTATATGAAATTACCAAATGTTCAACAGTTTTGACCTATAAAAATAAAAGTTCTTATGGTCTAAACTGACAGGTTTTTAAATATTTTGGGGTTATTTTATTTCTTTAGATTACAGTTTCAGAGATGAATATTGAGCAAAATATTCTTACCTTCCATTGCCTGTCATTCTACAAATTGATATTCTAGCTTTTTGAATGTCTGGCTTGCACCTTACTCTTAATTATTTGCATTTTGTAGTTACCTGTACATCTTCCCATCTTTTCACACACTACACTGCTCAGCATCAGACTAAACACATTCTGCATCAGTATGTGTACCAGTGACAGCCTTTAACTAAAACAACAAAAGCAAAATAAACAACAACAAAACCCACACTAGCTAATTACTGATCACTCCAAGAACACAACTGTTAGGTCTCAAACTTGAGAAATGCCTATTTAACATATCAAAGTGGACCTGAGGCCAGGTTCTCCCAGAATCCCTCAGTGCTTACCTGCTACCTGGTCCTTCTGGCTGACACACCTCCCCTCTACCTGAACTCTCCATCCCAGGGCCTGGGCTGCCTGCCCTTCCTCCCGAAGTCCTTTCCTATATAATCCAGCCATTCTGGGTACCTGCCCCTTGGCCCTTTTTCCTCTACCCTTAACACTCCTGACATTCTCCCCCCCACCTCTCCTCATTGGGCCAGGCTTAAGGTCTTGTTCAGTCTGGACTCTCCCAGAAATCTCTGCCCCTGGTTATGTTCTCCCTTTTATCTACAATAATAAACCTCCTCCACCATACCTAGAGCAGTCTTGTACTCCCTTTTCTATTTCCTTTTCCCCCATTCAACAACAATGCCCTCTCTCTCTCTCTCCCTCCCTCCCTCCCTCCCTCCCTCCCTCCCTCCCTCCCTCCCTCCCTCCCTCCCTCCCTCCCTCTCTCTCTCTCTCTCTCTCTCTCTCTCTCTCTCTCTCTCTCTCTCTCTCTCTCTCCTAGCATAGTGCCTTGTGTGTTTTACTCATTCATTCAACAAATGTTCTCAATTTTATACAAAGGACCAGTAGCTGTAAAGTGCAACAGTCTTTCAGAAAGTTCTGAAAGAAACACTTGTTTCAAGTGTCTCTTTCTCGTCCCAGTAGTCTAATTTAACATTCATATGTTTACACACTAGGACCTTCTAATGTTTGTGTTCTAACTAAAACAAAAAGTATAGCCTTTTGTGGTGATGTGTACCTTTAATCTCATCACTCTGGAAGCAAGGCCAAGGCTACACAGTGAAACATTGTCTCAAAAGCAAAACTGAAAGTTTAGCTGTAAGTGTGTTGACTCTGCAAGCATAGTTCCCTATGCCCTGTGAATAATTCCTTAAAACACTACACTAGGAAATTTGAGACCCGGCTAGTTAATGAACTCTAAACCAGTCAGTGGCCAAGGACTTTACAGCTCTGCGAAGGACAAAGGAGTCATTAATATTTCTTAGAGACAACGGCGCAATGAAAATGTACATGGTTGTTGCAGCAGTAAGCACAATGTAATTTTCTGAGTATTTCCACGATAAACAACCATGACGCCCTGCAGCGACAATTGGCTAAGTTGCAACTTAACCCCTGTGCCAGAGACTAGGTCACCGCAGGCCACAGTAAAAAGGGCGAGGGGCGTGGTAACGTAAAGGCCGGCCCCGGAGAGGGTGTGGCTATGGACCAGACCCGGGAAGGGGCGTGGCTGGGACGGCCACACCAGGGGAGTAGTGATGTGGGCCTGGGAGGGGCGTGGTTAGGGAGGCTTAAGCGAGGCCGGTGGCTATGGGAGGGGGTGTGGCCACGGCGGACTACCGCGCCCGCCGCCCTCCGGCAGGAAGGGGCAGGTCTGCGCCCGGGCCCCACGCTCGCTCCCGCGGCGACTTGTGGTCGGGGCCGCGCGGGAGCGACATGCCTGCGCGCCCGGGCCTGTGACCCGCTCGGGGATGGACAGCAGCTCCGTGGCGGGCGAGCGAGCGAAGCGCACGCCGGGCCGTCAGCGGCTCCTGCCCTCCCGCTGCGGAGTGCCGGCGCGCCCCGGCGCCTCCCCGCTGCCCGGCGGACGAAGCTGGCTGAGACCTCGCGGACCGGCCGCCCGCGCGTCCCCACTGCTGCTCCTCTTGCTCGTGCCCTCCCCGCGCCTGGCCGCCACCGCCCCGCGTAGGACGCTGGCTGAGCGCACGCGCTCGGGGCACGCCGTCCCCGCGGCCGCGCTCTGCACCGGCAGGAACGCGCCTGGCCGTCTGTCGCTGGGCGCCGGGCGTGTGGCCGCCTTGGCGAGCAGCCGGAGAGGTGAGGCAAGCGGGAGCACGGGTCACCTAGGTGGCGGGGCTCTATCCACGCCCGGGCGAAGGTTCAGAGCGCAGAGCTCGCGTGGCCGGGCACCCGCTGACACGCATGCTCGGGTCTGCCCCGGATCACCTGTTGGAGCCAGGGAGACGTGGGAAAAGTGCTGGATGTGGGTGCCCACGCCTGCAGGTCTGAGGGGCGCAGATCCGGGAATAAAGCGATGGCACCACGCTTTGATTTGATTCCAAACTGTATTGATTCATTCATGGCCCGCGATCGCCTAGTCTGTACCTGGCACTTTACTAGCTCTTGGGGGTAATTAGTTTAACAAAATCTTTTCTTTTCTGGAGCTTACTTCGCGCAAGATATGCAGAATGTATGTGTGTTTTGTATATGCATATGTACTTTCATGTACTAATTTAACAGATACTATAGAGAAAAATAGAGGCAGTATGCTTAGGAATTGAAGAGGACCTCCGTTTGTGCGTTTAAATTAGGTGCTAGAAGTCTGATTCACTGACGTGTTGTTTAAGTTCTTGAAGAAGGGAGGTACACCACTGAACTGTGTAAGATTTTGAAAGTAAACTACAGTTGGATTTTGCTTCAAGTAAATACCAGATAAAAATCTTATCGTGCCGGCTAATCAAAAAATGTGGCATAATTACAACTTGGGTAACGTGTTTTTGTCCATTAGTAGCCATCCACACCCATGCTTTGGTTTTCTGTATTGTTCAATGAGTATTGCCAGCGTCTAAAATTTAAGAATACCTGTGGCTAGGGGAGAAACTGATAGTTTTTAAAGATGAAGGATGCTTTATATGCAGATAGGTGAATGAGCAGTGAGCTTTATGTCAGTCTTAATAGGAATTAGGAGTGGGAGGTGGGTCTGGCTTTTTATTTCTGTGCCTTGCCTTGCTATGTGCTATTTTGATTTGTTTTGTTTTGAGACAGGGTCAGAACTTCATAACCCTGGCTGGCCTGGAACATTCAGTGATCTCCTGCTCCTCCCAAATGCTGGGATTAAAGTCTAGACTACCAATTATACCCTGCTTGCTGCACTTTTAACAAGCTGTTGCCTTCCGATTTGTTTGCTTTTTAAAATTACGATTTTGGAGCAAAGGAAGAGGTTCTTACTGCATTAGCAAGAAGGTACCATTTTAGTGTCATTCTTCAGTGAGACATGAGGATAGATGCTTTTTTATTTATTTTATTTTATTTTTATTTTTATTTATTTTATTTATTTTTTTTTTTTTGGTTTTTCGAGACAGGGTTTCTCTGTATTGCTTTAAAACTTGTCCTAGAACTAGCTCTGTAGACCAAGGTGGCCTCTAACTCACAGAGATCCACCTGCCTCTGCCTCCCGATAGATGCATTTTAAGAGGGACACAGCAGAGAGTAGGAAGCTTTCATGACCATTTTTGTTCCTTTATTCTCAGCCTGGGGTTATTTGTTTGGCTTTGTGCCTGAAGTCCACATTAGATAGATCCACTTCAGGATGTTGTTCCTGAAACATTTGCAGTTGGTTTCTCGTCTGATCAAGGTTAACTTTGGGCTTATTTTGTAAATACAGATTTTAACATCCTTTTGCTATGATGAAAGTCTCCAGAAAGGAGAATTATGTGTTATATTCTAATACACCTCAACTTATTGGCTTCCTGCTGTGGTCCCTGAGAATTCAGAACTGCTATATCCACACTGTTGTCATTTGACAGAGAGCATGGTGGCATTCCCTTCTCTCAGCAGGAGTGGAATGCCAACTGAGAAGTGGCCAGCCCTTTTCCCTACATTTTAGAAGACAGCTTTCTTGAAATAAGCTTGCTATTTCTAGTTCCAGTTGTTTTGAGAAAAAGAACAAAATGTAAGTGTACAGATCACTGCTTGCACTAGCAGTGGAGATTTGAGTGACTGGGGACCTAGCTCAGTGGATAAAACACTCAAGCAGGACCACCAGAGTTCAGATCCCCAGAACCCACATAAATACTGGACTTGCATAATGATCTGCCTGTCATTCCAGCACTCAGAAGGTGCAGTTGGGGTGATCTTTAGCCATATCCATAAGTATAGACTGAAGTTTCTGTCCCATCCATCCCATAGCCGTATAGTCGCAAATAAACACAGGTTTATATTAATTATAAACTGTTTGTCTTGGAATTCAAGCTTCTTATTGGAATTCAAGCTAGCTCTCTTAATTATTAACCTATTACTATTCATCTGTGTATCTCTATGTGGTCTTGGCTTACCAGTGATGCCCAGGCCTTTCTTCCTCGGTAGCTATATGGTGTTTCCCTTGCAACCTACTCCCTGTCTTCTTCCCAGCATTCTCCTAGAGTGTTAGCCCCTCCTGTACTTCTTGCCTGGCTATATCCTGCCTGTCCATTGGCCAAAACAGCTTTATTCATTAACCAATAGGAGAAACATATTCACAGCATACAAAAGGACATCCCCCATTGTTATGGGCAGGTTTTACTCTTTGTTCCTCCCCGCCGGCCTCCCGGTCCTGCCGCCATGGTACCACTGCCACGTGAGCCCCAAATAACACTCAGAGACTCCATATTTGATACAATCCTGTTGGCCAATTACCATTATTGTTTATAGGCTAGCTCTGTCTTAATTATTAACCCATTTCTACTTATCTAAGTATTTCCAAGTGGCCATCATATCTGGGAGCCACGCCGGCATCTTCCTTCCTCCCAGGTCTACACCCCATCACATGAGTTCTGGCTTTAATTGGGAGACCCTGCTTGGCTGAATAAGGTAGAGATTAATCAAAAAAGATGCTAGATATCAACTTCAGGCTTCTACAGGCAGGCACACATATGTTGCATATGAACCCAAACACATGTTCACACATGTGAACTAGCTACCATTCGGGTGCTGGGAATAGATGGGGATCCTCTGAAAGAGCAGCCAATGCCCATAATTGTTTAGCTTTCTCTTCAGTCCCTGATGTGATTGTTTTTGTTCTGCTGTGTAGGCTATGGTAGAGTGACGCTGGTATTGATGTTGTAAGTCACAAGAGTTGCTTTCTCATTCAACACAAGGAATTGGGGATTAGAATGACCCTGTTATACACTCTAGACTCATGTTTTCAAGCACCTCAGTCTATGAAATGTTCTAGCAGAGATCTAAGATGAGTGAGATGGCCTAGGAGGACCCCTGGAGCAGCACTTTCGTTCACAAAACACTGTTTTTAGAGCTAGGTCTGCTTTGTGTTGGACAGACCTTTTTGGGGGGATAGGGGTGGGGTGGAACAGGCTCTCATAATACAGCCCAGGCTGTCCTCAAACTCCCAATGTAGCCAGGGTTGACCTCGAACTCCTGAACTTCCTGCCTTTTCTTGAATGCTAGGATTTCACGTGTACACCACCACATTTGGTGTTAAATGGTGTTGAGCATTGATTCCAGGCCCTTATATGCGCTGAGCAAGCATTAGGCCAACTAAGCCTCATCCTCATCCCCAGACGTCCTTGCTGTTACCTTACAGAGCTGCCTCTAGTCCTGAACTAGAGATGGTGACGGAAAAGGCTCAGGGTGATGTGAGTTCTCTCACATGAACAGGTAGACAGCCTAGTGTCATAGTCTATATCCTTGATGTTATTATAGTTTCTTTACAAAGTATAAAATTATTCCTGCCTTGCTGTCTAGACGGTGCTCTGATGGGTGCTAAAAATGAAAACAATGAATCTGGCTGCTTCTAGACCATGTGAACTACTGGATGATGCAGACGTGGAAATAAAGTATTACATGCTGTACCGAGGCTTCCTGTGCTGGCTTGAGAACGCCGTAAAGGAGCGAGCGACAAAGGCAGTTCTTTATCTGTGTGGAGGAAATAGACACATTTTGTGCTAAAAACATAACAGCTGGGAAGGAAACATCCTCGCTGATGCACTAAGGGCCATTTTTACCATGAGATGCACAGGCCCTTGCATTTTATATCTTTGTCGGGCAGCGAACATTGCTGACACAATTGTTGTATCTGTTGTTCTCAGTTGGATACTTACCAGGAGCACAGCTACTTCTTCCCATGTGACCAGTAAGTAGTCCAGGATGGCTGCTGAAGGCCACAGAGAAACATCAGACCTGTGGGGTCTTACCCACACTACCTTGAAGGTTCGAGACCGGTGGTCGATCAGCTTAAGTGTTTTTCTGGTCATTAGAGAGGCCTGCTAAAGAAACCCTTTCATCCCTAAGTTAGTAGCGGATCCTTCTCTCTACTCTCCACAATAGCTGGTTACACTGCAGCTGTACCGTGCCAAAGTTGGAAGAGTAAAGACAAATATGTAGTGAGATTTCCATGTACCTAACGGTCTATAACTTGAACAAAAAAAAGTTCTTTATTTTTACTTGCACTATTTTTTGTGTCAGAATGCCTCTTTGATAAGAAATTATTGGGTTTAAACACCTTGACAAAATTAGATGGCTCAGCATCTGTGTAAATGCCAGGCAAGGCTGCCTGTATCTTACTTAACCTAGCTGTGAAAGGGGAGCCATGACGATCAGTGATTTGTTCACTGCCCATCTAGCTCCACGTTCACTGAGAAACCTTGTCTCAGGAGGTAAGGCACAGAGTGCCAACAGGGCACCAGGCAGCCTCATCTGGCCTCCAGGAACCGAATAGGGGTACGGTCCTGTACACACACACACACAAGAATTGGTGGTGCCAGATGGCAGAGGCAGGAGGATCTCTATGAGTTCAAGACCAGCCTGGTCTACATAGAGAGTTCCAGAAGAACCAGAGCTACATAGACCCTGTCTCCCCACCCCCAAATGTTACTCTAATTTAAAAACAAAACTTGTAGTGGCGGGTGAAACACAATAAGCCAGGGGAACACCGCAGTGTGCCTTGCTCTCTGCATCAGATGAAGACCTTGAAATAAGTTTACAGGATGGGTTGGATCTGTGATCTCAGAACTTAGAAGGCAGAAATAGGGGGATCTCGAGTTCAGCGTTAACCTGGGCTACTTAGGAGATCAAAAATGGCAGGGAAGGGAGGTGAGCTGTCTGTGGAGTAGGGATTTAAGTGATTAAAAAATAATCTTCAAAACCTGCTTAGATTCCATGCAGATTTTCCTTCCCAGATCAGGGTCCAGCCTTGCCCTTCAGGAAGTTCTAGTCAGGGCAGTTAGATAAGAAAATGAAACAATAGGCATCCAGACTAGAAAGCAGAAGTAAGGCACTCCCTCCCAGATGACTTGGCCTTGGTTGTGGAAATGCTAGGGATGCCCTGAACTGCTAGGAAAAGTCCAAACGGCACCAACAAGTGCTGAGTCAGGCGTACGTTTACACACTGAATTACACGCTCTGGAAGTAAAAGTGAAACGGTTTCATTCCAGGGACATTTTGAAAGACCTTAATTAACCCTTACAGATAAGTTTGTGAAAATTCACAAAGCACAGGCACTCAGAAAACTATAGAACATGATTAGAGCAATCAAAGACCTAAATCAATGGAAAGATATCTCCTGTTTATTGATCTGAATAACTATATTACTAAGATGACAGTACCCCCTAATTGAGTCACAGAAAATCTCAGGACCTCCTCTTTGCAAAAAACAAAACAAGAAAACCCATACTTATTCTAAAATTCATATATAATAGCCCAACAATCATGACAACAAAATCTACTTTTTCATGAAGAAGGCAGAGGCAGGTGGATTTCTGTAAATTCAAGGCCAGCCTGGTCTACAAGGCAAGTTTTAGGATAGCCAGACTTACACAAAGAAACTCTGACTTAAAGGAAGGAAGGAAGGAAGGAAGGACATTTGCTATTCTAGAGAATGTGAATTTAATGCCCAGCATCCACATGGGGTGGCTTACAGCTGAGTTGTTTGTTTATGACAGGGTCTCCATAGCTCTGGCTGTCATAGAACTCTGTGTGTATACCCGGCTTCAAACTTGGAGAAATACCTCTGCTTAGGCCTCCCAAGTGCTGGGATTAAAGGTGTGTGCCTCCACACCTAGCTATTAATACTTTTTTTTTTTTTTAAGTAGACAACGGGCTTACACATTCCTTCAGAGATACTCAGATTTCCAGTAAGCACGTGAGAAGATGGCCAACATTGTTAGATAAGAGAGAAATGCAGGTGAAAGCCATGAGGGTGGTTATAATTTATAAAACAAACATCACAGCAAGTATCAGTGAGGATCTGGACAAATTGGGAGCCCCTTTGGCTGCAGGTAAACAAGAAAATTGGTGATGCCACTTGGGGAAAAAAAAATCTGGCAATTCCGTAAGCAGTTACCAAATGACCCTGCCGTTCTGCTCCCAGGGGCATACTCAAGGGAACTGAAACAGTGGCCACAGGGTCATTCTTGAGAGCCATGGACTGTAAATAGCATATGGACAGTGTGGGATTGCGGGGCAGTGGCATGCTATTCAGTGACACAGAAATAAAGTGCCAGCATGTTCTGCAGCGTGGATGACCACCGACCATAACGCCAAGACCACATTGCATGACTCCGTGCATATGATCTCTATGGAGTAGGCAGACAGTAGGACGGAAAACAGATTTCTGGTTGTCTAAGGCAGTGGTGGAGAGTGTGGTCGCTCAAGCCTGCAATCCCAGGATGTGGAAGACTGATGATGCAGAAGTTTCAGTGTGAGTTTGAGGCCAGTTAGGGCCCTGCAGTGTGCTCTCTGCAGAATGAAACACTGTTTCAGACAGTAGAGACAAGATGGGATACTGGCTGAAGGATACAGTTTCTAATCAGGATGGAGAAAGTTGGCCACGGAGATAAGTGCACGACTCTTAAATATACAAGAAACAACAGAACTTTATGCATGAAATGGGTTGGTTCCATCATTATATGTGGATGCTGGTACTGTAAAAATGAGACGGGTTGCTAAGGTATGGAAAGGTAGCCTGTAGCATTGAGTGGCTTTTGTTTCCTGCTCAGACTGATAGTGGCTTCCTTTCTCTTCCCTTCCAGACCTAAGCCTGTCCGCTGACTGCCGGCAGCTGGAACATAGAAAGGGCAACTTGCCCTCTTCCGTGAGTAGAAAGCTCTACTTTGACACCCATGCTTTGGTGTGTTTACTTGAAGCAAATGGTAAGCCCCGCCCTGCCCCGCCCCGCTCCGCCCCTCCGCTCCCCAGTCTTTGGCTGCCCATTGGATAAATGCAGCTCTTGGTGACTTCTCTGCTTTGCTCCCTTTCCTTTCTGGTTGTTTCTCTTTCTCGACTTCTCAGCCTCCAGGAAGCTTTTGGTTGGTGTTCTCACTTGCTTTTTGTTGCTGTTGTGAGCGCCAAGACCAAAAGCAACCTGGGGGAGGGAAGGGTGTTTGGCTTACAAGTTAGGGCCCTGATTGAGGGAAATGTGGAAATGTGACCGGGGGGGGGGGGGGGTGGGGGGGTGGGGGGGTGGGGGGGGGTTCAGTAGGAAGTGCACTTGAGACCCTGCAGGAGTCCTGCTTACTGGCTTACTCCACCACCGGCCTGCTCAGCATGTCTCTTAACTAGCCCAGGCCCACTTGTCCAGGGATGGCAGTGCCCACGGTTGGCTTGGCCCTCTCAGATCATTAGCAGTTCAAAAAGATGCCCCACAGACATGCCCATGGGTCCTGGAAGCAGTTCTTCGGTTAAGTTTGTTTCCTCTTCCCAGGTGTGTGAAATTGATAGCCAACTAGGACAGAGAGTTAGCTTGTTTTTTAACTTCACTTTTTTTGGTTTGCTTTTGTTTTTCTTGGCTTGAGGACTTTTTTGAGAGAGACACTTAAGTATTTATATACCCCAGGCTGGCCTCGAACTTACCGTAACTGTGTAGCTGAGGGTGGCCTTGAACTTCTGATAGCCCGCCTCTCCTTGGGATTACAGATGTGCCACCATGCACAGTTCCTGCAGGGCTGGGGAACCGAGCTTGATTCCTGCTGGGTATGAACCTGTGAGTTGAACTGCTACCCCCCCACACCCTGCCTTGATTAAGGAAGCCTTTTTACTTTATCGTTACAACGCAGACAGCACATTTTTGCTTACTTGGGATTTATTGGTGTTTTGGGGGGGGATGGGTTTTGTTTTATTTTGGTGTTTTACATACATTTACTGTGACTGGGGAAAGGTCAAGTGACAGCTTGCAGGAGCTGGTTCTTCCCTTCACCATGTGGGTTCTGGTAATAGAATTCATGTCATCAGTGTTGACACAAAGCACCTTTAAGCTGGGAGCCTATCATCTGTCCTGTTGGGGATTATGGTTTGTTTTAATTTATTTGTTTCCTTTTCCTTTTTAATTTTAAAAATAATTTATTTATATTTGTGTGTGTTGGTATTTTGCCTGTGTGTGTGTCTGTGTCAGGGTGACAGATCCCCTGAAACTGGACTTACAGGCTGTTGTGAGCTGCCACGTGGGTGCTGGGAATTGAACCCAGGTCCTGTGATAGAGCAGGCAGTGCTCTTAACCACTAGGCCATCTCTCCAGCCCCCCTTTTAATTTTTAAAGATTTGTTTTATTTTTATTTATGTATATGGGGAGGGTACCTTCCGAAGCCAGAAGCTTCAGATCTTCTGGAGCTGAAGTTACAGATAGTTGTAAGCTGCCTGTAAAGGACGTCGGGTACCAAACCTAGATCCTCTGGAAGAGCAGTTCCCTAGTACCCACATAAACAGCCAGGTGTCGTGATGGGCCTGTAATTCCAGCAGTGGGAGGGGAGTCAAATAAGCTCAGAGCTTGCTAGCCAGCCCATTTCCCTGAGTCAACAAGCTCCAGGTCCAGTGAGAGACCCTACCTCAACAAAAATAAGTAGATAAATAAAAATACAATAAAAAATAAGGTGTCAAGTGACTGAGGAAGACCCTCAGCTATCCACCCCTGATTCCCCATACTCATGCAAACATCTCACACACAGACCAACTGGAAAGGTTGCCTTGACACAAGTGCTGGTCACTGAAAGTACACTTTCAGTGTACTTGGGACACAGGATATAATTAATACTCAGAGGAATATGCTGCCTACAATTCTCTAGTATGTGGCACGTATATCCTCAAAACCAGGTTTTGAATTAACATGGAGTATGCCTTTGAAATAAACATGTCTGTGTTTACATCACCGAGTTTATTAATCCAGGTATATACATTTGTGTTAGGTGGGCATAGCAGCCTCTATTGGGCAGACAGATACCCAGGTTCTATAGAAGCCCCGCCTCCTCAGCTGCTGTGTACCCGCCCATCTGTACCACAGACTTAAGACTCCCAAAGATCCCTTTGCATATTAAATGCAGTAATGTACATAGTGGGCTTTGGGAAGATGGTCAGACACTGTGTAATAGTTTGTACAGCTTTTCTCATCGAATGAAACAGCAGGCCTTTCCCACCAAAATGTCTTCCAGCCTAGAATTTAAAAGAAGAGATGGCATATAAAGTGTTTTGATAAGCAGAAATGTCCTGTTTTTCTTGCTTTGGAACCTGAGGATGGTGTTAGAGATGGCTGATGAATCCAGCCACTAGGAGTTTCCTTCTGGTCAGGGTGGCAGACACGTCACAGCCTCTAGGCCTGTCTCACTCACCCACCACACCGTTCTCTCTTTCCTCTTCCTTCAGAATTGAGAAAACACGTGTTTTCCTGCATCTTTGTCTGCCTTTTCTTCTGAGTCGGGTTGTTTCTGTGTGTGTTTGCCCAGGGTTTACCACTCAACAAGCAGAAATCATTGTGTCTGCGTTGGTCAAGATCACAGAGACCAACATGAACATCGTCTACAACGATATGGTCACCAAAGTGCAGCAGGTAACGTGGGCACACCGGCAATCTCAAAGTAGAATACTGCTTGTCGTAAATACTCAAGCGGCCTTTTGGATACTGTTCCACTGAGGAGTGTGTGGTAATTTTAACCATAGTTCAGAGGCAAAGATCATAACAAGAACATTTCGTCACAGCCATTTAGTTAGCTATTATAGGCTTGTGCTCGAATGTTCATTGTGTCAACATGACTATTCAGGCACGCTCACGTTAATGACGGGAGACGTGGCCAGAATTGTAGGTGAGAGCATCGTGTTTGTAAGTGCAGGGCCTCTCCCACTAAGCTGTGACTCACTTGCTATTGCTGTGGATGAGTCGTATTCTCTCACTTTGGAGCCCTTACCAGTCCCTCCTTACCCCCACTGTTGTAGCTTCCTTTTAGCCATCTTAGCAGGCAGAGGAGTGAGTTTAGGGGCCTGACTAGAGTCCATGTTTGTTTGTCCTTTTCTAGGAAATCACTCTTCAGCAAATAATGTCTCAGATTGCTAACGTGAAAAAAGATATGGTCATCTTGGAGAAGAGTGAGTTTTCAGCCCTCAGAGCAGAAAATGAGGTAAAACTGCACAGCCTCTCAAGCATTCTCTGTTAAGACATTGAGCTACACACACCCAGAAAGGCACATGAAAATTACTCACAGCATCCGGTCAGGGTTGCATAGCTGAGTACATCAAGATGAGAACGTTGCTAGCTCTGAAGACCCTGCCCAGGCCCCTTCCAGCCCCTCCTCTCGAGAGGAAAACAACCCTGGCTGATTAATATTCCACTGGTTTTGCCCGTTCTAGACTTCTGTTTGACGGATGCATACAGTGTGCCTTGCAATAACAGAACCTTTAGTTTTCATTGTCTATGGCATTATATTACTGTGCACATCATCCTAGTATAGTGGATATTAGGATTTTTTTTTTCCCCAGTCTGCACGGTTAGGAATAGATAGTTCTACAAAATGCTCCCTCGCTACAAAAAATAAATATTATTTCTTTTTAAGCTTGTTTATGTTAATGTCTGTGGGTCGCTTGCATGCACTGCCCACAGAGGCCAGAAGAAAGTGTCAGATCATCTGGAACTGGAGTCTCAGGTGGTTGTAAGCCGCTGTGTGGGTGCTGGGAACCAGACGTGGGTCCTCTCTAAGAGCAATAAGTGCTCTTAACCACTAAACCATCTCTCCGGTCCCCATTTTTTTATTATATATGTGTGTAGTGAATGCGTGTGCATATGCATATATGAATTCCACAGCATGCTTGCTTGTGGGGCTGGTTCTTTCCTACCACCCTTCCATGGGATTTGGGGGTAGAATTCTGGCTGTCAGGCTTGCAAGACAAGTGCTCTACCCACTGAGCCACCCCACCAGCCCACTTTCTGCCCCTTTAAAGTGTGGTGTATGGCTTAGGGAAGTGCTTCTTTGTGCCTTGCTTTCAGCTTCAGTCTCACTGAAGTCCCGTAAGGGAGTCATTTGTTGCCTGGGGAACTCACACGGTTGACTTTGAACTCAGCTTGGAGAGGGCAGAATTGTTTGATAGAGAAAGCCAAGGAGGAATTACAAAGAAAACGGGGTCCCTTCACACAAATGTGTGCCAGGGTTGTTCCTCACTTGATGTGATCCACACGGGGAGTCAGGATGTTTACAGTCACCTAGCGTGACTGTAAATTGATGGGAGATGTTATTCTGTAAATATGTTTCTCATACTGGTTAATTAATAAAGCACTGTGGCCAATAGGAAAGCAAGATGGATGGGGCTAGGAGACAAGGAAAAAAAAAGAGTAGTTAAGAGGAGTCAGCATGTAGAGCCCAGAGGAAACAAGATGCCGGGCTGCCGCTCTCCGGTAAGATGAGCCACGTAAAAATACTTAAAATAATAAAAATGAGTTCATCATTAAAACAAAACTAGCCCATAAACGGTAATAGTAACAGGCCAACAGGATTGTATCAAATACAGTGTCTCAGCATGTTATTGGGGGCTGGTTGGCGGGGAAAACCGACCGGCAGGAAAAAACATGCTCGTAACAGTAAATGGAGCATTTGTTTGTTTAGTTGTTTGGGTTTTTGGTTTTTTGAAAGTCTTATGTGGCCCAGGCTAGTGTTCTACTCAGGATAGAGCCCAGGCTGGTCTCAAGTCCATTGCATAGTCCTTGTGGGCCAGTGTCCCAGTGCTGAGATTGGAGGCTGCACCCCACAGCCGGCTCAGATAGGTCTGTGTTCTGAGCTTAGTGGTATGTGGTAAACTTGGGGGATGGGGGGGGGGGGGATTTGAACCTGTGCCTGAATGTTTGCTGTGATGTTTTCCTCTAATTGTCACATGTTCTTGATTTTTTTCCTCTTTACTCTGATTTTAGAAAATAAAACTTGAACTGCACCAGTTAAAACAGCAAGTGATGGTAAGTTCTTTCCTGCCCTCAGGCATGTATGTAATCATATATGTTCATTTATAGATAAGATCTCACACAGACGTCGTGTGTGCTGGAGAACACAACTCTAGAATTTGTGTAGTATATTTCAAAGCACACATCGGGTGCTATATCAGTTACCCTTGTCTGTGGCCACATTCATCAAGGAAATGGTGTTGCAGGAGGATACATGTTTCTCTCCCTTGCGATAGGTCTCAGCCTGTGTAACTCCAGCTTGGCATCTCCTGTGTCTTCTGAGTGCTGGGTTGATAGCCTCTACCCCCAGGCCTGGCTAAGTCATTGTAAATCAGAACTGGCTTAGGAGACAGTTGATCCTGAGTCTCTGTCTCCGAGGCCTCTGGCATGTCCCTGGGCTGGCTCCCTTGGGATAGACAGCGGGCAGTTTTCAGTTTAAGCCCTCAGGAGGTTCAGATTACTTACACTGGCTTCTTCATTCTCTTTGTCCCCTGCCCTCTGACCAGGATGAAGTCCTCAAAGTCCGGACAGATACCAAATTAAACTTCAATCTAGAGAAAAGCAGAGTAAAAGAATTGGTATGTTCCTCCATTAAAAGTAAATTATTAATTTATTTCTCTTTAGCATGGAATGCTTGTTGAACTCCTGATCTTTCCTGCAAGATACAAATATTAGACATCCATTTATCAGAGATCACAACTTCATTTTAAATTTTAATTACATTTTAAATCAGACTTAAATTTGGTTCCAAAAGTAACATTTAAATTAAAAAGTTGTTCAAATTGAATTTGAGTATTTTATTTCAAAGATAGTAGATTATGTTACATAGATGTTAGTCAGAAAATTAAACCCTATCTTAATCTATTTAATACTGGTTTAATCCTCATGGTCCCTAACTTTCCAAGAGTCCCGATTTTCTGACTTAGGTAGTATTGTTATTACATTAAATTCTACACTGAATTGGTGATGTATTGCTGCATTATCTCTTAGATACTAGAGTAGCTGTGTATTTCAGTGGATGTATGTCGGGTTGCTCTGGCAGATTTTTATTTCTCATATTTCAGCAGTTCTGGGACTCAGACTCTGGGTGATGCCACTTTCTAGTGTGATGCCACCGAGCCACGGTACCCCCTCCCCTTGCCATGCTCCTCCCGGGCTACAATTCCCACCACTGAGCCACAGAACCCCACCCCACGCTCCTCCGGGCTATAATACCTGCCATTCTCTGTCGACTTTTTAGCCTGTCCAAATCCTCCCATCTTCTTGCTCAGACCCTTGTTAGCTTGAGTAACGTAAGAAGGCCACTTTCTTACTTGTGGCGTAAGAAAACCAGGGCATGTGGAGCATGTTTGCACTCAGTCAGAAATGGACCCCGTGCGTTAGAGCCCACATAGCCCTTCATGCTCACCACTTTTCAGTGTGTCTTCTGTCACGGTGTCACGGTGATGAATGAAGCTAATACTGCAGCTCAGACAAGTGCATAGCTGTATCTGGGACGTCAGAGGTTAAGTTGAGCTTTGTTATACAAAATAAATGCTGAGCCCATTGGCTGTTTTTAAAATCTTAGGATACCTTTCAGTCATGAAGATCCAGCCGCCAGCCTATGGAAATCTTCTGGGACCTCTTCGGCTAGGTTTTGCTGCAATTCACTTAGTTTAGGAAGGTAATAGCGTGCTTATGTAAAACCAAGCTGGAAAGAATTACATCTCAGAGATTGGGAGCTGCAGGGCCTGAATATGGATGAAAACCTCTGAATGTATAGGATTTGCTGAGTGAGGAAGTCAGCTCTGGCAGAACTTTGTGGTACCCAGTAAATATGTCACGGTGAATTAATGCAAATGAGGGTTTGACTTTCTTCTTGGTAAATTAAAATATTAATTTCAAATTGAATTAGGGCTGGGGTTGTGTCTCACTGGCTGAACACGTCTTTAGTTTGTGTGAAGCCCCGAGTTTGATACCCAACTCAGCCAACAAAAATTAGCTGTGGTGGTATTTACGGCCAGTTGCCGTAGCAGCATAGAATACTGCTGTTCTGGAGTTCCAGGAGCTAGGGCCACAGAAGTGTCATTTTAATGATGGTGACAGTGTCTGGAGGTAGGCCTTTCTTTTGCCTGTGGATTTGTTATTACTACTGAGCTTAAAGGTGTACAGACCATCCAGGTCCACTCTGCCCTCTGGTGGTGAAGTGGTGAATGGCATGGATCTAAACCAGCTTATGTAACTGTCAGGGTCCCGAGTCACCAGGCTGGTTAGTTCAGGATCCCAGAGTCTGGGGATGCATTTTTAATTCTGGCCACTGAGTTACTACATTCTGTTGCTCCAGTGGTTTGAAGACAACATTTTATGGCTAGAAATTTTCCAGGTACTTTAGGCCATTATCATTTTTCCTATTCAGTCATCAATGTTCATTTAAACTACAGGTTTCCATTTGCTCCATTAAATACTAATGTTCATTATTATGGAAACATGTCTGACTTTTATTGTATTGTAAACAGAGCTGTACTAAATCTTTTTACCACCATTAATAGCTAGAGGCCTTGAGAAACACTGGGCTGCTGTTTTCCCCACAGCAGAGTTCTTTACATCGTCGTTGTTAAGACAGTTTATGATGCTTTGCTGTGTCTCTTGTATTTATGTTGTGCTTTATAACAGCAGCATATCTTGTTGCAGAATCATATTTCTTGAACTATCTTTTCCTAATGTTATGTTGTTCCTATCATTCCTATGGCGTCAGTGATGTCTATCACGTTTGTAGTTATGGGAGCATCGTTCCTAAATTAAATTGGTGTCCCCAATTTACTAGCCCTTACAAATCCAAAAGCATTTGATCAACACCCATCTAAATGGAACCAAGATATGCTGTTCTAATAGTGGGCAAGACCCAGGGATATCACAGCCAGGAGATAACATGTGAAAGAGCAGAGAGGTGGAAAGGGCCATACATCAAGTGTCTTGGTTTCCTTTCTGTTGCTGTGGGAAACACTGAGTTCAAAAGCAACTTGGGGAGGAAAGGGTTTATTTCAGTTTATAGCTTGTGATCCATCATCCAGGCAAGTCAGGGCAGAGACCTGGGAGCCATGGAGAAGTGCTACTCGCTGGCCTGTTCTCATGGCTTCTTCAGCCTGCTTTGAGTTTCCAGACCATCGGCAGAGTGAGGGAGGCCCACCCACATCAAATCAAGAAATTGCCCCAAGGTCAGTCTGGTGGGCTGTTTCTCAGCTGAGGTTCCATCTTCCCAAATGACTCTAGCTCGTTTTGAGTTGATATTAAAGCAGCCAGCACAGCCAGTGGTGTAGATGAGAAGGCTCAACTCCAAAGAAAGAACGAGACTGCAGTGATGCAGGGTGACGTGTCCTCTTAGATGCTCTGGGAAGCAGTGAGAATGGAAAGTTTAACTCACCGGAAAGACGAAGGACTACCCGCTAACCTGTGCTGCATGTTTGTTTCAGTATTCATTGAATGAGAAGAAGATGCTGCAACTGAGGACAGAGATGGTGTCCCTGGTAAGGACTAGGCTACCTGTGCGGCCATTCACTCACCTTTGCTTCTCCCCATGCATGACTTGGGTTAACCACGTCTGACCTGTTAACAGGAGGATGTGTCCATTTAGTGTGGGACTCTTTTTCATTGTGGTAAAACGTATGTAAGAATCACCATTATAACAATTTTGTGTGCATAATTCAAGATTTGCTCTGAGTGTGTGTGTGTGTGTGTGTGTGTGTGTGTGTGTGTGTGTGTGTGTGTGTGCGCGCGCACAAGTGCCCATGGAAGCCAGAAGAGGTCCCTGGAGTTACAGGAAGTTGTAAGCTGCCCAGCATGGGTGCTGGGAGCCACACTCCAACCCTTCGGAAGGACAGCGAGTGTTCTCAGCTACTGAGACAGTTCTCCATCCCCAAGCCATTTATTCTGCAAAATTGAAACTTTTTCTTGGGAGGGCTCAAAGGTCAGTATCAAGTATCTGCCTGAATGCCTTTCCCCTTGCTTCTGTTTAGATACGAGGTCTCTCACTGAGCCTGGAGCTCAGCAAGTGGGTGGGCTGACTGGCCAGTGAGCTCAGGATCTGCCTGTGCACCTCTCAGCCCTGGAATTAGAGGCACACACCGCCACACCTGACCCATCTCTCTGCTTTTGTTTTTGGAGACAGGGTTTCTCTGTATTGTTTTGGAGCCTGTCCTGGAATTAGCTCTGTAGACCAGGCTGGCCTCAAACTCACAGAGATCCTCCTGCCTCTGCCTCCCGAGTGCTGGGACTAAAGGTGTGCCCCACCAATGCCCAGCCCAAAACTGTCTCTTAAACCCTAGTTCTCTACCCCTCCCCCCAGCCCCAGAGACCTGCTTGCTCAGTGTCTGCTCTTCTAGATGATGTATGAGTGAAGTCAGTGAATCTGTCTTCCCATGGCTGACTGGCCTCAGTGACTCTAGTGCCTTTAGTCTGTCCGTGTAGCTGCACGTGGCACATTCCCTGTCTAAGACAGAGTGCTGTTCTGTTACCACATCTCGTTCATTCATCTGTTGACGCAACTCAGGCTCCTTCTGTCACTTGGTTGCTGTGTAAAATGTGACAAATATGGACGCATAGACATGTTTTAGATTTTTCTGCTCTGGGTTCTTTGAAGTAAATACCCAGTAGTTGAATACCATAGGACTTTCGGACATAACAAGACAAAATCATGTTTATGGATATTCAATCTCGGTGATTGACAAGTAATATGAACAGTTAAATCTCAGTGACCTACAAGTGACAAAATATAAGACACTACTTATATTTTCAATTTGAGGCATGAGTGTGTATTTCTGTATACGTTACATATGTACATAACATGAGCGTAACTTATAGGGTGGGGAGATACCCATATTGTGTTATACTGCAGGACCTTCCATGGGATACAAGGATCTTTATCCAGAATGGCTTCATTTCCTTATTATTTACCTGCATTGGTTTTGATAAGAAACTATTGGCAGGCGGATATCTGTGAGTTTGAAACCAGCCTGGTCTATAGGGCACATTCCAGGACAGCGGGAACTACACAGAGAAACCCTGTCCTGAAAAAACAAAAATAAAAAAGAAGCTTCTTGTCCTTGGATTTTTAGTAGAACATTGCCACTGGTTTTATGCTTTAGCATGACAGCCAGAATCATTGCCCACTGAGGGTTAAATGTGTATGTAGCCTGGAGTTGTCATGTGTTTGGAGGACATTAATCAGCCCCTGGTAGCTGAGCCTTGTGTTAATAAAACACTTGATGTTTGACCTGGGAGAGAAGACAGCCTGAAAAGATGGGGCTAGGAATCGTATTGAAAGAGCCCTGTTGCTGTCAGATCTAAGGCCATGTTCGTCTCTCAGCAGAACTGTTGTGTCCACTGTTGCCTGCATGGGCTAACAGTGACTAGACATTGCTACCATCAAGAGCAGGCTGGTAACATAACGGCACAGCACGTACAGCTGTCTGGTTCTCAAAAACTTTGCCATATAGATTATTATCTCTGATTCCCTGAATAGCTCTTCTGGAGGCAAGGCCAATGGTGAGTTGTTGGTTTGTTCTGTTTTTAATCCCTTTTTCCAAACAGAATGAAACTGAGACAGGAGATATTAAGGGCCCCAGACAGTACAGTATGGCCTGAGGCTAGCAGAGTCAAGACTGAGCTCTCCATCCGGGACTGCACGCTGCTGGGAAAGAGCTCTGGGTCAGAGCGCCAGGGAGCAGATCAGCACCCACAGACCCTAATGTTCTCAACCTCTTTGCTTTCAAAGCACGCCCAGCAAGACAGAGCCCTGACCCAGACAGACAGGAAGATAGAAACCGAGGTGGCTGGCCTCAAGACCATGCTGGAGGCGCACAAGCTTGACACAATCAAATACTTAGCAGGTGAGATGCTTCGCACCCCAGCATTTAACACAGCTGAAAAGAATGCATTCAATGTTGAATGTAGAATAGTCAGGGGCAGGGAGCACTGGCCGGTGCTGCCTCCTGCTTTAATGTCATTTTGTTGCAGCACATCCTGCAGTTTCCAATAAATGGAGTGCCTCTTGTAACTGGCATTTTTTTCCTGAGTAATAAAGGTACTTTTCTGTACTTTATAATTGATGAGTCCTTAAATTTGATAGAATGCTAACCTTTCTCTATGGTTTGGGGGTTTCGGTGAAGTTCAGCACAGGGAGTAGTCTATAAGTAGAAGGAAAGGCCTTTGATTTGTGACCATCTTGCTCCATTGGTAACACTTGGAGAGGAATACCCATGTGTGTACCTGAAGAGACCAGAGGATGACATGGCTTCCCTACTCCATCACTCTCTACCTTGTTCCCTTGAGGCAGGATCTCTCTCTGAACCTGGAGCTGAACACACACACACACACACACACACACACACACACACACACACACACACACACACACGAAGAAGGGGAACAGGGGTGTGGGGGGGTGTTGCATGCACAGCTTTTTTATATGGATTCTAGAGATTCAGACTCTCTCTCTCTCAGCCATCTCTTCAGCCACAGGACAATCCTGTAAAGAAGTTACTTTTGCTTTTGTAATTTTTAAGCCAAAGAAGGAATATTTTGGCATTAAAAAAAAAAAAACAAAACCAAAAACACATCGCTAGGGGCCTGAAGAGACAGCTCGGTGCTTAACATCACTGTTTGCTTGTGCAAAGAACCGGGGTTCAATTCTCAGCACCCACAACGGCCTGTAACTTCAGTTCCAGGGGATCTTATGCCTATTTCTGGGCTCCATGGGCACCAGGGCATGTGTGTGTTGCACAAACATACATGCAGGCAAACACTCATGTGCATACAATTAAAAAATAAATACTTTTAAAGATCACTATTTCAAGTCAGTCTTGACGTTTCAGAATAATCAAGCGTTTTAAAGTTATAGCAGTAAATATTTAACAGTGAAATTTTCTCCTCGTGTGAACGTGCATAGCACACATGCATGTACTTTGACCCTGCAGTTGTTGGGATTCTAACTTGGATTGGAAGGTTTCCCTGAGTCCTGGACAAGTTTGTACCGGGAAGATGCTGGCTGCCGGGTGGAGATGTGGCGTTCTTTAGCAAACCTTGTTTCATGGATTGCCACCCTTCCGTACACTGTGTCCAGGTCTTGACTGGCACAAGGAGAAAGAAGTACCTGTAGCCTGGCATCCCTGCGCGCTCAGTGCTGACCCCTGGTACAGTACAAAAGGAATCCCTGGAAGTGATGTAGGGGCTAATAGCACTCTTGGTTGTTTTTCTTGCAGGGTCTGTGTTTACGTGCCTAACAGTAGCTCTGGGATTTTACCGCCTGTGGATATAATAAAGTGTCTGTGTAAAGAAATTTCCATTGTTTTGCCTTAAGAGTACCAGATTGTTGGCCCACCTACCCCACCCAATCCTTTTCATCCTAATTTGACTTCATGAATATTATTTATTTCTGTGCAAACTGTGGATCCGTAACCAAGGTGAAGAAGTCGAGATTTCTGTAACTATTCTTCAGAGTTCCTCTCCTTAGTTGGCTTTTGGACCGAGCAGTGTGGACCACGATTTCAAGACTCCATTCAAGCAAACTAATGGACTTGGTCTAACCTGCAATATATGACAAAAATAAGTACTAGTAGAACCCTCTACAGCTTTCCCCATAGTTTGTGATGTGGAGAGCTTGGGAACTCATTTTGGAGACAGTAGCTTTAAATCTGAAGAGTCATTGGAAGTCACCCCAGAATGCCGCCAGCTCTGCTCTGCCTCATGAGCGGCCACACAGCCCTGCTTTCTGCTCAGCAGCTGCAGCGTTAATGATGCTGTGCTCGTCCTGCACCTTAGGGGCCTTTGTCTTTGGGTTTTCATTGTCTTAGTAACATTGTTGCTGTTGCTGTTGTTGATGTGCCTTGCACCTGGGAGTCTTGGTACCTAATGAAGCTCTGTAATTCTAGCACAATCTCTTTTATTGCCCCCACGCTCGGCCGTGTTTCTGGTTTTGAGACAAGGCCATGCTTATTCTCAGCCCAGGCTGGCTTTGAACTCACAGTCCCACGTCAACGCCACCATGCCCAACCTCTTTCCCCTTTAGAATGCTGACACTCCTGCCTCTCCCACCTCCTCTTACTTTCTCTCGTGATGTGGGAGTTTAACACTACTCTCGTGGTGTTACCTACCTAAAAAACTTAGAATTCTTAGACTGAAACCCCCCACCCCCCCTTACCCCCCCACCCCCCACCCCCCCCACCCCCCACCCCCCCACCCCCGCTTCAGTTTGTGGTTTGGGTGAACTGCCGTATGGTTGTCCACCTGTTGTTTAGAAAATGGCACTCTGCGTGTTCCTCCTGTGCGATACTATAGTGTACACAGCTTTTAGAATGAGTGTACCTGTGCCTGTGAGCAGCTCAGCTTGTCCCTTGCCCAGTGGGAGAGCCACCGTGCTTGGCATTGGCATTCGTTGATTCCTTTGTGGCTGAAGACACCCTCACAGTCACCTTTCCTCTGTTTAAAACAAAGCTGATCCCGGTGCAGTGGGGTTTGTCTGGGGAGGCTCGCTCTCCTCTTCTTTAAGTTATTAGCACATGGATGAGAGTGAGCATTTGGGAAGCAGTGAGACCAAGGGACCCTTCCTGGGTTTCCCCACCCGACACAAACGCACAAGCTGCTACCAGTGCAGAAACCCCAAGAGACTGCACCATCAGACTTGCGGAATAAATCACCCCTTGTCACTGTTCCAACCACAGTGCTAAAAATAAAAGCTACCTCTTGTTCCTTGGATGTAATTTCCAAGTTTTAGAAATCATTAAGTTCTTGCCTCGTTAGAAAACATTTGTGTAAAAAGATTCTGAGCCCCACATGATATGGAAATCAAGTGCTTTTGTATTGGGACAGTATCAGGGTGCATTATCCTTTTCAAGTAGACAAAAAAAAAAAAAAAGTATTAACCACCTAATCAACTTTGTTGATGTATTCTCTCACCCTTTCAAAAAAATGAGTCCCCAAAGACTGCCCAGTCAGCAGTCCCTTACACACCACAGGCCTCCAAGAATGCCGTCCCATCCAAATGTTCCCTCACATCCCGATCAAGTGTTCTTTAGGACACATCCTTCCTTCTGCTTAGGGTAGTCCACGGCACTCCTGGCCTCAGCAGGCTGTGGCGTCCTTGATTTTGCTCCAGCATTCTCTGTAGCACATTACAGTCTTACTTGGCCTTAGAAATTGCTGTCATTGAGGATGTGGGTGTCATGCATATCTGAAGTTTAGGAGAGTTCAGTACTGTTTATTTCCTAATAAAGTTGAAAAGCATTGAGCTATAAATACACGTCCTTCCATCACTGCCTTGGACGAATGGTTCGTGGGTGCTGTGACCAGCACCTTCCTCCGAGAGGCTTTGGAGCCCTTAGGAAATGTCTGGCAAGTTTCCAGGTGGCAGCCTTGGGTTGGGCCTGTAGAGACATTTAACAGTAGCCACATGGGTTAGAGGAGTCCGGTGGGCAGAGGCTTACTCCACCCTCCCATCATTCTTAGAGTGTTCCTCTGCCTTCCTGCTGGGTACTGTGCTTCCTGCCCCCTCTTCTTTTCCCTGTGGTACTTGCTAGGGACCAAACCACAGGCCTTGAATGTTCTATCATCTTGCCTCAGCCTCCCAAGTGCAGAGATTACAAACATTAGTCAGCATGTCTGGCTCTGTCTGGCTTTTTTTTTTTTTTTTTTTTTTTTAAGAGCCTTAAGTCCAATTTCACTGCTTTCCTGCAATCGTATGCAAAACCCCTTTGGGGCTCTTGAGGCTCTTTACTGGAGACATTTGCTTTGGTTTCTGTACTGCTTGTCTTGCTTAATATCTGGTAACATTTCAAGTATGCCACACTCCTCAGTTTAAAAAAAAAAAAAAAAAAAAAAATCACATTTGAGAGGAAAGGCCTGACTGAAAGTGGAAGGCTTGCTGGGGTCTCTCAGAAGGCCCTAAGTAAGCACCAAAGATCCCAAGCTGCAGAGAGCCTGCACCTGGGCTGGCCTGTCTAGTGTCTTGGTGGCATCTTCCCTCTGATCTTCTTTGTTCCTCCTTCCCTGCCAGCTAATTAACCTTGTCACTGCTTTGAGCATTTCCCTTCCCAGCCGTTTATGCTGTGTGCCAGAGCTGGCAGAGCCTACCCTAGAAAATTTAGGATTTTAAGGTGGTCAAAATTGTTATAGTTTTTAATGGCCCTAAGGCAAAAATGTGTTAACCAAGAGTAATTTATTCTTTATGTATGTAAGATGTATGTGGATGTCCAGCCTTGTTGGAATTGTATTCAGAAAATAATCTTTTTACAGATTTGTACTTAACATTCCTTCGGATGATAACCCAAATCATTTTGTAACCCTTTAATTACTTTAGCAAATATTGACTTATATTTTATTATTGTATGGAGTGAATATATTTTATTATCTAAGATAAAAGATTTATGCTTGTGTGGCTAATATACTTTTCTGGATCAGATTGAATTATGGAAATAGAATATACCTTTATCTGGGACAGCTGCCTTTAAACGATTAATTCTGTGCATTGTGAAATGATACCATTCAGGTGCCTCCAATGAATTATAACTAAATGTAATACCCCAAAAATGGGATTTAAAGAGGAACTATATTTGAAAGTAAATGTCTGATTTGCAAAATAAATTTTTATTTGAAAGAATTTTTAGTCTCTGTGTGTAAAATGTTTTTAAACCCCTGTATGCGGAGAGATGGCACAGTTAAGGCATGGGGTGACATTACCAGCTGGGGAACGCAATGTAGTGCCAGCGGAGTTAGCGCCTCTCTACCTCACCTTGTCCCCAAGGGACACAGTCTCAGATCTGCTGCTGTGGGCAGTCATGTGGCCAGAGATCCCATGAGCAGAGATCGCCCGCCCCTCTGAAAAATCCACATAGAAGCTAGCACTGGGGCTGGGGGAACAACGGGCAGATTCTGCACCTTAGACATGCTCTTCTGGGTGGAACTCTCCAGACTGACCTTGAGTCAGGAATGGCTGCCCCAGAAGCATTTAAAGGAAGTATTGGAAAGGTAGGGAAATGGAATGTTAAGATAGCCAGACAGTCCTTGTTGAGCAAGACTCTTTTTTCCAACCAGAAATCTTTCACCAAAGTTAAAGACAGTCAAAGAAACTAGATGTAGCCGGGTTTTTGTTTGTTTTGTATTGTTTTAATTGGTTTGTTTTCCCCCCTCGAGGTATTTGCTAGAGAACAACCTAGAGCCTCACACCTGCAATCCCTCCCAGCATTTAAGAACCTGAGGTAGGGCGCCTGCCAAGAGATCGAGGATAGCTGGGGTTACCGAGTAAGACCCTGTTTCAAAAAAAAAACAAGAAAAGCAGCCGTGGCTCCTCAAAGACAAACTGCAGATGGAGGAGGCAGGTTGAGACCCTGAGTGGTTCAGAGACTCAGCTCAATATCCGTATGCATCGTTTTATATTTTTGTCCTCCATCTTCTCGTCTTCCCCAGCCCCGTTCACGTCATCAGCAAACCGAAGCCTTTGTCTGGGCACTTTGATTTTTCTAAGTGTTTAAAAGAAAAGCATTTTCTGGGAACAGATTTCTATCTACCCTGTTAGCTATACTGCCAGACATATGTTTGTCTTAGACCTGCGGTTTCCACATATAGCCATTGCCAAGGAGCCACAAGCTGCCACCAGCATCAACATTGGTCACTGTGTGTGTATTCATGCAGTGTGTACATATAGGAGCCAGCAGTCAACATCAGGCCTCCTCCTTGATAGCACTGTACCTCTTGCTTTTTGGATGTTTTGTTGTTGTTGTTTGTTTTTAATAAAACAAGGTCTCTTACTGAACCCGGGCCTCAGTGACATGCTGTCTCTGGCCAGTGAGCCCCAGGGATCCTGCCATCTCCACTACTCTAAAGCTGGGATCATAGACAGCCCCAGCATGCCTGGCTTTTTGATGTGCGTGCTAGGAATCTGCACTTCGTCCTCCTGCTTGTGCAGCAAGCCCTCTACTGAGTGAGCTATCTTGCCAGCCCCATAGGTAACTATTTTTAGGCTGATGTTTTAAAGCATGAGTCGTTGTCCTGGTAAGTTATAATCAGACCCTTACTCTTCACTTTGAACCATTTTATTTCCTCAGTGCACTCAGGTGTGTCATTAGATCCTAATCAGCTGTTGATCATTCTGTAATTCCAGGTCAGCTTAATATTAAAGCTCAGGAAGCTGCGATTGGTTGCAGGCTCTGCCTGGTGCATCATTTCTGCTGCTAGTGTCCTTTGGTGAAGGTCATCCACTGTCCTCAGCCACCTCAGGCTCCATAGTGCCCATACTTCCAGGAGAAGACACAGCTGCTGAAAGACCCCCACCATACATTTTGCCTGCTTGAGCTGCTTTTACAAAGGGTCAAGGTGGGGACAAGTACAAGAGGGAACAGAGGGTCCTTAAAGCGTCTTATCGTAACCACCAGAGTACTAAAATAGTCATAACTGAATTCCTTGTACCGATCTGAACAAACAACTCTACCCCAGGCTGACCCCAACCGCTGTATTTGAGTGGACCAATAAAATCCCTGTAACCATGCTCTGCTTCTGTAAGCCCGCTTTTTGCTGCCCAAACCCTATATAATCCTCTGAAGTTTTGGCCTCGGTGCCTCAGTCTCCCGAAAAATTAAAGCGTCCACAGTTACCTGTGTGAGCAATAAATATCCTCTTGAGCTTGCATCCAGTGGTCACTGTTTCGTCTCTCGGAGAAAGGGGTCCAAGGATACAGTGGGTCTTTCATTGGAGGTCCCACCAAGATCTGAAGACGCCTCCCCAGAGCTGGCCAGCACTTAAATTTTCTATTCTTCGTCCTTAATTGTTACGCTGTGATTCGTAATAAGCTGTAATATACAGCTGTTCTGAGTCAGTAGGCGGCTTGGGAAGGAGCTGACAAGCTCAGGCACCCCCCCCCCTGCCACCCTGGGAGACGTCTCAGGGATTTGGGGGCCCGATTTTTCGGGGTCCGCAATGAGTCAGAGGGATTCGTTCTGTCGGAGGCCAGGGAAGCCAGAGCTTCCACACCTCCATCTGAATATTTACTTTCGGTTTTATGCTGAAATCGCACTGCGCTGGGTGCGGGCTGTCTGTTTTGCTCATCTTGTTTATTTGTTTAATTCTTTATTTTAAAAAAAAAATGAAACAATCAGTAACCACTTCTTTAAATCTGACTCTAGATCACTGGAAGGAGGTACAAGGCCGAGCACACAATCATTCGGTCGATGTAAAAACAAAAAAAAAACAAAAAAAAAACAAAAAACAATGGCACACCCTTTGTGCCTCTAAATGGCCAACACTAAATGTCCGCTGGCCTGGAATGGGACCTTTGACCTTGGTATTATCTTACAGGTGAAGGAACGAGTCATCGATATCGGGCCCCATGGACATCCTGACCAGGTGGCCTATATCATTACCTGGGAGGATTTGGCCTCTAACCCACCCCCTTGGGTGACTCCCTTTATTACCCCCAAGCCCCCTTCAAAATCTCTCCCCAAAACTGATGCAGTCCCATCTTCTCAGAGGCCCACTACTCCTCCTTTGCCTTCTCCTGTACCACTAGTCCCTTCTCAGGCACCTGCCAAATCTCAACTATATCCTGTACTCAAGAAGGAGGGAACCCGTTGCCCCAAACCCATCCTCCCTTCCGATGATTCTGCTCTTATAGACTTGCTCTCGGAAAATCCCCCACCATATCAGCCCCCTCCCCAGGGTGCTGAAAATGGCGGCGACCTGGCCAAGGGGTCCAGACGTACCAGACAGTACCACTCCTGCCCTGAACAACAGACAAGAAGAGACTACTGCAGACTCCCCAGTTGCCGGCAGACTCCCCGGTTGCCGGCAGACTCCGTGGCCGAAGGGAGCCAGCAGCAGAAGGACCCTCCCGAAGTTTTCCCCTGCGCCAGACTGCCGGACCCAGAGGCTAATTTCAATACTGGCCTTTCTCGGCGTCCAGCCTTTACAATAGGAAATCTAGCAACCCCTCCTTCTCCAAAGACCCCGTAGCTCTCTCTAACCCAATTAAATCCATCCTAATAACCCATCAACCCACTTGGGATGATTGCCAACAGCTTTTGCAGGTCCTCCTCACCTCAGAAAAAAAAAAACAACACGTCTTCCTGGAAGCTCGGAAGAACGTCTTGGGAGAAGATGGGAGGCCCACTCAGCTACCTAACAAAATTGAAAGAGCTTGTCCCTAAATCATCCTGACTGGGACTTTAACACTACATCAGGTAGGGGACACCTACGTCTTTATCACCAGTTACTCATAGCGGGCCTCCATGGCGTGGGACGTCGCCCCACAAATTTGGCCCAGGTAAGACAGATAACCCAGGGACTGGAGGAGACTCCGACTGCATTTCTGGAGAGGCTAAAGAAAGCCTATCGTATGTTTACCCCCTTTGATCCCGACAGTAATGAACAAAGGGACAATGTTTCCATGGCCTTCATATGGCAGTCGGCTCCGGATATTGGGTCCAAACTGCAGAGGCTGGATAATTTACAAGATTATAGCCTACAGGATCTCTTAAAAATAAAACAAAAAAGATCTTTAATTAAAAAAAAAGACTTAAAAAGTTACAAAAAAATAAGCTTAAAAAAATTAAAAGAAAAAAAACGGGATCGGAGAAATCAAAAAAAATTAAGTAAACTTCTGGCCACTGTAGTACAGAATAGTTCTAGCGCAGGGAGTCAAGAAAGGGAGACACTAAGGAGGCCCAGGGTAACTGGAGACCAATGCACCTACTGCAAGAAAAAAAAAACATTAGATCAAAAATTGCCCTAAGTGACCCAGGAATCAGAGGCACAGAGGCGGCCCTCGGGAATCAGCCCAACTCCTCACCCTAGACGAGGACTAGGGCTGTCAGGGCCAGGAGCCCCCACCTGAGCCCAGGCTAACGTTACAAGTCGGGGGGCAACCAGTCACATTCTTGGTGGACACGGGAGCCCAACATTCGGTCCTCACTAATACTGACGGACCTCTAAGCACCAAGACCGCCTGTGTACAAGGGGCCACTGAAAGAAAGCAATACAGATGGACTACAGAGAGGAAAGTCCACCTTGCTTAGGTAAAGTCTCAATTCCTTTCTACATGTACCAGACTGCCCATACCCGTTACTGGGCTGAGTTTTGCTGACAAAATTAAAAGCTCAAATTCATTTTAAGAAAACGGGCTAAAGTTTCGGGACCCCCAGGGGCCCTACTTCAACCATTAACTTTACCATTAAAAAATAAATATAAACTTTTTAAAAAGCCCTACGGACTACAGGAAGGGATGGACATATGGTTGACACAATTTCCCTTGGCATGGGCCAAAACGGGAGAAATGATACTGACAACTCGACAGCTACCACATACCCTTAAAGGCCACGACAACCCCTGTCTCTATTAAACAATATTCTATGTCCAATAAAGCATACCAGGGGATAAAACCCCATATCAAGAGGCTGTTAGATCAAGGGATCTTAATCCCTTGCCACTCCCCTCTTGCCCATAAAAAAATCAAAAATGGGATTATAGGCCAGTCCAAGATCTCAGAGAAGTTAACAAACGGGGTAGAAAATATCCACCCCACGGTGCCAAATCCCTATAATTTGCTAAGCACTCTGCTGCCCACTCACCTATGGTATACTGTCTTGGATTTGAAAGATTCCTTTTTCTGTGTAAGACTGAGCCCGCAGAGTCAACCCCTATTCGCTTTCGAATAAAAGGACCCTAACCTGGACATTTCGGGACAACTGACCTGGATGCGCCTACCCCAGGGTTTCAAGAACAGCCCTACCATTTTTAATGAGGCCCTTCATCAGGATTTGGTTGATTTTTGAACCTGACATCCATCCTTGATAATGCTGTAATATGTAAATAACATCCTCCTTGCAACCACCACCGAGCAGAACTGAAAAGCAGGTACTGGGGCCCTATTGCAGAAACTAGGGGACCTAGGCTACAGGGCCTCTGCTAAAAAGGCACAAATATGCAAGAAGGAAGTCACTTATCTAGGATACAACTAATGGATGGACAAAGGTGGTTAACCACTGCCCACAAAGAGACTATATCTCACATCCCCGTCCCCAAAAACCAACGTCAGCTAAAAATATTTTGGGGACCACGGGCTTTTGCAGGCTCTGGATCCTGGGATTCACAGAAATGGCGGACCCTCTCTATCCATTAACCAAACAAGATATTCCCTTTAAATGGGGAAAAAAAAAACAGGCCTTCGATGCCATCAAATGAGCCCTGCTGCCCTCATCAGCTCTAGGGTTGCCAGATATCACCAAATCATTTAAACTTTTTACTGACAAAAAGCAAGGCTTCACCAAAAGAGTCTTTACCCAAAAATTAGGGCCATGGAGGCGGCCCATTGCATATTTGTCTAAAAAACTAGATCCAGTAGCAGTAGGATGGCCCCCATGCCTCCGGATGATAGCGGCCATTGCGGTCCTCATTAAGGACACCACCAAATTAACTCTGGGACAGCCGTTGACCATATTGGTGCCACATGCCATTAAATCCCTCATCCATCAGCCACCAGACCAATGGCTATCCAATGCCCGCCTAACCTATTACCAGTCCCTGCTCTTGAATGCGGACAGAATTCAGTTTAGGCCAACCGTGGCCCTGAACCCAGCTACTTTGCTGCAGAAGTACATGGAACCCTGCCTGATCTAACTGATCAGATGCAGACTTAAAAGATGCAGACTTCACATAGTATATGGATGATAGTAGCTACTTACAGAATAAAAAAAGACAGACAGGAGCAACAGTGATGGATGCCTCCCAAGTCATATGGGCTTCCACGCTTCCTGAAGATACTGCCCAGTGAGCTGAACTTATTGCCTTGACTCAAGCCCTACAACTGACAGCAGCTAAGAAGCTTAATGCTTACACTGATAGCCGATATGCCTTTGCCACTGCTCATATCCATTAAAAAAAAAATCTATCGGAGGAGGGGCCTCCTGACATCAGAAAAAAAATTAAAAATAAAACTAAAATTTTGGCCCTATTAAAGACATTATTCCTCCCCAAGAAGCTGAACATAATACATTGCCCTGGGTATCAGAAGGGGACAACTCAGAGGTGAGAGAAAACTGCTTGGCCGATAAAATGGCCAAGCAAGCGGCTCTGGGACTCCCAGCTGTTAACTGTGACTATATTATCTGAGAGAAAAATAGCCCAGGCGCCTGATTGAGTCTACGAGGAAGCATATCTCAGCATTGTTCAAAAACTGGGGGCAACTTATAACCCCACCAGACAGCGCTGGATCTACCAAAAAAAAAGACTATAATGCCCATAAGGTTGGCAAAACTCTTAACAGACCACCTTCACAAGCTAACTCACATGAGTACCAAAAAGATAAAAGCTTTGCTAAAAAGGCAAAAACCTAACACCTATCTCCCCAATTGCAATACTCTGCTAAAACAGGTAACTACCAACTACAAGGCCTGTGCCCAGATTAATCCTGGGAAAACCAAGCTGGACCCCAAAACCAGGCTCCGAAGCCATAGACCTGGAAGATAGACTTTACTGAAATAAAACCCGACATGTATGGCTTTAAATATCTATTAGTTTTTATAAATACCTTTTCAGGATGGGTTAAAGCTTTCCCTACCAAACTTAAAACTGCAAAGATGGTCACCAAGAAGCTCCTAAAAAATTTTTTTCCTAGATACAGGATCCCACAGGTATTGGGATCAGATAATGGGTCCGCCTTTGTCTCCCAGGTAAGTCAGTTGGTGGCCAGATTAATAAAAATTGATTAAAAATTACATTACGCTTACAGACCCCAGAGTTCAGGACAGGTTAAAAAATAAATAAATAAAATAAACAGGACGATAAAGGAGGCTTATCCAAATTAACGCTTGAGTCTGGCTCTAAAGACTGGGTACAACTCCTGCCTTTGGCTCTATACCGTGCCAGGAATACACAGGCCCCCACAGCCTAATGCTGTCATGTTTTTTGATGCTAATCTTGCAAACACTCCCTCCATACAGGCACATCTCAGGGCCTTACAGATAGCCCAACAAGATGTCTAAAAGCCTACAGAGAGAGAGAGAGAGAGAGAGAGAGAGAGAGAGAGAGAGAGAGAGGGAGGGAGGGAGGGAGGGAGGGAGGGAGGGAGGGAGGGAGGGAGGGAGGGAGAGAGAGAGAGAGAGAGAGAGAGAGAGAGAGAGACTCAGCCACATTCATTCCAGATCGGAGACTGCATCTGAGTATGTAGGCACCAAACCAAGAACCTAGAGCCCCGCTAAAAGGGCCCCTACACTGTACTCCTGACAACTCCCACCACGCTAAGAGTAAAAGGGATTGCTGCCTGGATCCACACATCCCACGTAAAGGCCATACAACCAGAACATTGGATCCAGGACCAGACCCCACCTAAACCAACATAAAAAGTACAACGCTCTCAAAACCCTCTCAAGATAAGACTTTTACGCTCATAATGCTGATAATAATGTTTCGGGGTGTAGTTGGGACAGAATCTCCCCATACTTTCCGGCATCTGACCTGACAAATGATTTCCCAGACAGGCGAGGTTGTCTAGTCCACCTCTGGCCTTTATCCACCTGGTACCTGGTGGCCCAGCCTCACTCCTGATTTCTGTCAACTCGCTGCTGGTTTGGACACTTGGGACATCCCTACTTACGGTGCAGACTCCCTTAATAAAAGTATGCCTAAAACAAAAATAGAGAGCCAGTTTTGGGGTTGCAGCAGTCCTAAGAACCGATGCTTTCTAGCCCAATCAGATTTCTATATCTGCCTTCAACAGGGTCAACCCAGGAGGTCAGGATGTGGGGGATATCAAGACTATTTTTGCAAAAAATGGGGATGTGAAACCACTGGGAGTTCATCTTGGAATCTAATAACCGTACGTGAAAATTACACTCACTCGCCTCCCCCCCCCCTTGAGCAGGGGTAACTGCTACCTTACCTCTCCTGCCAATTGGGGGGCTTGGACACGCCAGACAACCCTTTGTCTCCCTTTAAAAATTGATTTCACCACCCATGGGAAGAGGGACTATACTGTTTGGTTAAAGGACAAGACATGGGGACTGAGATGGTACTTACAGGGAGAGGATAAAGAAATTATCTTTAAAATTTGCTTGGAGATCCAGAACCCTGCCCCTCAAGCTATAGGACCAAACTCTGTGCTCCCCGACCAATGGCCTCCTTCCAGGCCACGGCCCACCATACCTAAAACATCGCCTCCACCCGAGGACACCACAAATACACGGGCCCGATTGCTGAGAGCCCTAAAATTATACAGGCAACTCCAATCCCAGGAACAGGGGACTGGCTTTTAAATTTAATTGAGGGAGCTTATAAAGCTCTCAATGCCACAGATTACTGGCTTTGTCTCCTTTTGAACCCTTCATATTATAAAGATATAGCTACCTCTAAAAATTACTCAAACCACACAAACCCCCCTCAGCAATGTTCAGATACCCCCAGCCACAGTTTAACTCTCCCTGATGTCACAGGGCAAGGGCTCTTAGGTACTTAGGTGCAGCCCCCAAGACTCACCAAGACCTATGTAACAAAACTCTGCCAATTACCATAGGTAACTACTATCTCTCAGCTCCCAATGGGACCTATTGGGCATGTAGCACAGGGCTGACCCCTTGTGTCTCAGCTCAAATTCTAAATCAGACCTCTGATTTTTGTGTTCTAATTAAATTGTGGCCTCGTATTACCTATCACACCTCAGAGACTATCTTTAAATTTTATAAAAATAAACATAAAATCAAGAGAGCCTGTTAGCTTGACCCTGGCCCTTCTGATGGGAGCAGGAATAGCAGCGGGTATTGGGACAGGGGCAGCTGCACTGAGCCAGACTAGCCAATATACAACTCTTCATGCAGCCATGGATGCAGATTTACAAGCCCTTAAAAAATCTGTTAGAGCTCTCAGAGACTCTCTAACCTCATTGTCTAAAGTAGTCCTTAAGAATCGTAAAGGGCTCGATCTGTTATAGGAAGGGGGCCTATGTGCCACCCTCAAAGAAAAATGCTGTTTTTATGTAGATCAGACAGGAGTTGTGACTGAAACCCTAAATAAACTATGGGACCGGTTGGCAAAAAGACAAAAAAAAATTCGAAGCCCAGCAAGGGTGGTTTGAGGGGCTTTTTTATCGCTCCCCTTGGTTCACCACCCTGATATCCACCATCATGGGACCATTAATTATTTTCCTTTTAATTCTCATCTTTGGTCCCTACATTTTAAATAGATTAGTGCAGTTCATAAAAGAGCGCTTGTCAGTGATTCAAACCTTAGTTTTAACCCAACAATATCAGAGATTAAAACAATTAAAAATTAAAAAACCATAAATAAAAGGTTTTATTCATTTTATAGAAAAAGGGGGGGATGAAAGATCCCCACCATACATTTCACCTGCTTGAGCTGCTTTTACAAAGGGTTAAGGTGGGGACAAATACAAGAGGGAGCAGAGGGTCCTTAAAGCATCTTATCATAACCACCAGAGTACTAAAATAGTCATAACTGAATTCCTTGTACCCGATCCGAACAAACAACTCTGCCCCAGGCTGACCCCAACCGCTTTATTTGAGTGGACCAATAAAATCCCTATAACCATACATCTGCTTCTGTAAGCCCGCTTTTTGCTGCCCAAACCCTATATAATCCTCTAAAGTTTTGGCCTGGGTGCACTCAGTCTCCCCAAAAATTAAAGCGTCCACAGGTACCTTTGTTGTGTGAGCAATAAATATCCTCTTGCACTTGCATCCAGTGGTCACTGTTTCATCTCTCGGAAAAAGGGGTCCAAGGATACGGTGGGTCTTTCACTGCTTGCCTGGTGGCACCTCCCTCCCAGCGTGAATAGGTTTGCCCTTCTCTTTGCTATTTGTGTGTTTGTAAGTATGTATTCTGTGGCACAAGAGGAAGTCAGAGGACAATTCACAGGGAATCAGTTCTCTCCTACCACCACGTGGATCTCTGGGATAGAACTCCAGTTGGGCTTGGCAGCAATCACCTTTACCCACTGAGATATCTTGCCTGCCCTGAAGTCTTTGCCTAGCGCATTATTTGTTGCAATGCATATTTTTGTTAGGAATATGGTAGATCTCCTGGAGAGATAAACACTGTCTCTCAAATCTCAGGCATCATGATGGATGCCTCAGTGGGGAAAGATGAATTCCAAAAGATCAACATGCTTAAACATGGGAAAGCACCTAAGAGGTTTTTATTAAACATTTCTATCAGTATATGTGTTTAGTTGCATTAGTTGCATGCATATATATATGACTTTTTATGTAATGTGGTAATCAGTGATCCTCAGGCTAGTGTAGCAGTCAAAAAGGGGGACTGTTGTAGCAGTTTCCTCCAGATTGAAACATTCCATTCTGTAGGAAAGTTAAGACAGAAGGTAAACAAAACAGCATCAGGAAGTCCCCCAAACTGACCGGGTTCGCCAGGCCCCTCCCTCCCCCAAGAATAAACAATAAAGATAGCAGAGAGTCAATCTCTGATGAGCCAAGCTACAAAGACTCTTAGACCCGATCAGCTAGCTGCTCTAGAAGAGGCAGAGACCAGCTCCTGGCAGCTCTTTAGACCAACTTTGCATTGAGCAGGCTGTGCAATGTGCTGCAGTCCATCTTTGTGAGCTGTCACCCATGCTGGGGTCAACTTAGTGATGCAGCTTTCTTTGCATCTTTTTTGCAACTGGAAGTCACCCATATTCCTGTAATACATTGTTTCACCAAGTTGGACTTTGGAGCTACCTGTACTTTGGGCTGCTGTGGGCTCCCTATCTGGAATAAGTAGATAGATATGTATGTTGCATCTTCTCATGAAAACTCTTGTCACAGGGACTCTTTTCCTCTTCCCGGTCTTACTTCCCTTTGTGTTAGCTTTTAGCTTCAAGCTGAAGGTTTTCTGATCACAAGAGGGCTGCCACAACTCCAGATATCACATCCTCGTATGTCAGCATTTTAAGTGGGGGGAGGGGCTTCTCACCTCCATGAATGTCATAGACCAGGGTTAAGATGAACAGACAAAAGCAGATATTTGGCATGTTCAGCCTCTCTCGTAGGGAATTGGACAAGCCTGACAAGGCTGGAAATAGTTGTTAGCTTGGCATGCAACAGTGTTGGTTACAATGTTACTCAACTAAAACAGGCCACACACAGAAGAAATCTCACAATCAGCACAAAGTTGCCATCTATCCCTTAGTGCTCACAAAGACTTGAGAATGCCCCTTTTAATACCAAGAGTATAGGAGTGATTTTATTCCATTTCAATCATTTTTTAAAGATTTATTTATTTATCATGCATACAGTGTTCTGCCTGTATGTATTCCTTCATGCCAGAAGAGGGCACCACATCTCATTATGGATGATTGTGAGCCCTCATGTGAGCTGGGAATTGAACTCGGAACCTCTGAAAAAGTAGCCTGTGCTCTTAACCTCTGAGCCATCTCTCTAGCCCTTCAACTGGGTTTTTACTAGCTCTTAGTTGCTTTTTAAAAGATTTGTTTTTATTTTATGTGTTTCAGTTCAGTTTTGCCTGTATTTATGTGCAAGGTAGTATGCAGTTCCTGTGGGGCCAGAAGAGGGTGCCGGCTTCTCTAGAGCTAGAGTTACAGACAATTGTGAGCCACCCTGTGGGAGCTGAGACCCAGACCCAGGGCCCCTGCAAAAGCAGTGGATGCTCTAAACGTCTGAGCTATCTGTCCAGCCCCATTTCTTGAAGTGACTTTCAAAATGGCATGACCAGTTTTATGGAATCTTACTATAATTCTGAATTAATGTAGATGCTTGAAGAGGGAGGGGGAAGGTTCACAAACACATTTGGGTATATATCAAAACTTCATACAATTATATAGCCTCATCTTTGATGTATTGTTTTAACCTGAGAACTGGAGGGTGGGAGGGTTGGGTAGGGTTCTCTTCTGATTAGAGGGAGCAGGGAATACTTTCCTTACCTCAGTTGTCACGTGTGTAAAGATGTGCACATCTGCCCGCCATCCGTCTCCCGGGCTTTTTCTGAGCACTCCCCCTGCAGAGACATAGAAAGAAAACTCAGTCTCTTGCCAAGGCACTAATGTCATAGGGAGGTGTCCACCCTCACGACCTGATGACTTTGCAAAGCCCCACCTCCCAGAGTTATCAGAGACTGGGGTGTCAATGTGACCTTGGGACACCAATGCCACAGTTCTCAAATTTCTGAAATAATGATGGTGGTGATGATGCGGGAATAAGGAGAGCTTGGAGGCACTGTGTTTCTGGCACAGCTCTCAAGTCCACGTGTTCACCTCATCCATCACACCCTGCCGAAGAACCTACTGGAACCATCTCTACTTTCCAGGTGAGGGCAAGAAGCATAGACAACTGAAGAAACTCCCCTGCCCCAAGCAACTAGCTTAGGAGTGGTGACTCCTCCAAACATGCTTCTGTCAGACAACAGACACCACACTTTGGGAGAATCAAATGAAGCTGAACATGAAAATGTTTTGTAAACAGTAGAACGGCAAGTATGCCTAGAAACCATTGTGCAGTCTGTGTGCAAGAGCCGGAATCATTCACTAGTGGCTGTAATTATGTTTGCACAACTACCCAGGGGAACATGTTTCCCTGCAAATGTTCCAGAGCAACCATCCAGGTACCAAGATAGACAAACAGACTGAGAACCATGCAGTAGCCTCTGAAATAACCTCCTTTGAACAGCTGGAGTACAGACCACACTGTGACAGGTAGTTGGAGAGTACAAATCACCCCAGGGGAACACTCCTCATTCATGTCCCAAAGGTGGTGGCAATATTCATGTTTTATATTTAGGGGTCTTTGTATAATGGGTTGATACAGGCATGGAACCCTCTGTTTAGGCCTTAGATCCATCTAAGCTTAGGCCTGCCATTTGATTCAATTGTCTTCTTCAATGATATCATTGTTTATTGTGACATGTCATTCTTAAACATCCAAGTGGACCATCTGTAGCCGCAAATGAATAAATAATCTCCAGCAGCTTTTCTAGGTTCTGTTGGTTCTTACCTTCTGGTAGCTTCCTATTGAGTCTATGGAAACCATGTGCCTTCAGTCTTCTCCAAGCAAAACAGGAGCTCAGTTTGTTTGTTTTTTAAGTTTCTGTCTGTCAAAAAATGTGCTATAATGCCAGGCATGGTGGCACATGCTTTACCTTTAATCTCAACACTTGGCAGGCAGAGGCAGGCAGATCTCTATGAGTTTGAGATCAGCCTCATCGATACAGAAAGCTCTAGGCTAACCAGGGCTGCAAGGTGAGACTCCGACTCAAAAAATGAAAATGATATATAATTTCTTTTTTCTTTCTTTTTGTTTTTAGTTTAGTTTACATGTATGAATGTTCTGCCTGAATGTATGTATGTGTAGCCTATGCATGCCTAGTGCCCTTGGAGGGCAGAAGAGGGCACCTGATCCCCTGGTAAAGAAAATGTTTAATTGGGTGGTTTACAGTTTCAGAGGTTCAGTCCTTATCATGATGGCAGGACATGGCAGCATTCAGGCAGACATGGTGCTGGAGAAGGAGCTGAGAGTTCTACATCTTGATCTTCAGGCAACAGGAAGTGAACTGTGTCCCACACTCAATGTAGCTTGAGCAAAGGAGACCTCAAAGCCCACCGCAACAGTGGCACACTTCCTCCAACAAGGGCCACACCTACTCCAACAAAGCCACGCCTCCTAATAGTGCCACTCCCTTTGGGGGCCATTTTCTTTCAGACACCACATTGGGGATGGAAAGATGGCTCAGCAGTTAAGAGTATGTTCTCGGTACTGCGGTTCCATTCCCGGCATCCACACATAGTTTACAATCATCTGTGCCTCTAGTCCCAGGACCATGGTGTCTCCACAACAAAAGAAACCCTAATGAAGACAGAAGTTGGTACCAGGGACCGGGGTATTGTGACAGCCTGACCTCTGCTTTTGCTGGAAGGAATATAGACCTTGGGACTGTGTGTTAGAAAGTCAGTGGAACACTTTTAAATGCTGCTTCGATACTGGTAGGAGCATGGAAGACAGTGCTGCTGAGTGTGGAAACTATGCGGACTCAAGAGGTTTCAGAGAAGAATTTTAGAACATGGCCTAGAGATCACCCTTGTGATATTTTGGTAAAGAATGTGGCTGCTTTTTTTTTTTTTTTTTTTAAGTCCTCGTCCTAAAAGTCTGCCTGAGGCTAAATTGAAGAGTTTTGGATTAGTTCATTTGACAGAGGAAATCTGAAAACAGCCTAGTATAGACTGTTGTGTGGTTACTAGTGTTTATGATTATAAGGATTTATAATAAAAAGGAGCAAGCTGGGTAAGGAGTTTGGGGCCAGCCTTGTTCACAAAGCAAGCTCAAGGACAGCCAAACTTGGGCAGTTAAGGAAACCATTAAAAGCAGAAAGCTGGTAAAGATGTTTTCTTTATAAGAGTGCCGTTGTCATGGTGTTTCTTCACAGCCCAGAAACCCTAAGACATATGTATATGTGTGTGGTGTGCATGTATGTACAGGAACATGTATATACATACACAGGGGTATTCAGGCCCCAGGTTGACGTCAGGCATCTTCCTCAATTGCTCTCCATCAACTGCTGAGGCAGCTGAACCCAGAGCAGATTTACACAGTGGGTTCTGGAGATCAGATGCCCATCTTTCCATCCTGGGCATCCCCATGGGGTCTTCTCTGAAGCAACTCAGTGAGGGACCAAAAGAGTCCAGATTCAGAGCAGGAAGGTCTGGTTAGCCACCAAGGGGCCCAAACTACCCACAGGAAAAAGTCCTCAGGGGAGCCCCTGCTTACCCCTCAAATTCAGGACTGACCCAGGTAAGCAAGCCAAGGGCCCCAGGGTCCTCTCCAGCCAGGAAAGCCTCCTTAGACTCAACCCAGTTGCACTTCGGTTCCCAGGTACCTCAGGAAAAGAGGGTGGTGGCAACTCAAACCGTAAACTCAGAGCATGAAAGAGAGTGGAGGACAGTGTGTGTCTCACCACAGGCTCTTTGGCCCTCTCTGTTGCCTCAGCTGTAAACCTATAAAAGAAAGCAACAATCCGGTGGTCTTGCCCTGCCCACTGCTGGGGCCCTAAAACTCTTCCATCTAGGAACACAAAGTAATACATGCTCTGCGCCAAGACTTGGGGACTCTGCAGATGGCAAGCAGATGGGGAGAGATCCCAGTCATTAAAAACAACACAAGCTGAACTCAACTGGCTGGGCATGCCTATAATCTCAGGAGGCTGAGGCAGGAAGATAACCGTGAATGGAGGCCAGCCGTGGCTCCATAGCTGTGACCAATCAATAGCAGAAGAGGGCTTTGGTTCTTTGTTGTTGGTGCTTTGTTTTGGGGTGATTTTGTTTCATTTGATTTTGGAGTTTGAGGACGTCATTTAGAGTTGAAGAGAAAAACAATGACAAATTGTGGGTAGGTGGGAAACTGCCTGGTCTCAACAGCATTTGTATTCGGCGGTGATGACAGAACCAGTGTAATTGCCAGCAGCAAGCAGCACCCTTTAGTGTTCAGAGCTCTTATTGAGGCCTTGGGTAACTGGATTCTTAGCTCTACAAGTGTTGCTGCTCTTATGTAGTCCAACAAAGTCAGGATCCCCCAGCCTTTAGCAGCACTCACAGCGGGTATTGGGATTCCTCTTGCTGACAGTGGCCAGTGTTACAGCTCCTGGCTTGGGGTGTCAGAGATCTGTGGCCCAGAAGGGTTGACAGCTCTCTAGAACTCTCCCAGTCCTGCACGAAATTTTCTCCCTTTGTAGCCGCTCACCATTGCATCACTGTCTCTCCTGCCTCTTTCTTCACATTGTCAGCTCAGCCCACACTAGGAAAAAGGCAAGGGAGATCACTCAAGCCTTCTAACACAACACAGGACGTCACTACGAGAAGGCGTGTCTTCCAGGCAGCTTACTAAATTGCCTAGAATTTGCACCAATCACAGCAAACCACATGCAAATGATGGTTTGTGTTTGCACCAATCAGAGCATCCCTCCCTTTAGCAGCTTTAGTCACAGCAGGGGCACTCCCGCTCTGGCCTGGGTTGGAAGTGGTTACGAGGTAACCTGAGTTCACTGAGGCTTGTGATATCAAACAATCCAGCGCTGTCTGTTTAAAAACTCTGGCTGAGGGCACCCCTTCAGGTGCAGGGACAGCCAGCTGCAATCAGACCATAGTTCTTTCAGAGTGCCTGAGGAGTGTTTGACACAGCCAGTGTTGGCATTAAGTGTAGTCCAGCTGGCTTTTGATTGACACTCCTTTTGCTCAAGGCAGCCAGGGCAACAAAGGAGAGTCCAACAGCTGCCAATTAGGAAGTCAGATGGCCCATCCCCCAGCATCTTTGCTATTTACAGGAAAATGAACATCAGAAGGAGCGCTTACAGCCAGGGCTGATCGTTAGTATTAACTGATTTAAAGAGTGCTTAAACAGTGCTTAACACCTGCCCAGTGCCCTGGGTAAAGATGGGTCTCTCCCATCTGTCCTGTAGCACTTGTCCAGTGCCCTGGGAAAAGTTGGGTCCTTCTCCTCTGTCCTGTAGCACCTGCCCAGTGAGCGCCCCTTTCATCTATCCTGTAGCAGTCCTCTATATCAAAAACAAGCAAGCAGAACAGCAGTTAGCAAATGGGGGAGCTTTGTATTTCCCTGAACTGCCATCACTCTCAGAAGCTTCCTGATCCATGCCATTCTTCTCTGTGTTCCTCCCAAATAACATGCTGTTCTCCTGCATGTTATATTAGTCATATTAGTTTGCATATGCATGGCCCCAAGCCTGTAAACAACTTAGCACACCTTTTTAAACAGGCCTCTTCCAAAACAATGTTCCACACATTGCAATAAATGTCTGCTCTTTGCCATAGCACTTTGTTCCCCCGTGACAAGATGGATTATAAAGGTGGATAGATGATCCGCCCTTATTTTTAAAGTCTGGGTAATGGCCAGAGAGAAAAGTGGTTAGTGCCTGGCTTGCCTTATTTCTCTGAGCACTTGGGTCCTCTTTTCCTTTGGTCACAGCCACCCTGAGTCCGAGGTCTTCTTTGCTCCGCGATTCAGCTTACAGGTTAAAATTAGCTCCACAGCTCTGAAGGGCGCCAGAGAGAGCAGGAACACGGTGGGTGGGTGAAAGCTAACCCGCAGTGCAGACGACAGGGTAGTGAACAGGCGGCACAAGCCTCCCTCAGAAATGGTCATCTTCTGAGAGGCACGTGGCTGGAGACCCCCAGGACTGTAAGACACCAAACTTGTGCCATGCTATGTGTGTGCTGGAGACGAGGTCTGCGGCTCTCACCTTTTATCTGCACTAATGGAAATCTCCTAGACTGTGCTTTTGTCTTAGGCACTGCCTTTGGAATGGTATGTGTGGGTGGTTACAGTTATAGATGCACTTGGACCAATCTGCCTGTTTCTCAAAGGAACACTGCCTTTATGCTCTTCTCCCGTGGGCCTTGCAAAACAGCATATTATGTCAATCTGTTTGGGAGAAAGAACATCATTTGACTTAAGGACACGAGTATCAGCACAGGCTCTGGAGAGAATTTGTCATTTGTCCTGTGTCGCCTCCCGGCCCTGGGGACCTTTTCTTCACCCCATGACATCGCTTCTTCTGCCAGTGCTCACTGCCTTCATGGCTTCTCAGTACCCTAACCCATTAAGAAAGAAGAGCCCATCTCTCATTTCCAGCTCTAACCTCGTGATGGGCTTTGACAGCAAAGCCCTGGGTTCAGAGCCTAGCAATTCATTTTCTAACTGTCTAGTGCAAATGTCTTAATCTCCCCCTGTGACATACAGGGTGCAAAGCTCATTGTATCTGGAGGGGCACTAGTGGCTGCAAGTAATTCAACAGCTGACTCAAAAACAACAACAACAACTTGACCAACAAGAATTCTTTTTTACCCACAAATAGGAAATTCAAAGATGGGATGGGCTGATGAATGCCTGTGTTCTCCCCAGTTCTCTGCTTTTCACCTCCAGCATCAGCATCATATTCCAGCTCACTCCCTTCATAATGGGAAGAAAGAGAGGCATTTCTTCAGCCACCAAGGAATCACTAATACCAAGGAAAGCTATGTGCTGATTGGCTTGGGCCTGGATTCCTAAACCAATCACTAGCAAGGAGGGACAAGATTACCATGCCTGGTAGAGAACAGACTAAAGCTTGAGCATGTACCAGAATCCCCCAAAGGACTGTTTCGAGACAGAGCCTCATATAGCCTGGCTGGCCTCAAACTCACTTGTAGCTCCACCCCCCCCCCCAATGACTGAGTTTTCTGATCCTCCTGCCTCCTCCTCCAGAGTACTTGGGTTACAGTATGCTTCTAGTTGAACCCAGGGTTTTGTGCATGCTAGGCAAGTATCGACTAACTGAACTACATCGCTCAGCTCCATGCCCCCACCTCCCCACACAAGGCTTTTTAAACATGAATGAGGACCTCAGCTCCACAGCCTGAGTCATTTGGCCCAAAGAACGCCTGAGAACGTGTTTTTCTAACAAGTTCTGTAGAGACATTGGTGCTACCGGACCACACTTGGAAAACAACGAACACATAGATTAAGCAGGAATACTGGTCATCTGGGTTTATTTTCCCACAATTCACAGTGAAGAAGGGATGAAACAGATGTTGGAGAGTGGACTGTGAGATTTAAAACGTTGCAGAGGAAATGTAGGGATTGTTTAATTAACCTGTTGCTGTACAACAATACACCCCAAAGTCCTGTGACTTAAAGTTGCAACTTTGTACTATTTCTGATGTTTCTGGGGGTTGGCTGGGCCCAGCTGGACAGTTTTCACTTGGAGCCTGATGTATTTGTTGGTTGAGACCAGAACCATCCAGGCTACCAAACTGGACATCTAATATGCTATCTTCACTCAAATATTTGACATGTGATAGATAAGGGTTGGTCAAGCATCTCTTTCCCCACAAAACCTGAGTTTCTTACAATATGGCAGTCCCAAGAGGAGTTTGCATGTGTGCATGTGTGTCTGTGTGTGTTTGTGTGTCTGCACACATGCATGTGCACATAGAGACCAAGGATCAACATTGTGCATCGTCCTCTATTGCTTTCCACTTTAGTTTTTGAGACAGGCTCTCTCATGGGCTAGATTGGCTGTCTACCAAGCTCCATGAATCCCATCTCTGCCTTGCCAGCACTGGGGTTAGAGATGTGTGCATCCAGATTTTTGTGTGATTTCTCAGATTGAACTCAGATCTTCACACTTGTGCACCAAGCACTTGCTGACTGAGCCTTCTCCCTGGCCCTGTTTTTGTTTTGGTTTTGAATATGCCAACTGACTTTCTTCAGAGCAAGTACCCCAAGAGGCTGAAGCAGAGCTTCACCTAACCCAGCCTTAGAAACAGTATATGACATCACTTCTGCCCTGTCCTACTGGTTACTGAAGGAAATGCATCCACTAGAGCACAGATGAATACTCAGAGGCAAGGGGCTCTGGGGAGGAGCCACAGGGAGACTAAAGGAAGGCATCTAAACGTCCTGCCTAGTGAGGATGGCAGGCTTGGCTCTCACCTAAGTGCTGTGGAAATGAACACTACCAATGCTGTGCTTTGCAGAGAAACTTGCATATGATTCTTTCATCTGTTATTGTAGAGTTTAGATGTTTCTCAACAAATGAAGGATCTCCAGGCACTAGCCAGAAG